>JAIFZK010000009.1:20010000-20192500 GCA_027481765.1 Tenualosa thibaudeaui
GGCAATGGATAAATGCACACACACACACACCAACACATACACACACGCATATACACATACACCAACACATACACACACACACACACACACACACACACATTTCCATCAGTTCACACAAACACAGACAAACACACACACGCAAACACCAAACACACACACACACACACACACACATATTCTGAACTACACACTGTCCTTACCACCGGAGTCCCACTAAGCCATATGACAACACAGACACAGACACACACATAGACACTCAGACAAACACTAACACACACACACACACACACATACACAACCCCTCCCTCAACCCTTCAGTCAGTCCCCATTGTCAACCTTGTGAGTTACGATCGTTTCATTCTGCTCTCATGAGAAGCACCTTGCAGATCCTCTCTAATTTGATGTGAGGAGGCGGCCAGGAGGAAGAGACCAGTGAAAAGGGGGGAGAGAAAGAGAGAGAGAGAAAGAGGAGAGAAAAAAAATCAATAGTGGGCTGTAAAAGCAGATTTGGTGCTATCAAAGAGCTCCACAGACACACGTCCGCTCTGGCTCTGACACAGAAGTATTCCTTTTTCCAGAGGTGCTTCCAATTAGGCTGATGGTGGTTCCCGGGTTTACAAAGACGACTGTGCCATTGCAACATGGAGGCCAAGAATACAGATCCAAAAATAACCAGTAGAGAGCAGACCCATTGAACACATCTACCTGACTCAGTGAGGGGGACGGAAAACAAGACAGGATATGTCTTTGACAGTTTAGCAGCACTAATATCTCATAACATAATCAAATTAAGCTTCTGAGCATGAGAAGCGTAGTATGAGTGTGTATGGCTCACATACAGGAATACCACACACACACACACACACACACACACACAACAGAGTGCAGGGAAATATGTACTGCCTTTTGAAAGGCAGTACATATTTCAGTAACCCCCCACCTCCCAGTCCCTTGGCGCTGGTTCTTGCGGCCGGCTGGTCTTGACCCCCATTTGCCCTGGCTGTCAGACAGAGCCACTGGGGTTAAACACACAGGCTCTGCTGGGCCTGGACCCGCTCCTTCAAGCACACTAAGAGAGCCAGCCTGGCCTTTCACTGCCTGAGTCACCAGCCAGGGCTTCAACACTGGCAGAATGGGCTGCAGTAAACAAGCTGACACAAGTTTACACAAACTCATTTCCATGAGGTCAGCTCTATATCACTCTTTATTGTAATTCCGTAACTCACACGTAACATGCAATATGCCCCACAAAATCCCGAAAGAACTGAGGCGGCACGACTTGTTCACTCTGTAAAATGTTACACAGTTTATATCAATTTCATTACTTAAATACACGTTTGTCTGTATATGTTTGCTTTATGTATTTGCTTTGCTTTGTTTTAATGAATTCTTGTGATGGGCAGTGAGGCCTAGGTGGAATGGAGCACTAATCCATGAGAGCCTCAGCGCCAAGCCAACTGTCCCCCATGCAGTCTTATTTACCACATGCACCGGGCCCTCGGTGGGGGCCCCCGTACTGTAAATACATACATGTATGTTCTGATTAGCCTGCCCACATGCTAGCGCTTAAGTGGGACGCCGTAATGCGGACCAGACGCAGCAGATTCCTGTACACTCCTAAATGGACACATGTTCGAGACGGCCCCTTTTGAAGTCGCCAAACAATGTGCAATATCAGGAAACAAGCTGTGTTGCATGGAGAAGGAATGCAGAGTGTCGGGGGAGAGGGGAGTGTGTGTGTGTGTGTGTGTGTGTGTGTGTGTTTGTGTCTGTGTGTACGTGTGTGTTTGAATGTGTGGGTGTGTGTGTGTGCAGGGAGGAGGGGGGTGACAACGGGTGGGGAGGGGAGTGGGCCTGTGGGTAAAAGTAACACACAAAAGAAAGATGAAAAAGACTGGGGTTCCCATTAAGAGCAGATCACAGGAGTGTGTGTGTGTGTGTGTGTGTTAGTATATGTGTTTGTGTGTGTGTGTGTGTTTATACTGTGTACACGCTGATAATCAAACAAAGCCACAAACACACATCCTTAACGTGCATGTACAAACACACATACTCGCAAACACATTCGCTCCATGACACACACACACACATACACACGCACACACACACAGACACAGTCACTCCAGAACATGTACATTTCTGTATGGCCCTTGCAATGAGAACAAGCCTATTTATACACACAGAGGAAAGGCTTCTTTAATCAGTGCACCATTGTTAGTTCAGCCAGAGTGAGATGCACCAGGACAACAGGCCTGGTAATGGCCAGGAAAGAGACACATAAACTCAGGCCATGAGCCTGGGCCATGACTCACAATGCCTGACATCTATTTGTGTGTTTCTATTCAGAATAATTTGGAAACAAATATTTGATCTTTTAGGCTTCACTTCCTAAGTGCTTAGGGTTTCACTGTAAGCAAAGCCATAGCAGAGAAGTGGCAGACAGATTTACAAAATCTTTAAACCCTACTAAAATTATGAAATTACAGAACATGAAATTAAAGAATAATCTGAATTACTTGGTGGACACTATTGTTTTATTGTCAGACTTATTGTCTTATAGCACAAATTATTAATATTATTATGAAGCATTTAGGGAGAATAACCAATTGTGTTTTTCTGAAAAATTGACTGATGTGATTTTTACAATGAAGCATTGATTCATCATCCACTATGCAACACATTTCATTAGCAATGAAACATGCTTTTCTGACTCTTGTTGTGTTCTCTTTAACTCGGTTGATGTTCATTCATGTCTATAGTGTTGTCCCAAAAGATTGCCACAATTTCTGCATACCATTTTTGACTCTGGTAAACTCAGAATACACTCCAAATTAATCAGGGCTGCCTGTGATTTACAAACTGCATTAGTTCAAATTGCAATTTTGATTAGAAGTCAAATGAATCTTTCAGCCCTAATGAGAAGGGTTTTAAAAGGAGTGATGACTCTTCTTCTGAAGATTAGGACTAAAGACTAAGGTCCTTCCTCTCCTCTAGTGTATGCTATTCCTTCAAGGTGTTTGAAAGGGGATGGGGGTTGAGGGGTGGGGCATGGGTTGTGCGTGCAGAAAGGAAGATCATGGGGTGAGGGGGCCACATGGCACACGTTTAACAAAACGCACGTCATAAATAAGTCAATCGCACCTCGGAGACAGAGACGTGAAAAGATGCAAGCGATGTGCGGGGGTCGTCTGCTATGGCATTAATATTCCCCATAGCGCTAATGCCGACTTTTAAAAACATTAATAAATCTTTTTCATTAGGCGAGGCAACAGATCTTGTAAAAGACGACCCCCCCCCACCCCCAATCCATTGCCCCCCCACACACACACACACCCCACCTCTTCTCTCCTGACTGTCAAGAGGCACACTTTAATGTCCACCCGAGCTGTCAGGCGGCCATTGTGGGCGCCGCTGCGTGAGCCTTCTGCGCCGCATTTGATGTCTTGAAACAATGGCAGTGCAAGGGGAGAGAGGGATGTAGGTGAGAACAGCGGAGTGGATGCTGATGGTAGAGCGGGGGTGGAGGGGGAGGTGGAGAGCAGGGGAGGGAAGGAGAGAGGGAGAGAGGGAGGGAGGGGTTGTGGTGGAGGAGAAGGAAAGTTAGTCCTAGTCAAGGTCAAACCACTGATATCCGACTACACATTGCATTTACCCCTCACATGTTAAATAGGAGGTGGGGAATTATCTGACAGTTTTTGTACAGTACAGAGGTTCATTTTGTAAAATGAGAATTTCTTCTAGGGCGCACACGATTCCACAAGGAATTTGACTTTGTGGAATAATCCAATTTCAGTTAATTACACGTCTTCAGAATAATGTGGCACAGAGATTATTATTATTACCAATATAAAACGATAACCCCCACCCCCAAAAACGAAGCGGTATTTAAACCTTGCACTATACCTCACAGCTCGTTGTTGCAGGGATAAGCCAGGTCAGCTGAATTGTGTGTGGTGGTCGCGATGCGTAGGGCAACGTCACTTGTCTCTCTCATCTTAGCTCATCTCTCTGTCAATACCCCACCCCCACCCCAACCCTTCTCAACCCCCCTACCTCTGAGAGGGCTGTTATCTCGAAGTGTATCGATCAGCTTTTCCTGATGGCATTATTGAAATATTCTGCACGCTCTTGGCTTCCTACCTGTCCATCAGTTGCCTTCAGAGGTCTGAACAGAAGGCAGTGTGGGTACTCACCAATGGCAAAGAGCGCAGTGAATACATCACCACGATTGAAACGTGTGCAGCCATACATTTTTCTACTGTTGAATAACATTAACCGAAAGGCTGGTGATAGATTTAGGCATTGTAGGTAGTCGACACTGCAGAGAATTAACAAATAAATATTTGGTGTGAAAAACGACAGATGATTTTTATGCTTTTAACTGTTGGCAGGAATGAAATGCTTATACTTTTACTTTGTCCATGTCTGTCACTTTTGCTGAACAGCAGAAGGAAAGAACATCAGTAAATTGCGCATCACCACAATGCACTAACAGAAAGTGACTCATTCATGCTGTGTCGCATCACAAACAAGCAAGCTTTCCGATTCGACACATGTAGTTTAAACAGCACTTGCAGTAATTATAAAGTGTTTTTATAAATGTAATTGCTCCATGACTTGACCCCATCCCCCACCTACCCCCGCCCCCCATCACGCCCCACCCTGGGCCCCAGATCTGCTGCACTGCTCCTGCTCCTCCTCCTGCTGCTGCTGCTACACGCTGCCGCTGCGCTGTGTTTCTTGTGCGAGGATCGATGGCCAGATCTGTAGTTAACAGAGCAATGTAATGCAAATGACGCGGCATTGATCGCCAGGATCTGCCGCTTCTGCAACCGCTTGCTCTCCCTTCTCTGTCTCTCCTTTCTCTCTCTCCCTCCCTCCCTCCCTCCCATTCACTTGCTTGCTCACTCATTCGTTCGCCCACACGCTCCCCTGCTGCTGCTGCTGCCACTACTGCCAGTCGCACTGCTGTCCTGACAAGGGCACACTCTCTCTCTTTCTCTTTCTTTCCCTTACTCTCTCTCCTCTCTCTCTCCCTCTCTCCTCTCTTTCACCTCGCAATAGCTTTCCTCGGCAAACAAGAGGAGGCCGGACAATCCGATAAACGTCCCTGCAAACAACCACACGCAAACGGGGGTGTGGAGTGTGTATGTGTGTGTGTGTGTGTGTGTGTGTGTGGTGTGCAGGAAGGTTCGGGGCCCAAATTGCCATTTCAGCACTACTGGGTCGCTTGCATTAGAAAAAGCTGCCACGGTCACTATGGCCTCTCAAACATTTTTTTTTTTTTTACGGAAGCAAATGAATAAAAAAAAGAGGGGGGGGGGGGTGAAAACTGTCTCCCTGAATACAAACTAAGACTCATAAGTAATTACAGCATGGATGGCAAAGTCTAATTTCATAGCAATTAGTGGGATGACTTATCATTAGCCCAATCTTAACCGAGCATCACTCAAAAAAATCCACTCCATCCGCAAAGTGAGCAGTGGGGTAGATCAAAAAATACATTAAATAAAAAAACAAATGACAGGGATTGCCACGTCTCCGTGCCATGGGTGTCAAATGGATTCCTCAAAAAATGAAAAAGTCGCAGCTTCCACAAAATCTTGTGATCTTCGAAACGCTGAATTAGACATGCTCACTGTCAAGAGATATGGACAGAGGAAGTGGGGGATGATTGGAGGAGTTGGGGTGGGGTGGGGGGGCCTTCACCAAAAAGCAAAACTTTTTTCCCTTGAGTAAGGCAGCGGCTTGCACCTCTTTTCCTCTCTGATTGGCCTTCCCTTCAAGTCTGCCGCTGGGAGCAATCCGGGCCCCTTCTGTCACTGCCCCTAAACCCAACATTCTTAAATCAATTATAACAGATTTGGAGCAATTCGAAACAATCAATCATATAGGAAGTGCATAAATTGGAAGCAGAACAAGAGAGAAAGAGAAACAGACAGGGGGAGAAAGAAAGAGACAGAAACAGAGAGAGAGAGAGAGAGAGAAAGAGATGAGGTTGATCGTAACATGTACAGGAGTGGTTCCACATGTGCCAAGGACCAGAGTCGTCGTCGGAGGAGAAGGAGAAGGAGGAGGAGGAGGAGAAGTGCAGGCCTCTCTCTGTCCAGGACCCCTGACTGGTCCTAATTACTCTCAGTACCGCTTCCCCCCCAACCCCCCACCCCACGAGCAGCGGGAGCCCCGGCCCGCGGATGCGAACTTCACTGGGGATTTTAACCTGGCCCATAAAGCTATATGGAGGGTGCCGCTCCACGCTCCCTGGTGCTTTTTCTTGCCTTTCTGCAAGACCCATTCGGCTTCCTTAGGTCCCACCACCACCTGCCCCCTTCCATCGTTCACTCTGCTGTTTAACTTAACTGTGAATTTATACTGCTGTGAAGTATCCTGTAAAGTGTTCTGGGCTTTAACACAGGCCCTTGTAGGAGCTCTGTGAGAGCCAAATACTAGCTTAAGAACCGCATTAAATCTCAAATCCCTCTCAGTCAAACAGATGTGCCTTTACTTAAGTTATTTCAGGTGACATGGCAGTGTTAGTATAGTCACATTAGGTGTCTGAAAGTAGTTTTATTTGCTTGTTACCACGGTTATGGTGGTGAATACAGCCAAGTGCCGGTGAAGGTCAAGCCATGTCTTTCGCCATCTCTGCACTCATATCCTCTTTTCCCTCTTTTCGTCGCTTGCTCTCTTGCTCTCTCCATCCCTCGCTCCACCTCCCATGTCCCCTCATTTGTGCCCTTCTTGTCTCTGCTGGCTAACCTTAAGGCTAGTGCAAGCACAGCACCCACAGCAATCCAGTTACAACGGCCCATAAATGAACACCATGCATGTCTCTTCTCTCTCGCTTTTTTCAGTCGAGGCAGGCTTTATGGAAATTAGAGCCATCTCTCTCTCTCTCTCCCTTTCTATCTACTCTCTCTCTCTTTCTTTCTCTCTCTCTCTCGCGGCAGACTCTGGCTCAGGTGTAATGTCACCGCACTTTAAGTCTATGTAAACAGCATTATCGCCGCTGTGAGCGTGCCGCAGCCGACCCCTGTGAATGCTCCCTGCAAGGTCAGGATGGGCACGCAGGGGACTACAGCCAGAAGGAGGGGTGAGGGCAGTAGAGGAGTCAGTGGGTTGAGGGGGAGGTGGGACTTATATGCAAAGAGAACAAGTGTTAAACATGTTCTGCATGTACCTGTGCCCTGCTTGCGTGTGTGCATTTGTGTGTGTGTGTGTGTGTGCACATGTGTGTATTTAAGAGTCTCTGTTTGTGTGTCATCTCACAATGTGAGTGTGTGTATGAGTCTGTGAGTGTATGTGTGTGTGTATGTATGTGTGTGTATATATGTGGGTATGTGCATGTGTGTGTGTGGTGTCTATATATATATATATATATATATATATGTGTGTGTGTGTGTGTGTGTGTGTGTGTGTGTGTGTGTATCAGTGCTAAATGGCCTGCTGCGGACAGCTCCGTTGGGACTCCTGGAGGACAGCTGCACAGCCATTAGCCAGGTGGAGGAGTGACTTTCTATCCTCACCTGAAAAACACCAAGCTATACACACACACACACACACGCACACACACATACACACACACACAAGCAAACACATTCATTTGCACACACACACACACATACACACAGGTGGAGTGACTCTACCGTCACCTTAAAAACACCATGCTACACACACACACACACAGACTCACACACACAAACACCGGCAATTTTGTTTGCACACATTTACCTGCTAAAACTAAAATTGCTCATAAAAGCAGTCACAAACAAAATTAATTCTAAATCTTAAACCTGCACACACATGTACGCACATTACCACATGACTCTGGGACACAAGCATATTTAACATGGTCTACACATGTGATCACATCACTAGATAACTATTTATATAAAGTAATTTTGTTTTTGTTTGTTTATCTTTTGTTTTCACTCTCTCTCTAACTTTCTCTCTCCTCTCTCTCTCTCACACACACAGATACACAGACACACACACACTCAGACACACACATACCTACACACACACACACACACACACTCACACACACTCTCCTGACATCAGCAGCACCTAAATGCTGCTTTGCTCCTAAATGTCTCTCTTTTGATTAAAAAAGTGCCTATCTGTTTCATCTGGGTCCAGGAGCACTTGTGGGACACAATGCACGCTTCTTTCATTTTTTTTCTCTTCTCTTCTCTTTTTCTTTCTTTTTTTTCTGGTGAAGGGGTAAAACTCTGGGGCCCTTCCTCACATACACTGACAGCCTGAATGGCTGTTGGGATCATTTGCTGCCATAGCGACAGAAACAGAGGGTGGGGGGTGTTGCGAGTAGGATTTCAGGGAGAGAGGGGAGTGGGGAGTGGGTGGCACAAAAGCACCTCCAATTAAATGTCAATAATTTAGCGAAGCCTTTGAACTCGTCTCTGGCCCCTGTTTACTGCGGCTTTCGCTCACACTGGAGCATCATTGTCTCATTATCATCCAAGCAGTGGGAGAGAACTGGAGAGAAACTGAGAGATGGGGGGGCAGAGAGAGAGAGAGAAAAGGGGGGGAGGAGGAGGGGGACACAAGAGGAGAAAGAGAGAGAACAAGAGAAAGAGGTGAAAAGGAAAAGAGGACAGCGTTAGAGTTACCCAGAGAGAATGGATTGGTGGCATGGAGACTGAATGCATAGAGGCTGGAGAGGGTATCTACTGACAAGAGAAAGAGAGAGAGACGGAGAGAAAACAAGTGACACAAAGAAATGGAGGAGGGAGAATATGCAGTGAGAAATGGAAAAGAATTCCCATGGAATTGGGGGATGGACTGATAATGACCAAGAGAGGTAAAGAAAGAAGTGCGAGAGAGAGAGAGAGACAGACAGAGATGGAATGTTATGTTCCAAATGTTTTAAACGAGGCAGACAGATCAGATGGGAATAAGGTATGGTCTATACCAACACTGGGATTTCCTGTTGACTGTAAATACAATTATGATTGCACCAGTAACATTCACATATGCTCACAGTCCTACACACACATTTAGGCTGCATTGCATGCTTCCATTGCCCCTGGTTCTACACCATAAACCACTTTTCTTTAATTAGACATCTTGTTTGACAATTTTGAAAACTGGAATGATATTTTATCTGTTTTTGTAAATCACTTGCACAACATTTTTATTATTAATAATACTAATAGATCAAATTACTATAATTAGTAATAACAATCACTAGTATGCAGAATGTAGATACAACAAGCTCCAACTTGTGCTCTAATTGAATGTGACTTTTTAAACACAAGGTGCACATGGTGAAGTGCAGCCAAAAGGAGACATTTAGATTTAGATTTAGATATAAACAGCTTTTACAGCACAAGGAACACACACACACACACACACACACACACAGAGGCTAAGTGGCTTAGCCGAGTGCCTCCCTCCAGTAGTGTACAATGTCTATGCCACCGGCATGACCTCCAGTAAATATGCACGGTATAAAGGGGGCACTTGCCGTGAACACCCGAGACAAGTTCATCCCCATCGAAAAAAAACACACAGACAGTTTTCTCTACAAACAGAGGCAGAGCAGCGGACTGTGCGGATTAGGTAAACCTCCACTGCCCCCCCTAACCCTCCACACCCCTCCCGTTCCCTCTCTCCCCAAATCTCCACCCCCGCCAGCCCCTCCGACCTCCCCGCACAGGGTCCCCGACGCCCCACCACAAAACACTCTAAGAAACCAGAAGCCTCCGATTTCCTGCCCTTCAGTGAAGGCCAAGCTTTTACATCTTTGTTTACAGAGATTCTCTGCTTATTATAAAATGATTTGGGCTGGAAAACACATGTAGATCAGGTCAGGAATATTAACAGAAGCATCATCCAGCTGACTTGGAGGTTTCAGCCGTTGGAGGTCAGCGCTGGAAAGATTAAAAAAAAAGAGAAAGAAAAAGGAAAAAAAACAACAACAATGACTATATGAAAAGAAAATAGCCACGTAGCGTGGAGGGGACTGCTGTGTCAAATACAGTTGTGCTTTTACATAAAGCAATTAAGGCCGTGTGTTTTTGTTGTGTTAAAAAAAGAGAGAGGGAAGAAAGAGAAGAAAGAAAGGGAGGCGGGAGGGAGCCATAGAGGAGGTGGAGGAGTGTTGGAGTTTGGGAAGGTGAGGTTTGGGCGGGTGGGGTGGGGTGGAAAAAGATGCAGTGGCTGCACAATCTAAACATTGGCTGGCCAGTGTTTTTCTTACAAAGCCTGCTTTCGGAGAGATTTGAATTTAATTGATTCCTTTTTAAACAAATACATTGTTGGAATGCCAGTAATGAGAGAGGCCACGGGCAGGTCAGTGGACAGGCTGGTCCTCTGCAGGAGAAGAGCACCCCGGACCTGGGGAGGGACACCAGGAGATGGGGGGTGGAAGGGTGTGTGTGTGTGTGTGTGTGTGTGTGTGTGCACCATCAGCTCTATGACTGCCTGTAGTGCATGCATTTATATATACAGAGAAAGAGAGAGAGAGTGACCTAATCCATCCAGATGAATGGGTAAGGGGTGCTGAGGTCAAAGGGTCAATGGAAGACAGCTTTGGAGGTAGATTTGAAAAGAAACATTCTATAGTCCTTGGGTTTCAGTAGTGTCCACTATTTCGATGTGGCTGTTGTTCACACTGCCCTTGCGTGCTTTAAAACACCCTTCCTGGTTCCATTCCATCTGTTCCTACACTGGAGTTGCACATTGGAGGCGGCTCAAAAGACAATGATCTCAACTCAACACTCTAATCAGTGCAAGCTAGCTTGTGTCAATTTGAAGCCTTGATTCAGTGCTGGCATCAAGCTGGACCCATGCTACTTCACATATTTGGTAAGGTGCTCCTGTTTAAAACAGAGCTTACTTTGGCATGGTAAATGGTTTTAGGGAAGGACATGTTTAATTTCATAAAATGTCTGGCACCTGCCTGTACTCTTTCTCTCACACACACACACCCACGCGGTTAAACACACATACATACACACACACATACACACACACAAACACACACACACACACACAGAGCACTCCTTTATTAAATTAACTTTTCAAACATTCTGCCAAAATCATTCATAATACACCAGGAAATGAATGTATCCCCATAAGCTTGAAGTGTTGGGTTTCCAGGTTTGTAAGGCAGTACGGCCACAGGTCAAGGGCCATCAGAGTGTAACCAGCCGCACACAAAAGGCCCACCTGTGTCTTCCACCAATCACACACACACACACACACACACACACACATACACACACACACACATTAAGCCCTGGCCCAGGGCATTGGGCGAGTCATTTTTTTGCTTTTGTCCCTTCCTATTTCGGTTCAAGGGCAGCAGCACCCAGTCCTGCTGAGATCCTACACCACTGTAAAATAATACAACATGCATTATTCATGCTAACATCATGAAGCAGTTCCAAACAGGCTTGCAGACAGGCACCTATAAAAACGATGACCAAACAGAGGGACGGGGGGGTGCTGAATTATTAAACCAGTCATCAGCTGCATTTCAAGGGGGGAAAGAGACAGAGAGAAAGAGATAGAGAAAAAGAGAGAGAGAGATGGACACAGGATATTTTCACAATGGGCAGAGCAGTGTTGGCGCGCAGCAAAAAACACCCACTCACAACGTGTAAAACAGACCATAACAACAGCAGGCCCCAGTGCAGCCCCCATGTCTGCTCCTGAAATGGCTGTGTCAGAAGACAAGCTGGTCTGAAAGCAACTTTCATTTTTTTTTGTTTACCTTAATAGTGCTAAACAAATACATAGTTGGGAATTAAATGGGAAATGATGGTAAATTATATCTTCTTTTGGATAAGCAACATGTTATGTTGGTACAAAAAAAAAATCTGTAAAAATATTTTAAAAGTGTTCTTTGAAAACAACTCGGTGACAGTCTTTGAGGTTGGGGGAAAAAGAGAGAAAATCTCAACAGGGGCTTAGTTCACAGTTCAAGAGTGAGCATTTAACGTCCTCCTGTCTGCCGTCAGAGAAAGGCCCTGGGGCCACGGCGCGGGCCCCCACTGAGCAAACAGCACTGGCCCCCGCCAAAGCTGCGATGACAGCCCATTTCTCCAGCCCCATTTACTCTAGTCAGAGGACGAAGAGAGGGAGGAGGAGGAGCTTTCTCTCTCTCTCTCTCTCTCTCTCTCTCTCTCTGTCTCTCTGTTATTTATGGCCGGCGATACTGCGAACCATCACAAAGGCCACTGATCCCTCCCTGACATCAGTGACACACCAAATCATCCCACTGCCAGCTAAAAGACAGAGCCACCAAAGCCAAAGAAGAGGAGATGGGAAAAAAAACTGTGTGTGTGTGTGTGTGTGTGTGTGTGTGTGTGTGTGTGTGTGTGTGTGTGTGTGTGTGTGTGTATGTATGTGTGTGTGTGTGTGTGTGCATGTGTGTGTATGCATGTGTTTATGAGACAGACATAAACAGAATGAGAGAGACAGCAAGAAAGAGTGTGAAGAGGGAAAATGAGTGAGACAATTAAAAAAAGGGGGGGAGGGAAAAACTCCAGTAGAAAAAGAGAGCAAATCTTTCTCATTAATCCACCTTATTACATTAGGCAGATGGCCGTGCAGTTCTTGAGAAGGAGCCCTAAATGAATAAATAAACAAATGCGGGGAAGTATTGTTTTTGCTGAAAGTTGGCCAGAGGGGCTCGGAGTGAACGCAACGACAAAAGAGCACAACAGCCGGAGCATGAAATCGGAATGGGGGGTTGTGGGAACAGTGAGGGGTGAGAGAGAGGCTCCCCTCTTATTGTTTTCATTGTCTGGGTTCAGGGGCTGTGGAATGAGAGAGAGGGAGAGAGAATGAGAGAGAGAGAGAGGGTATGAGAGAAAGAAAGAGAGAGTGAAAGGGAGAGAGAGAGAGAGAAAGAGAGAGGGGTGTCCAGCTAAAAAGAATGACAAAACGCTCTAAAATCGGAGTAAACTTTTAGTCACGCATGGTGAGGAGATAAATTGCAGGTATCCATTTGGGGCCCTAGCTGCTGGACATAGGTAACCAACAGGATGAGGGATGAAGGATGGGACTAGACAAGGAATGAGAGAAAGAGAGGGAGGGAGGGAGGGAGAGAGAGAGGGGAGTATTTCTAAGCAAAGGTGCTCTTAAGGTCTGTGCAGTCCCCCCTCAGTGAAAAGCTGACTCCCTAACCCTCCCAGCTTCACATGCCCGCCATGATTCACATCACACACATAGGCCTGGGAATAGGATCTGACTCATCCGGGATCTCTCTCTGTCACACGCACACACACACACACACACATACAAACACACACACACACGCATACAGACACAAACACACATCATGAGCAGACACACAAAAACACACAGACACATGTTCACATTCACATGCACATGCGCACAAACACACAAGCACACACATGTACATACACACACACACACACACACACACACACACACACACACACACAGTGGGAACATCAACTGAATACCAGCTCATTAGGGATCCCTCAGTCATCTCAGCGTGCAGTGACACAAATGGAGACACGCTCGCATACAAACACACACTGATCTGACAGGGAACCTCAGTGTTGCTGCAGCTAACAGCTTTAACCCAAAAATTGAAATGTCTTTTCAGCCATGTAAGCCCTTTCAGTTACCATGCAAAAAGACAGCTTAGGTCTGAACCCATCAGTGAAGGAGTGAGAGATATTCTAACACACATGCACACACACATCACTGCAAAAGTGGTAAAGTTTCTGTGGCAAACACAAATCGATGTTTACTGTTTCAGAATGGAGCCTAATGCAGTCAGAATATGGTCTGATGTGTATGCTTGAAAAGCACAAATTGTTCTCTCACTCACTTCCTGTCTAGATTCAAACGAACTTCTCTATCGAGTAAGCCGAATTGACAACAAAAAAGAACAGGATATGGGGTGAGGGGGTTGGGGGTTGGGGGGTGAAAAAAGTGAATTATTAAATTTTACAGCTCATTACTCAAACAAAAGCGGAATAGACTTTGGTGGGAGACGGATTAGGGATGAAATGAATCCAGTGATATATTGTGCGGCTATTATCTGGCCAGTTATCTGGATGGTGCGATAAGTAAATAAGCATCGTCGAAACACCCCCAGGGATGTGGAATCAAAATGGGCACGATTAACATAATCTCTTGCTCTCTCTCTCTCTCTCTCTCTTTCTCTCTCTCTCTCTGAACTCTTTCATCGAGTTTGTCAGTCGCTAACTCCGTCAGTGCAAGTGGGCCAGTCAAGTTAAGTGAAATTACAGCGGTGTACGCATCAGCGCTCTGATAACATAAGGACTCTTCCTGTAAGCGACAGCAAACAATCCGGTCAGTGCTCGTCTGTCGGGAACAGGAATGCTGGGAAGCGTCAGGACTCTTACACCACGTTCAGTGAAAGTCCATTATTCCTGCATGAGAGAGAGTGAAAGAGAGAGAGAGAGACAGAGAGAGAGAGAGACGTCGACGGTGAAGCATTGATAGCGAGTGCAAAAATGAAACGTATTTGTGCTCCACGAGGCGGTAGACAGAGCAGCTTGTCAGCATTAATAACGTTCGAGGAATGAATGGTTAATGATTAATAGATGTGTCACAGGAGGCCCTGGTCCCTACAGGAAATGGGTTAGTTGTCCAGGAGATGCATGGAGAAGTTACTTCTCTGACCGAAAGGGGAAAAAAAGAAAGCAAGAGTTTGAACAACAGGGTAGAGTTAGCTGTTTTGGAAGAAAGAAATATAGAGTTTCAACCGATGTTGTGAAAAGCCTATCAACTAAGTGTTAGGGTTTTTTTTTTTTTGCTCCTTTTTATGGGTACTGAAAGAAATGCCAGTGAACTTTAATGTCAGTGACCTTTTACAGTGCCGCCGTGCCACTCCGCACACATCCAGGGAATGTGGTGAGAAAAACACTTTATCTGGAGGGAGGGTGGCGACGTATGCATGTATGCTTGTCTTGCCTCAATAGGACGCTGATCAGGAGGTTTAGAGAGACAGAGAGAGAGAGAGAGAAAGCAACCTTAACCTCCCAGTCTCTCATCTGGCCTTAGGCCCAGAGGACACCCACATGAGGAAGCAGCCCTCCATGTACTGTGCTAAATTTAATAAAAAAGCAACACCGGTACAGAGAGAGAGCAGGACAATAAGGGAAGAGGGAGAGAGGGAGAGAGGGCAAGAGAGACAAAGAGGGAAAGTGAGAGAAAGAGAGAGAGAGAGAAAAAGAGAGCAATGGGCACACACAGTCTGGATTTCCTGTGCTGGGCCTCAATCAGAAGGGAGGCAGATTAGTGGATTGATTCGGCAGCCATGTTTACCCAAGAGCGCTGAAATTTCCCTTCTCCTGCGCGATTCTCTTATCTATATTATTCCAGTTTGTTTTTAACAAACACCAGGCTCATAATAAGCGCCAGGGCCTTTGCTTACTTTACGCTGGCGAATAAATGGCCATAAAGCATTTAATTTCAGGACTTTTTAACTGTCCGCAATAAATATTTTCAGATTATAACTGAAGGTGAAGTTGGCTTTATGGTGCCGTAAATTAGCCTCTGGTTTTATCAGCATATTCGCAAGCTGTTTAACTAGCACACAGATGTCATAAGAGCCGTCCTGAAGAATAACCTTGTTGTTCCAGCGATTGCACTGTGTTCTTATTGCCTGGGGAGGCATTTCTCTCTCTCTCTCCCTCTCTCTCCCTTTCTTTTATTCTTTCTCAACCCCTCTCTCTCTCTTTCTCTGTCTCTCGTGAATCTTTAACTGTTTAGTGAGCGGCATGCACAGGGGGTTGTAAAGTTCTTTTTCATCGTAATTCACGTGCATTTCTCCTCCCCCTAGTCTCCTTCACAATGAGAGTTTGTTTGGGCTTTAAACATTCACATGCATAATGTGTGTGTGAGTGTGAGGGTGTATAGAGAACAACATCCAGTCTAGTCGCCGTATCGGCTCGCCTGGGCCCGTCTGCACTGAGACGGCTTAGTAAAGACCTCACTTGTCTATGATAAATGCAAATAAAACACGCAGAAGAGATTCCACCCGCCCCCTTAACCCCCACTCCCGACCACCATACACACACACACACACACACACACACACACACACACACACTCCTCCTGTTTGCTGAAAGGGCCCGAGGTTTGTGCGCAGGCAGGCCCGCAATAATTAAAGCTAAATCCGGGACTGTGAATGAGAGTGCACTTAGCGTAATCTCACTGGAAACCTGGCGAATGCCACAGCTCTCTCTCTCTCTCTCTCTCTCTCTGACACTTGACAGTGCCGCGCCCCCCCCCCCCCTTCACCCCCACCCCTGCCCACTCCCCACCCCCTGGTCCCAGAGGTTTCATTCCTGTGCCGCCCCCGAGGGCCTGCAGACAGACAGCGGCCATTGTGAGGAGCTACTCAACGACGAAGAGGAATCGGACCGCATTTGCAGCGCGGCTGACTCCCTCCATTGTTGCACGCGGCAGTGGAAGATGTCGTCTGCCCCGTTTCTTTCTTTTTTTTTCATCTTCTTCTTCTCCCTTCCAACCCCTTCAACCACCCCACCTACCTCCTCCTTTCAAAACATCCCGTCCAAGCAGACTGAACAGAGCAGAGCCCGACGGACCTTTCTCCACAGCAACGGTTTTGGGCGGACAAATGGATTCTCTCTCTCTCTTTCTTGCTGCCGGTGTACAGTGACTTTTTTCTGTTTGTCTGACTGGCCGGTTGAGTCAAAAGCACCAGAGCGGGGGTTTGTAAACACAAAAGGCAAAGCTGTCGGTTTGTTGTCTGTGCCCAGAGCTTGTTAAATTCCTTGACCAGCATGCCTTGACCGGAGTCAGGTTGTATGTATTATATGTATTATATCCTAAAATCTTAAATCTAATTTTGGAAAACCTGCAGAATCCAATCTAATATGAAAAAAGTGAACTGTCCAATATTTTAAATCAAGATCTAAATGACCTGTGGACTGCAGACTGCACATGCAGACCCACCCTTACACAGAAACAGACAAAAGCAACCATAGCATCACACACACACACACACACACACACACACACACACACACACACACACATACACGCTCACACGCATGCACACACACACACACACAAATATAGCATCTTTGTACTGCTCCCTTTCTACTTACACAGCTTTCCTATTACTTCATCACATTTGCCTACAGCTTCAAAAGCAGCTGTGCCATTCCTCCCTGACTCTAAACCATTACCACTGGGCACACACACACACAGAGAGAGAGAGAGAGAGAGAGAGAGAGAGACGTGTGTCCCTCAGGGCCCTGGCAAAGCACCTGCCAGCCTGGCCCATGTGGGACCCAGAGGCTCATAAAGCCCTCCAGTGCTGGGGCTGCTGTGGGCTGAGGGGGGCCTGGGCCGACCGTGCTCCGCAGCCCACAAGGAAATTCAAGGTGACAGAGCCTGTCAAAGGCCCAGACTCGCCCACACTGCTCTGGGGCATGACGCTTCACACCAGCACCCCCTGGGAGCTGGGCTCTGACATATAGGAGGGTACAGGGCTAAGGCTGAGACTAGAGAGACCAGAGGGGGATAGGTGAGTGAAAAAATAAGATAAGAAGCATATAAACAAATTGGATAGAAATGTTTGGGATGTAGATGATACTCGAATAGTAAGTCAGTCTGAGAAAAATATTTTAAAATATATAAAATAAGATATGATAAAATGGTAGACAAAAAATAAGATGAGACTCACATAATTGAGAGCACAGATAGTTTGATACATTTGCAAAGATTAGTTAAAACACACATGCACACACACAAGTACAAAGACAAACACACACACACACACACACACAAAGGCATTCCCACCAGTGTCTCTCTGTGGAGCAGCCCAGGCGAGCGGCATGGTCAACATTTTTGGAGCATTATTTGATTAATGCTGAGGGCTGCAGTGTGCTTAGACAGAGGTCACGACCCCTGGGCATCCATTTAATCAAATCTCCCTTTTTCTCAACTCACCCAGAGGAGGTCAAAACTAATACAAACCCCCGCCAATGCCGCCACAGACACATTCACACACACACACACACACAAACAAACACACACACACACACACACACACAAACACAAACACACACACACAAACACGACTCCTTATTCTGTCACGTCCTTTCTCCTTCACACCCTCTTTCCTTTTAGCTCTTTCAACACTGTCTCTCACTGTTTGTCTGTGTGTATATATGTGTGTGTGTGTGTGTGTGTGTGTGTGTGTGTGTGTGTGTGTGTGTGTGTCACAAGTGTGTCAGGCCTCACATCTCTCTTTGTTTACTCAGTGTTAAGTAATTATTTCATGGTGCAGCGTCTCTTTTCTTTCTCCCCTCACTCTTTCTCTCTTACTCCCTCTCTCTCTTTCTTCCTCTGTCTCTCTCTCTCTGTCTCTCTCTCTCTCTCTGGCCACAGGGGAGTCAGTGACCTCCTGTGAGAGCAGAAGTCCTTATTCAGCTGGATGTAATTTAGTCCTTTTCTTCTCTTCTTCGCTGCTGCAAAAGTGACACTTCAGCGAACACCTCCCACACGCACACACACACACACAAACACACACACTGCCTCTCTCTCTCCAACGGCCTCCCAATCTCTCTTGACCCTCTCTTTATCTCTTTTTATCCCCCACCTCTTTGTGCATATATTAGGATGCAAGAGAAATGTGTGTTAAGAATCTAGCATAATGATATCCTTATTTACCGATGGTTCTTCTATTGGACGCAGCCTTTTTCCCTAAGCCTTCCTGCCTAATTTCTCCACCTTTACTCTGCTGATGCAGTCATAATTTTAATGAATAAGGCAATATTTTAACATTTCTGCACACTTACTCAAACATTTTCTAGCTTCTGGCTTTTTTTTTTTTTTGCTCTGAACAAGCCAATTACCCTGCTGGCCTGAACCAATTACACCATATTTGTACAAGGGTTTTCAATAATGCTCTCTCTTTCAAACCATTTCCCCCTCTCTCTCTTTCCCTCCCTCTCTCTCCATTTCCCGCCCTTCACTTTTTAAGCAAAAAGGTGAGAAATAATTACCAGTGACCAGTACTTGCATGCTTAATTTTCCTTTGATTCAAAGAAAGTATAACTACATGTGAGTTGCATATTTATGATATTGTTGTTACAGACAGATTAAATAAATATATAATAAATAAATAAGACATTTGTAATCCCTACATCTTATTTTTGCATAATTTTTGCTGTGAGCTGTATTGTTTTGCTTTATTGGGACTCAGTTCTTCTTTTGCGTTGTTCTCAGCATCATATACTTGAACACACATGTAAAAACATTAACAGTAAAACATTTTTTTCAAAAATAATTTGGCTCAGATTCTGATTTCAGATTTTTAATTTTCATGCAACTACTGAAAACACATATCTGGTTCTGCATCGGTGGAGTGCTAGAGTATGATTATTCTGAATCAAATCTGTGAAACCCACTGCAGTATTTCGGAATGTGCTCAAGCGTAACATGTCTAACAAATGTTTGCATTACATTTTACACTGCATACATTATATTAATATATAGTAATAGTATAGTAATAAATACCTTTCTATCTACTCAGTTTGCTTGACCCATTTCTGCCCTTCACCTGGCTGTGTTTAATATCCGTCACGACATCGCAGCTCTGACACTGTGGTTGCCACGGTGAGCACTGTAGTTGCCGGGCGGCCGGATGGAGCAGAGGGACAGCAGCAGGGGATTATGGGATGCGTCCAGTGTGGCGTTTTTATTAAGGTGCAGGTGCAAGGCTGTCTCTGTTTCAATTCCACCTCGAGCACAGGCAGGCCTTATTCACTTGCACTTGGAACATGCACACACACAGACACACACACACGCACATACACACACACACACACATTCCCTCAGGTATCAAGGGTCATGGCTGTGAGTGACATGGCTGAGACCAGGGAGACTGACACACACACACACACACACACACACAAAGACAACACAAACAAAAAAGCCCCACAAAATCTCTCTCAGTCCTACTCTTTTTTTTTCTTTTGCAATACCACACACATTCACACAGACACACAAACACACACTGGGACACACCCACACATTCACTCAAGCTTCACACACTCAACTCTCTCTCTCTTACACACACACACACACACACACACACTACTGCAGATTAAATTCCTTTAAACGTGGGAGGTGGACTACACACATGACCCCTATTTAATTAAAATCACAGGAGTGGCCCAAAAGAGTGTATCTTTCATTTTGCAGCCGCAGTGCTGTAGTGACTGGCAAGAAAGAAATGGAGACAGCAAGAATGCAGCGGCCTTTCCTCCAGCCTGCTTGCCTGGAATGGACTGGCTCCTCTCAGCCATGCTGGCCAGGCCACAGGTCTCTGCCCATGGAAGGTCTACAGTTAAATACTTGGCTGTCTGGATACAATCATTAAACTTTAACACAAATGTGAGCCATCAATAATAAGCATTTCAAATTTGCTAGTCAAACATTTACCCGTCTTTGTCACTCATTCAACAGGAAGATAAAACAAAGGCAGCATGTAGCACTCCTCCATTAGTATTTTACCACCAGTCAAATGTCACTTTGTAGCCACCCAACGATCAGTCGTTAATGAATGATAACATATTCTGAAAAGGCTATTGTTGTTCAGGGAATTGTGGCACAAGTGACTTCGCAGGACAGGAGAATGCAATTAAGTTTCAGGTCAGATGCTTGTCTTTCTTTCCTTTCTGTTATTCTTTATTCATTTATTTGCTACCATGGCAGATTATTCAAGGCCTCTGATCATTTTTTCCAAGCCCTCCCCGTTTGTGCTAATACAGTACCACTCCTTAAGGAGGCAGGATGGGACATTTAATTAACTTTTGCGACAACTCGAACAAAAACAGGATGTTTTCAGACGACATATTGTTGGAGCGAAGAAAGGCCATTGTTTTAGCACTGCAATTGTTTTGCCTTCGAGCACAGATGACAAGAAATAGGTATATCTGAGCCCAAAGGGAAAAAACGTATTAGGCCAAAAGGGCCCTTGTCTTTCAGGCCTATAGTGAAAGAGAGAATAGATATAAGCTCATTTAAGGGGCTTTTAGTAGCTACTCTCTCTGTTTCTCTCTCTCGCTCCAATACAGTCATTTTACAAGCATGCATTTTGTCCACAAAAAAAATGTCTCTATTAACCTAATGACTAAACAGAGAATGAAGAGAAAGAACAGAGAGAGAGAGAGAAGTAGAGGATATGAGAAAACAGAAAAGAAAAGAGATACTTTTCATTGTGTGTAAAGAAGGTGTAAATCTTCAGGGGAGTATATTTAGGGTTCACTATTGGAAGATGAGTCTCCTCTGACCTTTGTGTAGTTGAGTGTTTGAAATGAAATAGGGCAGGGCAAGGCACTACTTAGACGTTAAATGCTGCTGTTGCTGATGATGGTGGATTAGTGCTGGGGCGTTAAGGGAACACTGGGGGGAAGGGGGGTCGGGTCCCCCCCCAGCCTTCAGCCACCTGAAGAGGTAAAAGGCCAAAGGAGATGGAGGGGAGGGGATACGAGGAGGTGGTGGAGATGCTGCTGTTGGCCAAACACAATCATATCAGCGAACTGAATCCCTTCCTTTCCACTACACCAGAAATGGTTTTCGAGTTCATTGTTCATTTTGTGTGTAATGAAACAAAATAAGACAACATATGAAAGCATTATTTGTTTTTTTTGTCATTGTTTTTCCCAACAGGTCCCACCTTCTCCTGTTTAATACAGAGCCTGCTGGAGTTCTCAAAGGCAGGCTGCAAGGCAGCATGACTTAGTGACTCTGTTTCATTTGATTTGGTGTAATTAATTTGTGTGAGGGTAGACAGACTCACAGATCCATCCCGTTCATGTGCCTGTGTGTGTGTATGTGTGTGTGTGTGTGTGCATGCGCGCATGTGTCCGTGCGAGTGTGTTCGTGTGTTCATACGATCTGCACTTCCGAGAGGCACAAAATAAATCACGTTTGTCAGGTCTTACCACTCACTTTAATTAGAGCCAGGGTGCTCCATGGAAGACAATTACGCTGAGAATTGTGACAAAGAGGTATATTAAGCCAGACCAAATGTCATATGGAGCATTATCTGCCTGATGAGAAAAATAAATGACACAGCACTTGCTTCTAAACAGGGACGACTGCTGGGCATTCTCCTGCCTTTTAAAAGGTCGAGGGCACAGTGGGGTGAATAGCAACGGAGGGAAAAGAAAAAAAGCATAAAAAGATTCATAGTGTGTGTGTGTGTGTGTGTGTGTGTGTGTGTGTTATATGAAGGTACAAATGTGTGTTGGACTGAAGTGTAGCTTAATTTAGCCTCCCTGGTGTTTTATGGTATAGAGGCTCAGACTCACAAAGCATTGCCAGAGTATATCCATGTAGCTGTGCAGCTTTTTCTTCTTTTTAGTTCTTGTTTACAGTTATACTAAATCTATTTCATGTTCATTCAGAGCAGGTTAAAGAGTAAACATAGTAGGAGGTTATCTTCCACAATCACATGACTAGAGGGTCAAAAGATTCCTCTTACCTGGAACCATAGGTCGAGAGAACAGGGGATGAAGCAGCACATGAAAGAGAGAGTGAGAAAGAGAGAGAGAACAAGTCAGTGTGGAACAGCTAAAGAACAAAACTCAACAAAGCATCTCAACATTCACACACTGGAGCTTTTGTCTGACACAACAATATTATCAAACACTGCATTTAGAGGATATAAAGTGGAGAGTACAAGACAGCAGGGTTGGAGGGAAGACTGAACAGGAAAGAAAGAGAGAGAGAGGATGACGGAGAAAGGGCGGGGGACAGAAAAGGGGACAATAAAATGAGAGAGAGAAAGGTTTGATAATGTGTATAATCTATTTAATGGCACGGCACTTCACACCCAAGCCATTGTCATCTAGCACAAACCAATAACACTGTGGATTGAGCATCAGTCAATTGATTGTTAAAGCGCAGATTTATTAGTGAATTTACATTGGCAAGCTGACTTTGAGTTGGCAGTTTCTCTGTGGCAACAGTACTAGGGATTTGTGTGTGTGTGTGTGTTAAATTCAGCATTAACCCTTGCTGTCTGGTATCCGTGTGTGTGTGTGAGAGAGAGAGAGAGAGAGAGGGAGAGAGATCCACAAACAGGTGATTTGTGATGAGATAAGATGAGGAGTCCAATTCAAGTCATAATAGAAAAAAATGTGAAGAAACTAACAATAAAACAAAGCAATTTTGATGAGCACAGGGAAATGACTGAGAAATAAAGTCTTGTGAATAACACAAGAGAATAACACTCACAGTTATAGCACACATCCAGTAATAAGACAAAGTATAGAGACAGAGGGAGCAACACACAGAAGGACATCACCAAAAACAACCCCAGGAGAGGAGAAGAAGCCAACAGAGGGAGAGAGAGAGAGAGAGAAAGAAAGAGAGCAAACAGAGGGAAATAAGTCATATGTCGCGGAGGCAAGGACCGCTATTTATTTCCCAGCTACATAAATAAGGCCTGGTGTGATAGTCATCTCAGCAGCCGGTGACAGTCGGCTGGAGATTAGAGTGTCAGCCTGGCCAGGCAGGATGGGCCTTTAAACAGGAGCCCTCTGCTCTGTCACTACCGTTCAGGATGACGACTAGCCCCGGCCCCGCTCCCCGACACGCCACCGCCCCGCGCCCCAAACCATCTGCCAACTCCAACCTCGCCCTCCCCAAAGCTCGCTGCCACCGCCACAGCTATCAACGTGCCCAGCTCTTCTCCTTCTGACTGCACTCTCCGTGTGAGAGCGGCTGTTTAGAGGGCTAGCTTGCTTGGGCAATGGGCATGTGCATGCATGTTGTAGGCAAGTTAACAAGATGCGAGAGTCAAGATAGAGAGTAAGATACCCTAGTGTGCAGGTAGAGTACACTTGTGCTTATATGACCCATAAACAAGCTCCCGTTTAAATAAATGTAATGCGAAAGTAAATCTTACTCTTCTATGGCCAAAATAGTGCAATGGCTGCCACACAGGTAGCAGTTCTCAGAATCCACACTTGTAAGTCTTGCAATGGCATTGTGCTGGAGGACCTTAAGAAAAGTACTAGGAAGCCCATTATGCTCTAGAGAAAAAACGCACATACACAATGCTCTGCTGCAATGAGTCTTTAAACTGCAGATTTAATCCAATCATGTTTTATCACACGACAATCTGCCACGTCCTCCAAACTTCTTGCCAAACATTCTCCAAAGTGTCTGGAGACTGTCACAAAGATGTCGACGAGCAAGAAAAAAAAACTTTTCTTTGCGCTCCCCCTAAAATAATTCATCACGGCTTTTATGAATGACACGCTCACAATGCTCGGCAGGAAATTAATCTTATAACTTTTTCAGCATTTTGACAACGCTGTTGCCTAACAGCACGTTTTTAAGGGGACACCATCCAATTATGCGTCAGTATCAGGAGGCAAATAAGTACGCTCATCATTCTGTGATCCATTGTTGGAGATGGAGGGAAGAACAATACCGAGGAGCTGTGCTCGGCACCGACCGACGCGCAAAAGCGTGCGTCGGCTCGACAGGGGCGGCGCGAAGCTGTTTGCAGCTGTCAACGGGATTTGCGGAGGTTTCTTTTTTGCGCCGTGCCTCTAATTTTCCATTCGGAAGAACAATGCTCAGACCAGTTGAGGTGCCATCTTAAAAGCCAAATCCTCCCCCACCCCCAAGTTTATTTTTATTTTTACATTTTTTTCCTACCATCTCATTCACTGCCAAGAGAAGAAAAAGGTGGAGTCTCTCGTCCTCACCGCTCAGGCAGGAGAGGCGAGCCCAACGTCGGAGTGTTAAAACGTGGCAATTAACAATTCCCTGCCTGAGACATTCGGGTGACTAGCTGACAGCCGAGCTGTAACCGCTCATCGCAGACAAGGTGGTCAAGTTTTTTGTGTTTTTTTTTCCCCCACAATCCCTGCTTACTTTTTGATGGAAAATGCGGAAGCTGTTATTAAGGCGGGCCTGACAAAAACACCACAGCGGGAGAACACACACACACACACACAAAAGGTTTTTGTGCATACATATGTGTGTGCATTTTTCCCTTTCTTTTTAAGGCACTGTAGAAGAATGTAAGTGGGATGACAGCAGTGTGGGGCTTGACAGTGGTTTTGTTTTGAGTGGAGAGCAGAAATGTTTAACTGTATGCTACACTAAGTAGTTCCTGATTCTAAGAGATGACCCCCCAAGGACCGAATCCTCCCCCCTTGTCATCTGCCAGTGTTTCGTCTTTCAGGCAAATGCATAAACTTTGCAAAACAAAACGGGGCTTTTAATGACAGGAAAAAACACACAATCCAACTCTAGCGCACACTGAGGGGCCTTCTAAAAATACCAGCTAACTGCTTCTCCAGGTGATCCAAGTGAACAGACTGCCGCATCCACACAAAGACTCCGGAACACACACACACATTCACATACACACACTCTCTCTCTTTCTCTCTCTCTCTCTCTCTCTCTCTCTAGACACACTTAGACACAAACACACACACATAGACAGAGAGAGAGAGAGAGAGAGAGAGAGAGAGAAAGGGAATCTAAAACACACACAGAGAATGCAAAAACACACTACACCACACCATGACTCAAGATCACACTGTTGGCTTGAAGTCAGCAACTTCTTTTCCTATTCCCTCCTCATACTGTGCTGAAGTTTGCCTGCAAGTTCCTGCTAATATAGAATCAGTCACGAAAGGCAAAGCGTCCCTTGCCATCCCCTCAAGGCCTCCCCTGGGTCCTTCCGCTGCGCTGTCAGGAGCGGGACGGATGAGGACTAAAGGTCTATTACAGGTGACAAAAGACCAGCACCCCTTCCTCCAGCAGACTCCATTATTTAAAACATTGTAATCACACAGTGATTTGTGAGGAGGGGTAATGAATGCCTGTCTCTGAGGCTCTCTTCAGTGGGGGAAGTCTAGTCTTAGTTGTGGCCCAACTACGGTTTCAGTTTTTTCTACACATTGCTGTAGCTACATATGTGTAGATAACCAAGCTATACCAGATTTGACATTAAAAAGGCATGCATTCTTGTTTAATGTCCTTTGAGCAAGATGAGAAGTGACGTTGCAGGAAGGTTACTAGAATTTTAGATTTCAGTACGATAAACGTTTTTTTTTCCTTCTGGAGCAATCTTCCATCTTATAGCAAACCCTGAGCTTGGGAAGACAAAAGGCTTTAATAAGGCTTTGCTGGTTTCAAGCTCAGATGTCTTTGTTTTCTAAACCTGGCAACCAGGGGGGAACCCATTCCTCCAGGCATTCCTGCCGACAACAATACCTCACTCTGCCAGCACTGTGAGGACATTTTCATTAACGCCCTCAATCAGACATGCTTGACGACGCTGGATCTCGTGTTTGAAGCAAAATTGTTTTTTCATGTCATGATAAGATCATATTAAAAGCAGGGATATATTTTAAGCGCACGTTTGTCAACATGTAATTGAAAGATACAGGCCCGACAGACATTCCAGAAAGATCTACTAGACCACAGAGTGGGACGGGGGAGGAAAGGAAAGGAGGGGGAGAGAGGGAGAGACCGATAAATACTCAACAATGACTGAAAAATACACGCAGGTGAAAAAGCGGATAAGGAGAAAGGAAGTTTTCCAGAAGCTACTGTAGGCTGGTACAAAAATGCAGGGAGTGTGCAAGAGAGTGAGAAAGAAGGAGAGAGTAGAAAAGAAGAGAAGAAAGAGAGGGAGAGAGGGAGAGAGAGAGTTCCTGCGTCTTTTTTCAAAGGTGAACTCTATCTATCTATATGGGTGAAGGGAAGAGCTCGCGGCACAGGGGTAATAAAGAACGGCAGGGCTGACAAGGAAGGTCTGGGCGCAGGTGTTAAATCAGGCAGTGCGGAGGGCAGCCGTATGCAGGCCCTGATTTATGGGTCCATCCCAACCCGTGTGTTTTAATCGTGACCTTGCGTATACACTGACCCTGACCCCCTTCTTCTGCGGCTCTGGAGCCCTCACCAGCCCTCCCTCCACCTCCACCTCCCGCCTCCGCCCGCCTTGCGCTTCAATGGACAGCCGCTAATCCGTATGCGATATTATACATATCTGTCAGG
Organism: Tenualosa thibaudeaui; assembly: GCA_027481765.1. Lineage (NCBI taxonomy): Eukaryota > Metazoa > Chordata > Actinopteri > Clupeiformes > Clupeidae > Tenualosa > Tenualosa thibaudeaui. The sequence continues at coordinate 20,037,052 of JAIFZK010000009.1, forward strand.
GCGCGCATATGCATGTATACTTGAATTATGAATTATGAAGGCGTTGTCCTTCAGCATGGTGGGGAGCCTTGACAGGTCGAGCACGGAACAACGGCGACAGCGTTGGACAGCGGAGGCAACGTCATGCCAGAGGGAGTGACAGGAGATCTCACCAAGGAGGGAGACAGGGATGACACCTCACGATGCGACAGAGCGGGGAAGGGTGGCGTTTCTGCGGACGGTGCAGGGGGAGTGTTTGAGAGGTGGTGCGGTAAGCGTGTGTGCCGGAGTGCGGTGTCTGTCTCTGACGTCACAGCCCTTGTTAATGTCCCACATTGAGGGGCGCTGTGATGTACAAAGTTGAATGCTGGGATAGCAAAAAAATGACATCTATTTTAAAAGGGGGCGTGAGTGCACTGGTTGTTTATGTGTCAATCAGATAGCTGTGTGCTTATCAGCTCTTGTGTGCTTGTGCCAGTCTTGCTGTGTATGTCGCATGTGGCCTGTGTGTGTGTGTGCTTGTGTGTGTGTGTGTGTGTGTGGCTTCGCTCTCCTGGGCTGATATTCACATCCGCTGAATAGTGGGAAGTTGACGCAAACCAACAGTATGTTCTGTGCCAGATAGATAACTAAACCTTTTGGATTGTGATCTGTTAACATCTATTCTTTTCCTCTGTTAACATCAAAGCTTTTTCTCTGTAGATGTCTGTCTGTCCTATCTGTCTCCTGTCAGGACTAGAGCGCTCACTGACTGGGTGCTGGGTGCTGGGCTGTTGTTCAGCATGCAGCACTCTACCCCACCCCAAAAATAAAACTATGATAGTGTGTGATTCCAACCAACACAAAAGGAAAAGGCTGAAGAGAAAATTAATGACCTGAGATTATTTCAGGTAGAAAGATCACACTGTGCATACACAAATGGGCACACAGACAGGCACGCAAGCACACACACACACACAAGTGCACACATACACACACACACACACACACACACACACACACTTTCATGCTCTCATGCATAAGTGCACATACACTCACACACTACAGCCTATTGGATGTGAATGGCTACATGGGGCTCATAAACCTCAGATATTTCTGCAATCAAAGTATTTTTTGTGAAGGTGCACAGCTTTACGACAGGTAAGGGCATCTTGGGCTTCCTCATTTTTACTCAAAATTACACACGCACACACAACTACCACCATGCTGCGCACATCACGCTGGACCTCACCCTCACTCCATCTCCTTGGCAGGCGGCTCACGTCCTTCCAGCTGCCCTGCTCTCACCCACCGGAAAGGCCCAGGGGCCAGTGTGCGCAGCCGGACCAAACCTGCTGCCACCACCACTGCTGGTGCTGGTGCTGGCCGGCACACATAGAGCACAGATCCCAGTACAGGCCTCCAGCCTGGCAGCAGCCAAAACACACTAAAGCTCTAAAGACCGAGATGTAGGCCTGAACTGCTGCATCCTTTTTATTTGATTCTATTAGTATCTCTCCATTTGTAAGGCTAAAGTCATAGATCAAAGGGGAAATAATATGACTTCTAATCTCATGATAAAACAGTTCTGCAGTATTTTTTCACCAAGGGCAAAATCCAAACAAATTCAAAAACGTAAAAAAAACTATGTCCATTTTTGTTAGTTATTAAATGTTTTTTTTTGTTATTTGTTCATTCACATTTAATTGCACAGCCAATGTTAACAGGTGCTCAAAAATATCAGAAAAATGGCATTTTATCACATCATGATTTTCTTGCTCTTGCCACTAGAGAAAGGGAAAGCATGGGCCGAGAGTTTCTCACACAAAGGCCATAGTGATTTTGCAGTCACAAGAGAAAAAGGGAAGACCTGATGCCTGTTGAGCCAACCCACCGACTCATGGCAATCTGATAAAAACAATGTGAAGCAAAACATACAAGTTTGGTTTCAATGGAAAAAAGGAGTTATCTGCCCCTTGCATCAGTGGCGCAAGGTGAAAAGAGGAAGGCGAAAAAGTATTTTCTAGATTAACAGTTTGACTAGATTTTGAATTTTCAGCAAGTCATGAGAACAAAATAAAATCTCATCGACTAACACAACTCAGCACAAGCACTAAATAAAAAACCTCCTTCAAATTCTCCCTGAAGTACTAATAATATTTGTAACCATAACGCATGCATGATTTCAAAATACTTATCCTGAATATATGCCCTCTCTTTTTGTGACTGCCATCATTTTTAAGTGTTGCGGTATCATGGGTAAAATTCTTCTGTTGCTCTACTTTCTGCTCAGCACATTTAGAGCCTGAATGATCTTTAGGTTGATTGATTGATTGTGTGATTGATTAAGCGATCAGGCACTGATGCCTGCACGCCAAATGGTGATTGTAAGCCCCCGGTGGAACAGCGAGATGGATGGACAGACTGAGTGGGATAACACAGCCCAATTACCAATCTCCCCTTACCACTGACTCTTCATCTGTCCTGGGCTCACTCTTTCTCTCTCTCTCTCATACACACACACAGGCACACGCACATACCCACATGCACACACACAAATGCACCTCCATTACCCCCCCCCCCCCCCAAACAACCACCTGTCCTACACCCACCTCCAATCTCCCATGTCTCCCTTGTTCGTTCTTCTAGAAAGACAGACACCTATACACACACACACACAGACACGCACACACACACACACACACACACACACATACAGACAAGTGCTCCAGCTGTGGCGTCACACAAAATGACAGTATCATCTCGGCCTTTCAACAGCGCTGGGGGCAAATAATTAAAGCCCATTATTTACCTTTCGTCAGGAGAGGCAGCTATCTCGTACCTCTCCTCACCCTCCTCTTCCCCTCTCTCCATCCCTCCCACCCTCCCTCTCTCTCCATCCCTCGCTCCCTCCCTTCCTCTCTCTCTCTTTCCTTCGCGGTGACATATTGATGTCACCTATAATAAATCATCCCAATTTGTTCCTTCTACGCCAACAAGCGCCTTAATCTTCATTTACGACTTACAAAAGTCCGTTTGGCGGAAGAGTCTGATAAAATACTCAATTACCATTTTTTCCACCCCGGCTGCACAATCCAATTGTTGTCCTGATATATATGTATAAAGCGAGTGAAGGAGAGTGTGTGTGAAAGGGTCGGGATGTGGGGGGTGTGTGGAGGCTTGAATCACACAGAGATAAAGTATGAATAATTTTCCTGGTAACAAATGTCACAGAGGTGTGTTGAGGCCAGGTCTTGCCATTGCTGCTGTGTCTAGCTTATAAGACGGAAATGGCACACTCCCTCTCTCTCTCTCTCTCTCTCTCTCTCTCTCTCTCTCTCCATCATCTCTGGCTCCTAAGCAGGCTGAGCCCCCGTGGGCGCCCCATCGATCGCAGATGGCCAGTGAATCGGAGTCAAAGCCTGTCATTTGCTGCAAACTGAATGAAGGTGGAAACAGTCTAACAGTAAGTGCTGAAAGAGGTGACTTTGAAGCCATTCACACCAAGAACGATAACTATAACGATAACGACAAATACATATTGCTCTAATGAACATGAACGACAACGTCCACACCATAACTATAACAGCAATGACATGTGCAACGATATCGTTGGGATCAGCGTTGGGATCATCAATCATTGGGAGCGATTTTTTTGAACAATGAAAGGTTGACAGCCAATCAGAAACCACTTTATCATTGGCCAGTTTTGAAGGAAATGTTATAGTTACAGTTATGTTTAAGGTTATCATTCCAGATGTGAACGGACCTTTACAGTATCAGGTGCTGACCTAGAGTCAGACTCTATGTCCCCCTGACTGTTATGTACCAGTGGAGTCAGTCCTTAACACAACGAAGTTCAAAAATGTCCTGAAACCCTCTATTTATTTAACTTAACTCTAAGACAACCATGGAAGTCTATGCAGTTTCTCACTCGCTTGATTAAGAAGACATAGTTGTTTTTTAAATGAGAGAAACAGTGCTAGTCTTTATGAGGCATCATCAAATACTAATAGCCACAGACACAAAACAAAGCCTGGCCTGACTACTCAAGCAGGAGCAGTACATGATCAGACCTTCCGTGAGAGGGGCACTACCAGGTGCCTTGCAACCTGTTATTTTAAAAGGTAAAGTATACACACACACACACAGACTCACATTCACACAGCAGATACAGTTTCAAAGACATTACTTGGGGTCATGCTGGACCTATTCCTCCTCAACTGACTACCACCAGCCACACACACAGATGCACGCATACATACACACACACACACACACACACAAACACACACACCACCGTCTGCCACCACTATTCTGGCGAGCGCTGTCTCTTCTCCTGTTTCCCAGGGCCCGCTGATGGAGATCACTGGAGGGTGGCGAAGGCATCTCAATCACACCTCAATTACAGCACGCAAGCACTCACACACTCACACACACACATATACACACACACACACACACACACACACACACACGCACACACACATGCCCACACACAAGCGCGCTCAAGCATAGTCACACACATAAACGCATACACACAAACATGCAGTCAAGCCCACTCTCATGTACAGAAATACAGTCTCTCTCTCTCTCTCTCTCTCCCTCTTGTATGTGCACACACACACACACACGCATACACACACACACACACACACACACACGCATACACATACAAGTGCAGATAGCATAGATCTGTTATGAATGCACAAGTGGCGCCACCAATCACCACGACGCTGTACCCTAATTGCCATCCATTTCAGCATGTTGATTATTACCTCATTATTAACGACCCCCTCACTCGCCATGCGGGCCCACTGCTGTTAGCATAAGACAAGCAAGAGAGAGAGAGAGAGAGAGAGAGGAAGAGAGAGGAGGCAGAGAGAGAGAGAGAGGAAGCAGAGGAGGGAGCTAAAGAAAGAGAGATAACGGTGACAGTAAGCAGTGGAGATAAAAGCAGAAAAAAGTGAGATAAAAAAGTAAAGAGAAAGAGGAAGATGAGGAAGAACTGACAAAGAGTGACAGTAACATGAGAGAGAGACAGAGAGAGAGAGAGAGAAAGAGAGCAGAGGGGGGGCCCTGAGGGGGACACAGTGGAGGATGGGTGCTGGTGGTGCTGGTGGTGCGGGTGGTGCGGGTGGTGTAGGTGGCGGTGGTGTGTGTATGTGTGTGTGGGTTCACTGGAAGCGCTCCGTCGCTGCAGCATGGCTGCAAACGAGTGTCAGGGCGGCAGCACCCAGAAAAATTAAACCAATTAGGGCCTGCCTTTTGGAGCCATTCCACTCACATACCTCTTCAAGCCAGTGAACAGCTGAGAGAGACAGAAAGATGCAGAGAAAGAGGGGGAGAGAGAGAGGGAACGAGGGAGTAAAGGAGGGATGGGGGGATGGAGGGGGGAGAGAGAGAGAAAGAGTGCTTGAGCACAGCACTCTACTCTGTCATGCTTGGTGAAGAGCAGAGCGGAGGAGCAAGGAAACGCAGGCGTCAGGCGGAGGATTAAAAGCAATCTGTATCCACATAAATCATTGATTAAATGAATCATGAAATTAATATGTAAATTGTGTGTTTAACCTCTATTTATACAGTACTGTCTGTCATCGTAGCGTAAATCTAAAACTAATTGCAATTTCTACGCATACAGGGAGATGGGGGGAGGATGCAGGAATGAGAAAGAGAGAGAGAGAAAGAGTGAGAAAGAGAGAGACTTCAGGAGAAGAGGGGGGAAAAGTAGCGAGAAAGAAAGGAAGAGTCTGAGAAAAAGAGAGAGACAGATAACGAGAGAGAAACAGAGTGGTAAAAGTCTGACATATTTATTAACTAAATGTTCAACTACATCAACTCACTCATTAACATGCTTTGAAGGGAGGCGGTGGGAAAATGTGGGTGATTGTGCCTTGTCAGCATACTGAATGCAGTGGGGGAGGGAGAGAGTGTGTTTATGTGTGTGTGTGTGAGAGAGAGTGTGTGTATGAGTTTGTTTTGTGTGTGTGTGTGTGTGTATGTGTGTGTGCGTGTGCGTGTGTGTGCATGCATGTGTTTGTGTGTGTGTGTGTGTGTGTGTGCCTCCTGTGGACAGAGCAGAGGCTATACATACTCCGTGCCACATATGCAATTCAAAAGAAAAGCAGGTGGACAAACAGACCCAGAATCTCACCCTCCCACAGGAGCTCAGGCAAGGACATGATTAACGCCCCACTGTATAGAATCTAAACCAAATTCAGTTACCTGACAGCCTGACAGAGGGAAAGGAGACAGAAAGAGAGAGAGAATCAAGTAATGCACTAAGGAGATAAAGAAAGAAACCATGAATAAAAAAAAGAAAGAAAGAAAGGAAAGAAGAAGAAAGGAAAGGATGACTAGAATCCAAACACAAAACTGCTGGCAGGTTGTAAGTGACTCTTCCTGAATCAGAGCTCTAGAACCTGGGGGCAGCAGAGCTCTGGGCCTGGCCTATCTGTACCACCAGCCTTCTGGCCCAGCCCCAGAGATTGACAGCGCGGGAATAAGAGCAGGAGGGGGAGATGGAGGAATGAGGTATGAGTGGATATGGGGGGGGGGGTGCTCCCGTGGCCCCTCTCTCACATAAAGCACAGATTGGACAGAAGGGCTCTACTCCGCATGGCTCAGATTTACAGCCTGGGGAAAGCACAGGCCAGTAGCAACCATCTCTCACTAAAACATCAAAAACAAGGAGGTGAAGGGGGGGGGGCGACCCATCCATTACCCAGAAGCCCGGCCACAGAGAGGTCAGCACGGCAAAGGATTGGCCATCAGCATCACACTGATCTAAGTCTTACTTACATCCAACTGTCACTAGCACTGACCACGTATTTAACTTTTGACCAAAATGTCCTCCCTACAAGTACTTGAACACATCTTCGTTTTCAAATTTGTGCTTAGACGTCTTCCTTATAAATATGTGAACACATGTTAATGTATTTGCGTATTGTGAACACACATATTTATTTGTTTGATAAGGATTTTTTAAAAAGGAATCTGGGTTCATTTCCTTTAAAGAAAGAGGAAGGAATGTCCATTGGAAGACAAGACAAACCATGTGTGATGGAGATTGTTCCCAATCTTGTTTATACTGTCAGGCAGCATGTTGCAGAGATAGTGGGTACTGTGCCCTAATTTGCACGCTTGTAACACAAGTACACGCTTAGGCATGCACTCACAACAATAGGACACAAAACCTATTCAACACTAACTAATACTAAAACACACACACACACACACACACACACACACACACATGCATGTACGCACGCACGTAGTCTGCCCAGTTGTACACATGTTCGCCCTGCTAGTTTTTGATGTGCTGTGTCTCTGAGTCAGATGCGTAGCTGAAGGAGATTACTGTCATGGTGTCTTCAAAGGGAGGCAGAAAGGCATTCTGCACACCCAGCCTTCTGCTTCCCCCACGTTCACTTGATTTTGTTTTAACTACCCGGAACAATTTGGTGAGACATTACCCTGTAATGGGACTTCACAGGGCCTGATTGTTTTCATAAGATGAAACACACACACACACATAGTCCCAGGCAAGCTAGGAGACATTAACACAACGCACAGACTTGTATGCACAGACAGAGACAGACACATATACAGACAGACAGACAGACACACACACACACACACACACAGTCAACCTGTCCAAACAGAAGGTGTGATTCAAATTCTGCTCTCATGAATGAGTTGCGTGCGACTGTAAGAAGATGTACAGTGTGTGTGCGTGTGTGTGTGTGTGTGTGTGTGTGTGTGTGTGTGTGTGTGCATGTCAGAGAAAGAGAAATAGAAAGACAGGGGGATAGAGACAGACAGTGAAAGAGAGAGGGGGGCGAAGAAGAGAGACGATGAGGGAAGGCTCACAGTAGATTCCACCGCGCCACAGTGGGTCGGTGGGTGCAATGACACGAGATCACCCTAAACCACATGCGTAACAAAGCCCCCCCACCCACCCGCTGCTCCGCTTCACTTCACTTCACCTCATCTCAGAAGAAGAGCGATGTGGCCCGGTCAGCCTACAGCAGAGACTAATGGACTCCCACGTTTGGGCCGCACATGGCCCGTGATTGGCCCACGCTTGGTCTGTACTTATGAAAGTCAGACGCAGGAACACAGATGCAGGAACTCAGCTCAGCCGCAGATATATACACTTATACACTATATACACTAAAGTGCCTTCAGACTTTGTTACGAGCTACTTGTACTGGGAGCAATTTAGGCTGTGTCTGTGTGTGTGTGTGTGTGTGTGTGTGTGTTTGGATGTGTGTGTGTGTATTTGTGTGTGTGTGTGTGTGTATGGGAGTGCGTGTGAGAGAGAGATAGAGGGAGAGAATGAGACAGAGAGTTGGAATGTGTGGGATTGAGTTGTAAATACATACTGTATGTTAACCCACTAAGCACAAGGGAACATATGTGCACAAGACAAGCCAAAAGACTTCTTGTGTGTATCTGTAACTATTGTGATGTGTGTGTGTGTGTGTGTGTGTGTGTGTGTGTGTGTGTGTGTGTGTGTGTGCGTGTGTGTGTTTGTGTGTGTGTGTTTGTGTGTCAGGACTCTACACAGACATTTCAGTCTTATAAACCTTCATTATTGTGGAATTGCTTAAATGGGAGGGGTTCCACAGCTTGTTGTAATTGGCACCATATCCTCCCTCTCCTCGATAACATACAAACACAAACACACACACACAAACCTTCACACATACACAAACACAAACCCTCACTCACACACACACACACACACACTCATCTTGTGTGTACCTATTAAGCAGTGGACGTAATGGTAGAGAGCAAACAGCTAAACAACCTGCCTGGTTGTTCTGTTCCAATTTAGGGAACCAAGCACATTTGGTTTAGTATGTTTCCAATCAAGTCTGGGGGCTGGATTTTCTTTTCATTATAAAGAGACCTATCCCCCTCTCCATGTGAATCACAACCTGGTGATGATAGGTTGAAAGGCCTATTTAGAAGAAGTAAATAAACAAAAACAACTAAACAAACAAACAAACATATAAATATTGGAGGCAACAAGCGGAAGCATCACATGTGCCTAATCTGCAGAGGCAGAGAATGCAAGGGAATGTGGAGCCATGATAACTTTACTGGGACTCTGACGCTTCTGTCACACGCATGAGAACAAAATGAAATCAAATCAGAATCAAATGGGACTGAAGAGTCATGCAAATTGTCAGAGAGATGAAAAGTGAATGAAACTCATTATGGGTGAAGGAACGGGGCCCCAGCCTGACTATTTTAGATATATATTCCTGTCATATTATGAACGTCCCGAATGTGTCTTTTATTTTGTTTCTTAACAGTATCTCAATGTTCACTGAACCTATCAAAAATATACCGGGACTATCCAACATATGAAAATAATAAGTTCCGAATTTGTAAATGTGTAACTCTTTTTATTGCATTGTGTTTTTGAATGTAATGAACGAAACAGTGCTTCTGCAAAACTGCTGTTAATCATTATTCAAGAATCATAAAGATATAAAATGCTGATGTTGCTGGTGATTCAAACACTCACCCTAAAATCCAGTAATATTTTAATCATTATAGATCAAGAGTCATTTTTGATTATGGGGAGCATTTGACATCCAGTAGCCTATCTAAAAACACATCATATCCAGAGTAGCTGCACTGAGCAACATCTATGAAACAGAATTAGGACCTGAAATGGCCCATGTAAGGACAAAGAAACAAAAATGAAAAAAAAAAACAAGAAAGTGAAAATAAAAAGTAATTCTGGGCTATAAGCTATTCAAAGAAGCATTAAGCAGATCCTGAGATATTTCTTTCTCAAGCCAAACCAGTCGCACTGCTTTAGACCAAAGCCAATGAATTACAGCACACTGTACACTACTCAGAATAATATGCGTCTACACACACACACACACACACACACACACACATGCAAACACACACACACATACAGGTTGATGCTGGTGGCAGACAGATAAAAGATAGCTTTGTTAGAGTAGGAAACAAAACTGGGTGCCAAGGTCACCTGTCCAGTCTGGCTTAAGGGGAAAAAAGTGTGTGTGTGGGTGTGTGTGTGTGTGTGTGTCTGCATGTATGTATGTGTATGTGTGTGTGTGTATGTGTATGTGTGTGTTTTTGTCTTTTATAGAGGTAACCCCCTCCCCTCTTTAAATCAACAGAGCGCACAAATACATTCCTGTGGCGGTAATTAAAAGCAGGCTGAAGACAGGGACTCTTCTTTATCTCTCCATCAGAATAGGCGCTCATCTAGAATAACCCATCCACATCTGCAGTCATTACTGCGCAGCAGATAAATCAATCCGCACCAAGCTTCGCCTTTAAAGTCCCGTCCTCACCGGAAAAGAGGAGTGAGAGCGTGCACGTGCGAGAGCGAGAGAGAGTGAGAAATAGAGAAAGGGAAGGAAATAGACAGAGAGAGGGAGTAAGTAAGTGAAAGAAGAAAGAAAGAGAGAGAGAGAGAGTGAGAGAGAGAAAGAAAGACAGCGCCAATGTATTTATTCCTCTCAGACACCCGTGACACTCTATTTACTGTAGGCAAATGGAAACTCACACACTACCTTGTAATGGCTTCAGTGAAAGCACAAGAGAGAGACAGAGAGAGAGAGAGAGAGAGAAAAAAGAGAGAGAGAGGCAGGGGCTGGGTGAGGGGGAATAACGTGTCGTGAGGTGGATCTCCGGAAGACAAATGGTCTCTGTAAAAAGGCCAACGTAACAGCCTTCCTCTAAGCTGCGTCTATACTCCCCTAAATGCCGCTTTAAATAAAATAGTTTAGAATAAAAGCAAAATACGGGGCTGCCCAGCCCGACGCTGCCTTTTAGGAGGAGTTATAGGACTGGGGGGTGGGCCACTTAATGGAAGAGAGTCGCCCGATTGATGTCCACACAGACAAACAAACACAAACATACACAGACAGTACAAACACAAAAGACATATAGCATACATACACACAGTAAAAAGACAAAAATGTATAACTTATACATCCACAGACATCTGCATGATGCACACAGTGTGCTGACAGATAAACACACACTGTAGTTATTATACTCAAAGTTTGGGCAATTACTTCATATTTGGAAATATATCCATGGTCATACCCAAATGTAAACACTGCCACGTCTGTGCATCAACAGTGAGACAACACAACACTGGAATGAGGGAATCAACAAAGCTGAACAACTAAGCCAAACACATTAACCATTCCATGGGCCGACTTCTTCAGTGAAATTCTCATCAGCGGAACAAAGGGAGATATCATTCTGCATTCTGGCCTCAAGCAGGTCACCCAATCTGTCTGTGTTGGGCTCTCTGCTTTTTCTTCTTCCTCTTTTTTTGGTGTGTGTGTGTGTGTGTGTGTGTATGTGTGTGTGCAGGACAAAGAGACTCTGATGGAAGTTTCCAGAGAGAGAAACAGAGTGGGAGACGTATGTAGCACACATACGCACGCACACACGCTCTCTCTCACACACACACAAATACGCTCACACATATACACATATACACGCATAGGGATGGTAATCAGAGCCAGGCTCCTCAGGCCAGTCAGAGTGGGAATAAATCCCACTCATCCCGCAAGAAACACCAAACCTGCCCCATGATGTCATCACATACCCAGGGCTCCGCTTGATCTAACCCAGACAAGTCTGAGACACGGGTGCTCACACACACACACAAGTGCACACACACATAAGTACACACACACACAAGTGCACACACACACAAGTGCACACACACACACACACATTCATGCACACAAAAAGACATGCAGGTACATTCATGCATACCCCCACATTAAGACCCACAAGAAGACCTTAAGACCTAAAAGAAGTGTGCACACACACACACACACAAACTCACACTTCTTCTCTTACTACCCTTTGCCTACTTCTCTCTTGTATTGCCAGCATTGGCTTCATATCTCAGGTGATTAGATTAGGCTATATATGAAGCCCCATGAGAACTGAAGTGATGAAAAGTATTTTAAATGCATATGTCTGTCCCACAGAGGCCAGGCTTAAAATATGCTGTAGATTTGGCCCAGGTCTGCTTTTGATAATGTACCACTTCATGCCTGTCCTCCACACTCTCATCCGTGTGTCTATTCTCTCTTTCACTTTTTCTATCACTCTCTCTCTCTCTCTCTCTCTACATAGTTCTTCCATGCACTTCAGGCAAGAGACGTGTGCAACAAATATGCCGTGTGGTGCTACCATGTAAGTGTTAAACTAAACAACTTCAGTAAACTTTTTTTGCCTTTATGACAAATTAATTAAGCTTACATACTCTCTCTTTCTCTTTTTCTTTTCTTCCCTCTCGCTTTCTCTCTCATCAAGAAGAGACAACAACTGTATCAACGTTACTTCTAATTCATGAGCTTCCCTGGTGGATTCTGGGGTATTTACTACAGCCCACACTTACAATGTCTCACGCATGTCAGACAAAATAATTAATTACATAAATAAGTAAATATAAATAAATAAACACAAATGGGCCCATTTACTTTTTTGGCCACAATGTTAGTGTGAGTGGTGTGTTTATGTTTCAAACAGGAACAGGGAGAATGTGACCGTAGGCCTGGCGGAATGCTGCTGGATTAGCGGGTGATGCTCTTCAGGTGAACCCATCACTGGAGCGATGAAGTACGGGAGGTAAAGCTCCAGCTTATTGCCTCCAGATGTCGGCGATTCACGAGACAACTGTAAACACAGATTCACCGAGGGAAGCGCATGGTTCAGCTACTCGGCCAGATTTTTGTCTTGCTCCTTCATCCTTTCTTTTTTTCTTTCTTTTTTTCTTTCTTTCTGTCTGTTTTTCTTTGTCTTTATCAGTGTGAGATATCCTGAGCACTTTTCTCACTGTGTATGAGATGTGCTCTTGAGCTTGACATTATTATTGTAACCAAACTACCTTCCCCACCGACAGCCTATCCACCCCCCTCTCTCACACACGCACACACACACACACACACAACCTTTGCTGACACACACTGCTTGAATGCACCAGCGAAATGAGCCACCAGCTGCAGAGCGAGGAGGCGAAAAATGTGTATAGGCTAATGCTCAACACATCATCAAATATTAATCTCCGTAATTGGGGTGCTACTTAGCATTTCTCTCGACAGGATTGACTTCCAGCTCCAGCTAAACGCCTCTCCTCCGCCCTCCTTGCACGTCCAAAGAGCTAAGTGTCAAAAAAGAGAGCGAATGAGCAAGTGAGCGCGCTAGAGAGAGAGAGTGAGAGAGAGAAAGAGCGAAGGAGAAGGAAAACGAGCTTGATGAAAATCTTCAAATAAACAATTAAAAGCTTAGCGAAAGGGGCTTTTAATGTCGCAAGCTCCTAACACGGCGTACCCAGCTTTAATGATGCTTCTCAGATACACATGGCGTAAGGAGGAAGGAGTTGGCACTGACAGGGAGGTAGGATGGGTGGGGGAAGGGGGGGTTGGTACTGAGAGGTTGAGACACCGCCAGTCTTCCTGAGCAAAAAACTACTTTGCTGATTTTAGTGTCACTTTTAATTTTCTGCTGCCTGCTTTCTCCCCCCCTCAGTACGCCCATCCAAAAACAACCATTTAAAACATCACTCCTAATTAGATGATTAGTGTTTGGAAGGGCAGAAGATGAGTCATTTGCATAATTCAATCATAAAAGTTAGAGATACATATTTCTATGTTCGTTTGTACAATTATCTTCGGCTGTCCTGGGGGCGACGATATTAATGTGATTAAACAATACTCCTGCTATGGAGCCTAGTGTCCCCCATTAAAGCACCGCTAGAGGCAAACCAAAAATTAATTTTAGGAGACAATCAATTTTATTCTACATGACTGTAATAAATATAGCCTGGCTGCAGATGTGTCATTAAGCTCAGGAAGGAGATTTTCCCAAAGTCAAAATGACACCAGTGGCTCTATTTCTCACTCTCTCTCTCTACCACTCTTCCTCCTTCTCTCTCTCTCTTTCTGGTACAAAGAGGTAGCTGTTGTCATTTTTCCTCTTGCAAAAGGCTTGACAGGCCTCCTCCACCTGTCAAGTCTAAGCCATCATATGTACTCATGTAATGTACACACACTTGCGAGTGCATGACCACACACACACACACACACACACAGGCAGAGAGGGATACACCCTCTCTCTCTCTTTCTCTCTCTCTCTCACACACACACTCTCTCTCTCTTTTTACACACAGAAACATACTTCAATGAAGTCAGTTTTTTTCCTCAGCACACTGCTGTGAATATCTCCTTCAACTACACTGCCCTTACTTACACTATTTGACAACTTGCCACAAAACCCCCCTCATCCGTTCTCCAATGTCCACTCAAACAGTGAACCCAACACTTGCACGGCCTCCCATTTGACTAAAGCAGCACACACTGGCCTCCAGTTTCCACTGCAATGCCAACCAAGGCTTGGTCTTTTCAAGAGGAAGTGCTGTCGCTGACAGCTGTTGATTACATTTGCCCTATGGAGAACGTGAGCCCAAATAAATGTGTGGAGTCCGGGGCCATGTGTTGAGATGCAAGTAGCGCATTTCCATCCCTAATTGACCACATGTGTCTTTGCTTTGCTTCTAATTCATTGGTTACGCATGGGACTAGTTATTAAAGGGCTGCGGCTTGGAACAGGCCCTCGCCAACATTAATGAGAGATTGCATGGCCACAAGTTGTTTTATAAGACCTCGGACACAGTTAAGCTCTCTCACTCTCTCTCTCTGTCTCTGCCACCCCCCCCCCCTCTCTCTCCTACAACGCCTCTAGTTCCTTCTCTTTCTCACTTTCTCTGCCTCTTTCTCTCTAGTGTCTCTGGGCAAGGTAGCCCTAGCCATAAAAATATCAAAGTATTTCAACCTTTGCTTTTACAATGGAGTGTCATAAATCTTACATGGGAAAAGGTCGAGGATGTGGGAATGTTCAGTCAAAGACACAGGAAAGAATTAGGAGTTGCATAATAACAATAATAATAATAATTTTCAAGTAGAAAACTTAATTACAGTAACAGACTAAAAACAGCAAACACAGGTTACAAGCTGCTTACAATTCTGACATTCGCAGATAACAGTGGTGAGAGGATTCCAGAAGTCTGCTTTGTTTATCCACTCCTGGGCCAGCCTGCAGCCTCTGCTGTAAGCCTAGAGGCTAGACAGCAAGTTCCCTGTTCCCAGTCCCTGCAACTCATGGACACTCATTATATGAGAAGCGGCTGGGCACAAACGGGTGCAATAACTGATCATATGAGCATGATTATGCAGGTCATCACATTTGTCTTCCATCTAATTCGATATTTGTCACACATTTCTTTTATTTCTTCCCATATTTCCTTCCCTCCTCTTTCTTCTCTCTCTCCCTCCCTCTCTCCTTCCTTCTTTACTTCCCCGAAACCCACCCATCCCCCCGCCTCCACTCCACACACTCACATATGGCACACAAGGAGTTTTGCTTTAAATGCCATCTAAACAGAAAAACAAAACCTCTCTTTAACTTTTTCATGAGGCTAGACACAAAAAGAGAAAGACCAGCAGACAGGGAGGCGATGTGTGTGTGTGTGTGTGTGTGTGTGTGTGTGTGTGTGTGTGTGTGAGCGACAGAGAGAGAGAAATACACAGAGGGAGCAAAAAGAGAGCGAGAGCGAGAGACGGTGTGGACATTTGTGCTGCCCTTGGCAGCGAGAGCACAGGGTTAATTTATTATTTAAAGTAGAAAAGGGCAGTGAGAGCGCATATGCAATAAAAGAAAAAGGGGATGTATAATTGATGGTTGACATTAAGGTGTGGTGGCAAGGCTGGGGTGACAATCTCTAATGCTGGTGAGGATATAGGAAGGTGTACTGGATGGGCTAGGCTCTGTGTGTGTGTGTGTGTGTGTGTGTGTGTGTGTGTGTGTGTGTAAGGGTGCGAGTGTGTGTGTGTGTGTGTGTAAGGGTGCGAGTGTGTGTGTGTGTGTGTGTAAGGGTGCGAGTGTGTGGGTGTGTGTGTGTGTGTGTGTGTGTGGAAGGGTGGGTGGGTAAAGGGTGCATCGATGGAAGGGGGGCATACCGGGTGCCAGCCTCCAACGAGTGGGCATCTACGCCTCGGGCAAAGCCATGGGCAAGAAGCTGTCCATATGGACATGCTGCCCTGGCCAAAAAACACACACACACTCTCTCACACACACAAACACATGAGACTCCTACATATTTGGACTTCACATCATATGCTCACAGACTGGCTGAAGGAGAAATTTGCTGTAGCACACAATGTAGTAAACTATGGTAGCACACAAAATCCAACAAGAAATGCTACAAAATGCTGACACTAAAATATTATCTGACACTAATACCTGAACCCAACAAATTCTAAGAGGCTCAGACTGAAACGAGTCTAACTAACGTATACTATCCTCTGTATACAGTTGCCATGTTTCCATGACACTGTACTTAAAATCCATTTAATTAAACCAACAATCAGAAAAACTGTAGTACAATTAAACATGAACTGCTGCATTTTCATGAAACACAGTAAGTTTCCCTGTCTGGTCTGGTATGTACAGTATGTCTGATGCACACACACATGTTCATCTTGAATTAGGGGCATTTAATGTGTCTGCCTTTAACTGCATGTACAGTAAGCACTGAACAGTCTCAGAGAGTCAGAGGTTCCCAACCAATATAATACATACATACATAACAAAAACTCTCCCCAACAAACTACCAAACTCTGGAGTAATCCAAAAAGGATTTCTAAAAATGCCAAGGGATGGATGATCAAATACATATAAGTGGAAGACTGGCTGAGCTCATTGGCATGCCCCCCAGGACTCACGGTGCAGGAATAGCAAACACTGTGACCAAAAGGTAAGCTATTCTGTTGCTTCAGGCTTTATTTCCACATATGGCATAATAAAGTCTACATTTAAAATGAACACTGTCATCCCCAGTGCTGTTTAATGTAAAGGGATACTAAACATCCTACTGCTAGACCTTCATCTTTTTAATGCAGTCGTGTATCTGATTATAGGGTGCTATTCTGCCTTCTGACCAAGAAGGAATTGCAATACACATTTGAAAATGTCTTCTGAAGAAATACAGACTGGTGTAAATCTTACAATAGAGTCAAATATTTACATTAAATTGACCATTGTCTGTAATGCCTGGGTCCTGTGCTGGTTTCGTTTGTGACTTCCTGAAATAACACGTCAGGCCCAAAATAACATCAAAATACATCAGCTATTCCCGATCTGACACCTGCTGTCTTTTTAGTCTCAATACTGCTCTCTCTCTCCATCTTGGTGAAAAAAATAGTTAAATGACTAATCCAATACACCTTCGAGAGAAGAAACACTCCCCCATAAACACAAGATTGGAAAAACAGCACAGATGTTCGTCTCTAATGCAATTCCCATTCAATTTCCTAAGTGCAGTCCCCAAGTGCAAACTAGTTTAGCGTTATGTTTAGCTTGCAAATTCTTTTTAATAAATAATGAATGCAATAAAACGCCGGAGATCAATTGCGCGCTGAGAAATCATAAAAGCGCCCCTAAGTGCCGCCAATGTTTGCTGATTTGGACATTTTCCGCCGGTATTCAAATTGGTCGTGTCAGTTTAAGGATCCCGTCGAAATGTTTTGATTACTTTTCAAGTGTCTTCCGGTGCCTCCGTATGACCCTCACGCCAACTCTCCGCGCAGAGGTCTCAGTAATTGTGAGTGCAAGCTCCCACCACGTCTCTCCCGCCTATCTCTCCATCTCTTTGCCCAGTGGAGGGGAGACGAGTCGAGCCGAGAGAGTGGGTGGGGTGGCGACGGCTGCTGTTCGCAAACATTAGTTACAACCATCTGGTGGTGGGACAGTGGGTGATGTTTAAATCTGACTATAAAACCAGGGTAGTTGTGATGCGCGGGCAGGTAAAAAAAAGAACGATGCCGATGAGCAAATTCAATTCGGTAGCGGCCCATAGCTACGGCAATTTCATTAGCTGCCAGTAGCTCCAATCTGTCTGATTAGAACCGTTCACTATAGCCTTGCCGTTTACACATTAACGCACACAACCTCGAAGTCTATTATCAACAACAGCCGCCACCTGTTTAATGCATTTTTCAGAAATATATATAAACAATAATTTGAAACTTCTCACTCTCTGTCTCAGTGTCCCTCTGTGTACACACTCACACACAATTGCAGATTAGATGCGCATGACAGATTGATTCAGCACAATACAAAACCCAATAACGCAACCAGGGGATTCTGAAGGTTATGGGGGCGTTGCTAAAAGGTTAATTACCGAACCCTGCCCAAACTGGCCATCTGGACAAGCACACGAGTGCGCTCTTTCTACCCTCCATCTTAAAGCGCAAAAGAGTGAAAAATCGGCGACACCTCTCACCCTCTGCTCTGTCGATACTAAAATGCATTTTAAGACCAAAGACTATACCCTAAATTTTTTGCAGACACCCACTGTGGCCTACTCAGCCATGTTTTTAAAAATCTGACAAATAAAATGAATACACTAGCACTGATAAAGCAGTATACTGGTCTGAATAAAACTTAAATTCAAGAAGTTTAAATTGCTTAAGTCGATTTAGAAAATTAGAAAAAAATCGATCGTCATAATTGCATTTGCAGTTTGTCCGCAAGTTGTTACCCTTCTAACACATCATTTCACATGTTTATCAAAAACATGCTTTCTCCTAAATATCCACTTTAACGAAACTACACAATATTTAAATTGTTTTGCAATTTAGTCCAAATTTATAATAATGTTTTAATCACTGACTGTTTTGACACAAATTCGACAGAATAGGTGCATTTTAAAATGTAAACGCCGACTGCAGGTCCTACTCTCTCCCTCTCTTTCTCTCTCTCCCCCCATGTAAGCCATTTATGTTTTTGTGTATTGACATCCTGGTCTTTTGTGGCACATTATCAGCGTGGCTTATTGTCAAAAGTGGCCCGAGGTGATGTGCTGAAAAAAGTTGCAATTATGTATGAACAGACAATAAAAGCAATGCCCTGAGGTCCACGGATGATAAAGGTCTCTAGGAAAGGGGTCATTGGTCCCTTTAGAGTTGCAACCCCCATAACACACACACACTCGCGCGCGCGCACGCTCACATACACACAAACACTTGCGCTCACACACTCTCCCTCTCTCTCACACACACAACACACACACACACACCCTACACCCTCTCACTCGCTGACATTGCTGGGAGAGCATGGGAACACTAATGCATCTGTCATGATAACAAGCTAAGAATAACACCAAGACACCAAACTGAGCTGAGAAGCCATCGGCAGCGATTCATTCAGACCTGCACCATTGATTTATTTATCACGGTCAAGGGGTGTAGCCATGCCAGGGGCTTCATTTAGGCTTCTTCCCATAAGTAACATCTTTGTAAAGTGCGATAGTAAGTCAACTCTAACAGCTCTCCTCTCCCACAGAGTTCAAATGAGACTTTGAACCATGATAAAGCACTTGGATTATTCTTCATTACTGTTGATTAACCCGTCGTCCTATTGATTTTGTATATAGTGCTAAGAAGAAGAAATAAAAATTAATTATCATTAATTGAAATGCATAATTATCACACCTATAAATCAACATATCTGGAAAATTGAAGAGAAGCCTATCTATCCAGTTTCACTAATTAAATTAAGCTTGAGTCTTTGCTGTAGTTCAACAGAAAAACTTTCAGGGTACATAAACATAAATAATGAGGTCCATTCAGTTGTCCTATGCACTTGCATGTAAAGCCCTTAAAAGCATTTCGACGAAGAAAAAAAAACTTTCCACAGTTAGCAGCCCACATACACACATCAGTGAAATAAAATACCACATGCAACGAACTGGTGATTGAAATATTAAAGTGTCAAATTAATTTAAATAATCTTCAGATATATTTAATTTTGATTAATTTTTCATGTAGTTTATAAGTGATTTTTTCCGCCTTTAATAATTCTGCTGGGTAGCGCTATATGTTGTCATCAGGGCGATGCGCAGAGCTACGATGAAGGTTAATGCTGGGTCAACATTACATTTGCAGGAGCAGAAGCGCGAACAGTTCATGGTGCAACAACTGGTAAATGTAGTGGACGCCACCATTTGGCTTAGCTATCGCAATCCTGGTTCATTTGCAACATAGAGTTGGAGTGTATTCATAAGAACAAACAATGAGAATATATAAAACCTTTATGAATACATCTTAAGCTGTCAGTTACCCATTCTTCCCTGAAATAAGATATTTTTATTGAGGAGCCAGAGGGGGAAACCAAAAACTCTCTTGATCCTGCACCTAAATATGACCTGTGTTCACCATTTACACTACTACCTATTGTGATATTTACCAAGGCTTTGAAATGAGAACATAAAGGAGCACATAAAGGCTAGATATAATATAAATAACATTTTAGGGCAGGGGGAGGGGCCAGAGGTGCAGGTGCTGTTAGCCTACTTTGCAAGGTGACTTGTAGGTGGTGGATTTTGAGTTTTAAAGTACACAAAAGTAGTCATTTCACTTGTCTTTGCAACACAAAACAGCACATGAATTTATCAAATGATATGTGTGCTTACTGGTGTTATCTAGGCTGCACTGTGATGATTAGCACAGAGCAAGTGGATAGGGTAGAAGAGTAACTTTGGAAACTTTTCCGTTACGCGCAATACCATGTGTCTACTTGACATAGAGTTAAATTCACAGTAACGGGTGAGCTGGCTTTAAAAAAGTTTTATTCACTTACCTGGCATTTGTGCAGTCGTTGTACAAAGCCTCGAAGTCTTTACGGGAGATGAGTTTGCAACGATTCACCCCGGGCTGAATAGCCCCGAGACCGCGAAGTATACGGACCTGTTCCACGGTGCAGACGACGGGACATATATCCAGGCGCTTCAGCTTGGTGTACACGGTGTGCAACCCTCCGACCAGATGTTTCAAGAAGAGGTCGAAAACCTGCGGCAGGCATATTAGCTCCTGACCGTCCACGGTGAAAGAGGCTACTTTGACCCCATGGACCTCCACCATTTTGCACTCATTATTGCCGCTGGAGCTGTTCCCATTTCCACCGCCGCCGCCGCTGCTGATGAAAGAGTTGATCATGCTGCTTGTCAGTCTAGGAGATTCGTCGGGACTTGAGTACAGTGGATCTGGGCGGAATAAGCTACCGGACCCCGGAGTGGAGGTCGGCGAAAGCACCGGGGGAGTTGCTGACAGGGCCATAGTTACTAAAGTTTTTTTCCGTTCTGTACGCTCTCGCGCGCTCGCTCTCGCTCTTACGTACACCCTCTTGCGCTTTTCTCTCTCCTCGCGCTGGTTCTCTTCGTTCTTGATGGTTCACATGCAACCGTGCTCGGGTCTGGTTGTCGGCAGTAGCTAATAGGCTACCTACCTCGCAAGTGGGAAGTCGGTGTACAATGAGCACTCCTGCGTTCAGGGCTCCAATTAGCCAGCCCACTGCAAGGCGGAGTGACAACGCTATCTCCCAACAAGGAAGGCAATAACAAACGCCCGAGAATATCATTGGTCTTCAGTCTTTGAAGGGCGGGTCACATGGAGTCATTAGTTACTGCAACAGTATCGGCGCATCGACCTAAACTTACCAAGAACTATTAGATCGGCGACTATGAATATACATTGTCGGTGCTTCTAACCAAGCGTGTCCTGCTGTATCACTTGAGTCCTAATGTTGTTGTATAGTCAGACAGATTTTGTAGTGTTTGTCTCGTCCGGTTAAAGCGGCAGATTACAAACACTAAATAGTATTTCACGCGTAATAACAACAGAGAGATATTTCACCGGTATTGCAAGGTAAACGTGAATGTTTGTCATAGCCCTGCACTCCTGGAATACTCGATGTATAATGAAGCTTCGATTTGTATGTAGCATGATTTCGCGGATGAACTGCTTGCTTTGGTTTTTACATTCAGTCATTGTCCACTAATGAACTCCACATAGTTAATTGACTATTTTTATCCCTATATTCTCCATCTTTGATGTATAGTTTGTTTATACTACTTCCTGCACCAGAAGTAGCAACACAATAATCCGCGCAGATGGCTAGCCAGGACTTTACTTCATGTTCACTTTTCCTAGTGCTGCAAAAGTTAGGGTTGCTGTAACTTTAATGGGCTACACGTCTATTTCATAAACCTGCATTAGTCTTGAAACGGCACGAAACGTTTTTGTAGAACTGCACCATCTCTTTCCCACAATACGATGACCAGTGCAACCCGTGAATCATTGTTACTGTCTATTTCATGCAGCCAACATGAACGCTGTTATCTATTGTAAACTGAAGTAGGCCTAGTTGTTTAAGCCCATGATTCATGCCTTTTGTCTTAAAAGAATGTAGTCCGTTATTCAACTGTCTGTTGAAATTTCACAGATCTTTTTGTCTTTGCTGTGGCGCACAATGGTTGTCTTTTACAGGCAATGGGTGACACATAGCCTAAATGCTTATTTCAATGGGCAGGGTTTGTAAGTCTCTTTCGAAAAAAAAAAAATTCTCAGGCTCGTGATACTGAGACAAAAGGCTTACATGTTCAAGGCATTTAATACAATTCCATCTTGCCTATGTGGTAGAGGAGGGTAAACTGCATTTTTCCCTTATGTCAAAAAAGTTTGAGAAAATGAACACAGGAATAATGTTTAACCTTTAGTCTTGTACTGGTTCCTTTGGAAGATTAATACTGTAATAGGGATTTAAATACCATGCAAATTTCTGTAAGTACCTGGTTAAATTAAAAAGCTGGATGGCAATAGGGAAATTAGATACATATTTTACCTGGGTTTCAATTGCACTTTGCCCCTTGGTCTTACATTTAATCTTAATGAAGGCCCGATTATCATTTCAGGCTGATCAGCAAACGTAGGCACCACCCAATACCCACCTACTTAAGACCGCCCACTCCCTACCCACTCCATATCCAAAGCGACAACTCATTCTTCACCCCTTAAGTGCATGTAATGGCACCCAACTATTCCCGCTTTACTCAAATGGGGGACCAATCACGCAGTAGGTCAATGAGAAAGTGCCTGGTGCTTTGCTTAAGCATCTGAGCTTGATAAAACCATATCTTGTTAACCAGGGCCCAGTGGCCTGTGAAATCGCTTGAATTGTTCAAGGCATGTGAGGGGTAAGAATAGTAAAACACATGAAAATGTCTTTATGCCATTAGTCAAGTGCAGAATATGTTGAAAACGTGTTTAATGGATGTGCATTGACTGTGAAGCAGCCTATCAGTAGTGCTGATGGCTCATCAGTGGTTAAGATGTTTTAGAGACTGAAACTCTACACATTGGTTTGGTTTTTGATATGGTTCTGTTGCTTAATGACATTGATCCTAGAGGAGCCTCCTCTCTGAAATAACTGAGGTTTCCATTTGTAAGAAAAAAGTATAAGCACATAAATAGGGGATGAGCTCAAACAGATAAAAACATAATAGCTCCCACTATCTGTGAGAGTAAGGGAAAAAACATCTTCACCCACCTTTTTGAAAGCCTCTAAACATTCTCCTAAGAATATCTGAAACTCATGAAATGATATTATGATTGTGTGTCTCTGAGAATACTTGTGATACAGTGATTCATTCTTTTTTCTTAGGAAGGAGGCCAAGTGCATACAGAGGTGACAGGGTACACTAAGGGCAGCAGTATTTGTGTTTGTTTGCCTCCCAAAACTCTCTGTCTGTGTCCATGTGTGTGTTCCATGTTTGTGTACGTGTCTGTACATTCAGGGTTACAAAGAGGGATTTATTATTGTAACATAACATGACAACATGACCTCAAATCTGGGCTCTGTAGCTATTATCAAATCTGCAATAAGATTACAGAAAAATTAATGACAAATAAAGAATTGTGAGGGGAAATGTTAAACAGAGATAAGTCAGAAGCTACACAGAAACCATGGAAGATTTTTTTGTTTCAGTTGAAATCTATTAGCAGAACAGAAAAGGCAAAAGTAATCCTAGAAAAAGTTATATGGATGAATATATAAGACCTCTATCACTGAAATTAGAAATTAGAAATACACACCTGGTGTTAGACATACACACATTTTAGATATACATAAATACAATTGGGTGAGTTCTATCTAAAACAGCTGACAGGAGGAGATGTTTTGAGAGAATGTATTCAATTACGGCGGGCGGGGGGCAATGCGATGTTGACAAGGGATGAAGAACTGGCCCAGAAAGATTTTGGAAACATTTTCAGCGCCCAATGTGAACGTGACCTACTAAGCCCAGTCAGGTAATTTGAGAGGTAGTGACCTGACTCTAACCTCTGCACAAGTTGTAGGGTCAAAGGTGACAGCCACAGATGTGTCACGACCAAGAACATGCAGAGATTCTTCAGCCCATGTCCCAAGTGCACAATTATGTGTGACGGGTCATTCCAAATCTACCCCTAAGTTTTTTTTTTACTCTTTTAATCTTGGATGTGGAAATGAGGACTGGTGATATCCACAAGGTGGATGTCTAGCCTGCAATCTGGAGGTTTTGGATTAACTGCAGGACAGCAGTTAACTCATCTACTCATCTACTCATCTACACATGAGTAACATTATGATAACTATGAATACTATAATATAATTAAAATAACTATCTTGTATCTTATAAGCAACTATCTTGCAAGTTCTTGTATGTGATCAGCACATGGTGATGAAACAGCACATTGTAGAAAAGAAGTTTAGTTCAAAATGTTATGATCATTCTCAACATATCATGTCTTGCAGAAAACTAGTCAAACTGAGACAATGTGTTAGGTCAACTATTATCTCAACAGTGGCCACCAGGGGCACAGGCAGCTTGGAGTCACATGTGTATGTGGTGCACCTGTTTTAATATAAGGTGCAGATGAGCTGAAGCATATGTACAGTCATTGGTCCAGCCGGTTTCCAGCAAGCACGTTAGGTATAGAGCCATAGTGGGGAGCAGAGAGAGGGGTAACTCCAGCTTCAGAATGTGAACTACCACCACTTATTAACTCCAACCATTCACTAAATCAACTGATTCTGATTATCTAGAATAGGCACAGGAAGAATTGTGTAAAATATAAAGTTTAATATTTAATGTGAAATGTAATTTATCGTTTACATGGCACATGTGACTTACGCTTATCAGTTTTAGCACAGCACATTTGATTTTTCACAAAAAACACAAATTTAAAAGAGCCAAAAACATGTTAATATAAACTAAAGTTTTAGCAATACTAAATTATTTCAGAATAACAGAATTAACATAAATAAGGTCTTCCTCAACTCTCGATGTCCATTCCACAATGATACTATAGAGATAAGCACTGGCAGGGGCACATTATCCAGATGTCATTTTGGGGGTAAAAGGGAACATCTAACTAATGTGGATAACTTCTGTTAGTTTTCCATTGGTCTTGTTAAATTTATCTTGCCTCTTCTTCTGGGAGGGCGCTCCCTCCAAGACATGAGCATGGGTCACTCAGTGGCCTACAAGTGTGCCACACATAAGCTGTTGTGTGTGTGTATTGCACCAGACCAGCTAATGAACTCCATCTAGTGGCATGGGAGATGAGTCAGGCATGTGCCATACACATTATGAGCACATCAAGGCTAAGAGATTTACATGTTTACATGATGAAAACATACATGTACATTTCTACAATTATAAAATCCAAAATTTTTAGTTTTTATGTTACTCACAATCACCTTCACTATTCAGACTATAACATTAGATTCATCTATACCTTCAACCTTACTCTACTTGTGTATTTGAAAGTGTCCACATCTCAGATTAGTCTAATGCAGAAAACATACAGTGGTGCAAATCACACAGTAAACATGAAAATGAACTGGACTGATTGAGTGACAGGACCTGAGTGACAGTAAGAAAAGAGAGAGAAGTGAATGGCTGGAAAGGGACTGAGGAATGGAGTGAGCAATGTAATTTAGTGTTATTAGTCTTTGCCTTTTCCCTCTTAGTGAGATGTAAAATATTGCAGAGGGGGGAGGCAGATGTGGAACACAGTTCTCGCTTGATGTAATGAAACATTTTTTATTAATGCGAGCATAACACAAATCAATAGCAACAATAAATTACTGGTGATTGTAATTGAATGTTTTCCTAATTTTACTGTCACTTGCGATAAATATGCATGCCCATTACAGCGTTTTAAATTCATTACACTTTCACGTCTTTTGCCTGATGAAATGTTACATATACATCACCAGTCAAGTAATCCATTTTGGCCGTGACGTGCGCCAAAAAGCTGGTGGACACTCAATTTAGGTAAAATATCACCCTTTAATACTGCTTAAGAGTGGACAAGCTTGTTAGTTGAGTATGCCCACCGTACTTAATTCTTTGGAGAAAGCGCACGCTGGTGATTTAATGACACTTTCCCCACAGCAGCTGCCAAAGGAAAGGGTGACAGGTCCAGCCAGTGAGAATGGCTCGCTCTCCTCTCACTCGCTGGGGCTTCGCTGCAGGCGAGTGAAACCACCGTCTGGAGCCAAGAGGGTCTCTGCTGGGCTTGTTATGATGAAAAGGCTCCTGTATGACATGGTCATCCATGCCCAGTCCTTCTTAGGTTCAGAAAGTGAGAAAATAATTTATGAACGCCAGCTTTTGTTGTCTCTACAATGTCTGGTGTGACCTGGTCAGAAAAAAAGAAAAAAAGGGAGGTGTGTAAAATAAAATAAAATAGTATAAAATATGTACTATTTTTAAAATATACACTAATTTTTAGGATAGTGTATGTGTGTATGCATATATATATATATATATAAAAGGTTAAAAGGTGTTTTGCAATTTTGCAGTGCAAAAAAATACATAAAAAACACGTTAAACGTATTGTATGTAATAGTCCATATAATGATACTCTATACCCCCGATGACATGCCTCCAGTGAACATAGCATGTTGGTGGCTTTATGAGCCAATTCTTGAACAGATGTTCCTAAGGCAGCGCAGACACTGGAACTGAGTAGAAGGAGATCTGGGCAGAGGGGGCTCCGGTTTTGGCCGTAGCCCTGTCTTCTTGGCGGCTAGAGGCAGAGGGGACTCCAGTTTTGGCTGTGGCTCTGTCTCCTTGGCGGCTAGAGGCCTGCTGCTGTTGAACTTCATGCTTTCTTCCCTGGCAATGCAGGACAAGTTACTTTCAGCCACCTCCTAACAGGTTGTGTGATATCAGTATTTTCATCAGGGACTTCGCATTTGAGTTTTTCATTCAAAGCACTTCCTTTTAGCAAATCCTACGCCATTTGGCCCTAGATGTTATGCACAGAGAAATTAACACCATCAGTTTGACTGAGGTAAGTCTAATTTAGTTAGAATCAATAAATATCAAATATAATGTATATAATCTGTTGTATATACAACTCACAGTCGTTTTCACATGGTAACAATGAAAACACATCTTCATTTTACTTTAACATTTTTAATTGGAGTAATTATACTCAAAAGCATGCCAATAAGTTTGGATACTATTAAGTTGTGTATGAAAACAGCATTAATGCTTTGTCAGAATGACCTTGATAGTAGGATGTACTCTCCAATGTGCATAATCTCTGTTCTGAGTGCCTTGGCCTTTTGTATCCCAACTTGGCAACAATCAGAAATCCTGAAACCGCACACACACACAAACACACACACACACACACACACTTCAAGTCTTGAAATGAATTCTCTTTGAATTATATTTCAAAGTAGTAGGAGCAGAAAATTTCAACCGAGACATTTTCACAACAGATGATTGAATTCGGGCCAGTGCTTTGAGCGGGAGGCTAAACATTGGCTGCAATTATTTCTGTTTAATCTCAGCCTTGAGTAGCACTTGTCTCTCCAGCACTCAAAGGCCCACAATTTCTGATTCAATACCCTTTAAACTGAGGCGCAAGGCCCAGGATGCAGCTCCTCACAATGGCAGCAATAGTCTACTGCGCTCACTTGACAGAATGATAGGCAGTGGTCTACGGGGACGTCGCCATGGCTGTAAAGCAGCCTGAGGCAAAACGCTGTGGCTTGGGTACTAAAAAAGTAGAAGCCACGAGCTGAGGTCTCCATCTTCAGCAATCCTCAGAAGCCCGGATCAAAGGAAGCGCTGCACACAGAAGTGCGTAGCGAAAGGTGTGGGCACTTCGAAGATAAAGAGGGCTTGATTTTGTACAGAGCAACGTTGTGCTCGCAGCATAGATTCTCCTTTAAGGCGCAGCCAGAAAAAAACGCCTCTGAACGTATCCGTAGGTGGCACACGATAAAACATACCACTGATTTTTCGATCCACACAGGTTTTGCTTTTCATTTCGCCCGGATTAAAAAAGGAACTGCATCCTCTTGAGAGCGCGCGCCTGACACCAAGACACCCCTTCACACAAAACCCGCGACAAACTCTTGTTTAAAGCATTTCTGTTGTGTTGTAGATATATTTGAGGGAAAGAAGAGAGGAGGCAGAAGAAAAAGAACTCTTGTTTGCCATCTGTCTTGGCCAGAGTGGTTTTAGCGTAAACAAGACGGTTGTTAAAAGCAGATTGTAGACGATGAAGTGACACCAGTCGGTTTCTTGAACCAGTGAACACCTGTCCGCATTTCCCACTGGCCGTTTCATCAGCTATCATTTAAAAAAGGAACAGATTTTGTGAGTGTGAGCTGATAAATGTGCGGTAAACAGAGTGAGCGAGCGAGAACAAAAACATTTTGCCTTTAAAAACTGTTTACAAGTTACATACAATCAATATCTATCAAAATCTGTTTACTACTTATAGCCTACTGTGTACAATGAAAGACGTTTATTATAGATGATTGCCAATAAATGAGCACATGATAGTGACATGACATTGTGACAATAAGAAGATGGCAGCCTTCCATGTCATTGTCATATTTGTAACAGGTAACATGAAATTCTAAGTTCAGTTCTGCTCTAAAACTGTTCAGATCATTGATCATTAGCTCACTGTCTTGTTCTGCAATTAATCAAAGAAGCATTTTGTTTATATTTCATAGATTCTTTTGTCCAAAGAAACTATATTATAGTACTGATATAATAGGGGGAAAGTCTGACAAAACACACCAGAGAGGTAGTCTATCCCTCACTTCAGGGATTCTGAAGTCTACACAATGGTTTGTTACTGTTTGGGGTCAGGTTGTCAGATTTAAACCTTTGTTTCTTCTCATTTCACAGGGCCAGGGCTGTGTATGAACATATACTTTTATGGCATACTTGTGGCATACAATGGACATTTTTTTGGAACATTTTGAGGGGATGTATGGCTTCCAGTTGGCCTCTCTGATGATCATATACGTAAATATTGACAAGCTCTGCACCTGTGGACAGATGTGATGGTGTAATGGTGTAATGATGTGACTTGTGGTGCAGGTGTTTGTATATTTGCTATTCCTCATTCATGTTTCACTGGCCTTATTCTCTGCCCAAGAAGCTTAGAAATAGTTACAGATTCCCAGACCTGAAAGAAACCAGGTAGCTCTCCTCCCTGGTGAATGGAACTGCTCTCCAGCCCAAGAGCACAGTGTGGCGAATGAGGAAGAGGAGGGGATGGGCTAAGAGAAAAAAAATGTCTTTGCTGTTGCTAAGAGGGACATTTTCTCATGGTGATTGATGGCACACAAATGAATATCTCTGGCCCACTTCTGGTTCCGCTCATGCAAAACCGTCCAAGCCAGCTGGTCCCCAGGCTGCCAGTGACACGCGCAGCCCCGTAACCCGGTCTATTTCTGCTCAGACGGTGTTCCGTGTCAAGGTTGCTCAGACAGGCGTGTTTGTTGCCAGGTTCCCACACCACCACCACCCAGCTTCCTGTGGGTGCATGTCGATGGTTTTGCACTGGTGCAAACAAGGACTGGGGACAGGGAACAGTTGTGTATGAATATGACGGCCACCTAATGACACGTTTTTCCATCTGCCAGATCGCAGTACCAGTCAGAACGGGTGTGTTACTGTTGGTTACACCCCGTCAGTCTGCAGATTCGGTTGACACTCTCTGGAAAGCAGTGTTGTGGGGTGGGGGTGGGTTAAGGTTAAGACCCACAGAGGGCCAGTGACAGAGTTGTCGAGGGTCTGCTCTGAGTACCCGCTTATATACACCTGGGCTGATACTGAGAACTGTTTGTTGATGTTCCCTGTGGGAAGACAGGTCAAAGAAGAACCAGCATAATCACACACGCTCACTGTCATGCTCACTTTTTTCCTGGAAAACACTGGAACAAGCATTGCCTGTGCATTTTGCCCCCGTTGTCTTGTGATCACCTAGTCTTCGTGTCCCTTTTGTTTGTGCCTTTGTATTTACATATCTTAAGTTCCCTTCTGACTGAAGGTGGCTCTTGGCAGCTCGCTGTGCGTCAAGCCTTTGTCGGACCGGTGTGCACAGGGAGTCAAGGTTTCCATGACGATTAATGGAGATGGATCCTCCCCCAGGGTCCGCCTCTGAGCTCTGCTGTCAGGGACAAACGGCTTGCAAGGGCTGTGATTGAGTGACGTGGGATGCAGCAAATCAGGTGGGTCATATGCAGAGTAGCCCTCGCTTTCTGCATCAGATGGGAGAAGCAGTGAGTGGAGGTCACCCTGTGGCCATACAGCGCTGGTGACTGGGGGTGCCAGGCACAGGGAGGAGGAGTGACTGTGCAAACTGCAGACATTGCATTCTAGGCCTCCTCTGATGTGAACCTTTGCTGATAATGGTCTTTTGGAGATTGATGGACCATGTTCCAGCTTTAAAAGCTATCCATGATGTGACAAAGAGACTGATAGACTAATGATATATATAGTTTTGGTTTCAGACTGGTCTCATCATGGACCCATGCACTTGTCTGTAGTTTTTGTTTGAATGTTATATTTTTTATCATATCTGTAATTCACTTAAAATATGTGTTGACTGTTTATCTATGGCATTATGTGGTAGTACAGTATTTGACTGTTTGCTGTTGACCAGCATGTACATTTTCTCAGAGGCCTCCATTGAAGATTCAGAAGTAGCTCTAATGGCAGCCAGAATAGCTCCTGTTTGTTGTAAATTTAAATACTACGTTAGTCACCACACATCCTAAGTCACTGCTGTTTTCTCATTGAATGATCGTTTACATTTAGCCAGTAGTGACTGAGATGTACAATTAGTCCTTTTCACGGAAAACATGTACTCACACAAGCTTTTAATGGAGAGGCAATAAAGAAAACCACCCTTGCTTTGGCCTGGGCATCTTGGTGTTGGGTTAATGTAACTATCCATCTTGGGGTGAGGGGTACTCTTAGTGCCACCGGATTGAATTGTTCCCATTAGCGATAGTGTGATTATGGGATAGCGTTGCTACGATAGCCAACCACTCCAGCACGTTTGACTGATCTCCTTTAGGCTGTCACTTCATTGGGCTGGAACAAACAGCTGTGGGATAGTACTATTCACTAGCATTAGCCTTGCTGTTGTCTTATTCAATTATTTACCGTAGCATAATCTTGTGTTGCCTCAAAAGGCAAAGTTGATTAGAGAACTTTATCACTTATTTGCTTTAGTCAGTCAGTGAATGTATTGTACTGT
The DNA here is from genome assembly GCA_027481765.1 of Tenualosa thibaudeaui. Taxonomy (NCBI): domain Eukaryota; kingdom Metazoa; phylum Chordata; class Actinopteri; order Clupeiformes; family Clupeidae; genus Tenualosa; species Tenualosa thibaudeaui. The sequence continues at coordinate 20,068,512 of JAIFZK010000009.1, forward strand.
CATAGTGTCAGTATCAGGTTGGATACCACATGCTTGTAGTATGAGTAAGCTAATTGCTATCATGATATAGGCTAATACGGTATTAGGCCCGTGGTGTGAAATGTTGTTAATGGAGTTTGCCCATTTTTTCCATTTGTCAGTTTTACATACAGGAGTAAGTGAACTCTGACACTGACCCTGAGCTATAGAGGTGTAGATAAAGGAAAAGGGGGGGGGGGGGGGGGGAGTGACAGAATAGGGAGGAGGATAAGTGAAGTGCCTTCCCTTGCTGGGCTCCCTATAGAGGGTATTCTCTCTGTCTCTCTCTCTCTCTCTCTCTCTCTCTCTCTTTCTGTCTCTCTCTCTGCTGGCGTTCTCAGCCCCTGACTATAAATAACACGCAAAATGACTTTCAAGGTGGAGAGATAGAATCCATTTTGGAATGCTCCCTGAAATGAAGAGTGATTTATGATTTCATACAATTCCTGCTGAAAGCATTTCAGGCTTTGCTCGGTCATCAAAGTCCTGCCGGCCCCAATCTATTATTTATCGCCAAGCATGTCTGTGTGGCACCACCGCTTTATGGCAGGTAATGTTTGTCTTTAGCAAACATGATGTGGAAAAATCAATACCGGATACGACAAATGGTATTAAAAGATGGCGGTGGGTGGTTATTTACACTTTTTAGAAACATCTTCAGCATTGTGTGGACAGATATATAGAAGTATCCCCCTGCGTTTGTTCCTACCGGGTAGTTTACTGAGACAAAGCCTATTTGCTGTACTTTTTTTATTTTTAATACTTTTTTGGTTTGCTTTGATGGATACCCCCAAAAGAATATTGAAGTTTTTTTTTCTCCACCATAGCTCCTACTTTTGAAAAAAAAAAATGAACTGAAATTGATTTTTTTGTTTGAGTTCTCCAATTTGACATGGAAAGTAGCCTTGGAAAGTAACCGTGATGGTCACTATAGTCAGCATGTTGGAGGACCTACTCTGATGGAGTGGATGTCCACATGTCCGTCCGTCAGCCTCCCGTTCTTCCTTGCCTGCCTGCACCTGAGGAGAGTCAGAGAGGGTGGCGTGGCGACAGGCCCACGCGGAGGAATAAATCACTTTCCCATTGTGAGCTGGAGATGGGGCTGTGGCAAGGCCAGATGAGCTCATAGAAGGATGGGGAAGAGGGGACGCACTGGCGGCTTAATGGAGTTGTTTTCCACCCTGGCTTCGCAGCCTCACCACTCAATCTCACCTTGCCCGCTCCCTCCCTTGTTCACTCAATCCTTTCGTTCCTTCACTTCCTCGCTCCCTTCTTTTGTCCTGCTATCAGATGAGCAGCCCTGAAGTATGCTGCCATTTTAACCTAGGCCTTTCTGTTGTGAACGCTGCAAGCCTAAGGGGCCTACATATATTTAGTAGCCTAAGCAGACAGAATCAAAAGGTTTTTAAGAGGGACATTGCCCTCTTAAATAAGGTGACCAGACTCTGGGTTTAAAGTGGGGACATTTCCTTGAATTTTCCTTGGAAACTGGGGGCATTCCTACGGTAAATATCATTAAAATAAGTAATGTTTTAGCCTCAAAAATAAGAGGACAAAGTATGTTTTCTTGTATTTAACTGGGCACAGTCCACCAAAATCGTGGACTGTCCCCAGAAATCGGGGACATCTGGTCACCCTACTTAAATAGGATATAGACAGATAAATAAATATACAATTCATGGTTCACAGTTTGATGCAGTAAGACAGAAAAATAAATCATGGTCCTTTTTTATTCTTTATCATGAATTTGATTGATTTGACTGATTTTGATTTGGCATTAACCACCTTTGCAGCTTACTGTGGGCAAAATAAACCTCCATTTGGGAACAGTCAACCAGTTACACCTTACACAAGCAAGCTAGTTTGGCTTGGGCCTCCATGAAAGCCACCCTGTCAATAGCCAGTTTCCAATCATGACCAATTCATCACCAATGAAAGCGAATGAGCCCTGCTTGTTCTATTGTCTAGCAACTTGAGCAATTAAAAGTGGATTATGCCTGTTATAGTCTTATATTAAAAAAAACATTAAGTCATTTTGTCACCCCTCTCAAGGAGCCATTGGTACACCCTATGTTGTGTACTGTAGTACTGAATCACAACATATTGAGCTACATATATTTGTTCAACCCCTATCCATTACAGTTTATTAATGTATTTATTGTGAAGCACTATGTGTGTGCAGCAGCAACAGCAACAACAAGACAAATAACAACAACAATGCTAGTAGTAGTGTTACTACTATTAATAATTATTATAACAATTATTATAATAATATAATAATAAATATAATATAATAATAATAATAATAATAATAATAATAATAATAATAATAATAATAATAATAATAATATAATAACAATTATTATTATTATATTGATAATGTTCTGGAATGTAGATAAGCAGTCTTTTTACACACAGATAGTGACACTTCAATAGATGATTTTCTGTTGGGATATTTAAGGCTTACTGTCTTCACCTTTGTGTCTATGCATCTCTGTCACCACTCTGTCTCTAAGTGCTTTTAGCTGCACAAAAAACACGAGCAGCTACAGCAAATGTAGAATCTCTTGAATCAAACAAATGGCAATGGCCATCCAATTGTGCAAATGGCATAATAATGTCATAAAAAGCACAAGAGGAGAGCTCAACAATAGAACAGGATGGGGTTGAGACGAGCGGCAGTTTAGCAAATTGAATAATGTGTCTCGGCCGGGTAAAAGGTCGAGACGTGGGGCGGTTGATGGTTGTGCCGCATGGCGAGCTGTGATGCTGACAATGGAACCCTGTCTCCCATCATTTTTTAGGCCTCACTGAGTCAGTGGAGTAAGGGACAGAGGATTCTTCATCTGAACTGTGAATTATAAATATTGTGAGTTGTTTCTTGAATTGAACCCCCGTGTGAGCAAGGATGACTTTAGCTAAGAAGTAAGAGCAAGTGCAAAACATCTTCTGTCCTTTATTTTCCATCTGTGATATCAAAGAAAATGAAACACTTTATTGTGTGTTTGATGCAATGTGTTTACCATATGTCCAACTGATACTTTAATGGCCATATTAATCACATTTGTTATGTATTCAGGAGGAAGTACTATGCCAGTAACTGGGCCAGTTTCAACTTCAACAGCCTGCTGTCCTGGATTGAGGAATATAAAGTGAATGTGCAGGGTCTCTATTTAAAGACCCAGAGATTTATAAGGGCTTGGCATGCTTGTCAGAAATGAATTAGGAGCTATATTCACCAATGTTTTGGGTGCTGTATCCTTGGAAACATCCAAGAGGAAAATAATGCTATGGATTAATAGCACATCTCTGAGCATCTTCACTGGACACTGGGGGTGACTCTGAGGGTTCAGATGCTAGAACTACAGTTTAGTCCATTAGTGATGAATTTGTACAAGGACTATATATTTTATGTCAGTATAATGTTGATTGACCTACCTGGATTGAATAAACTGTTTTTGCATCTAAACCCTTTGCATATGTGTGCATGTGTGTGTGTGTGTGTGTGTGTGTGTGTGTGTGTGTGTTTTGTGTGTGTGTGTGTTATCTTGTGCATAGGAACAGAGAGAGATGGCAAACGAAGAGAGAGAATGGAAAAGAAAGCTGGAGGATGTGCCTATCATGTGCGTATCATCACATAAAACTCCTCTATCACCAACCACAAGGTTTATTCTGCCATACCACTTATGCCACACACAGGTCACTCCAAGAATGTTATGACTGTGATGTCAGGCATTGTAGAGCACGGGTAATGACAACAATTGTTTGATTTGGGATTGATTCCCAAAACCTCTGTGTGTCACTTTGTGTCAACTTTAACTTTAATATTAACTTTAGAATGACATGAACATCCAGTGCAACAATGGCCTGAATTAATTACATTTCCTCATTCCTAAAAAAATTTCCTAACAAGTCCCTAATCCCTAGAAGGCCTGTTCTACCAATAGGCTTTACCACAAACTAGAATATGTATTTTTTTTGTTTCCCCCTTAGTAGAAGACATTAATCTAGTCTATGCATTTCTTATGAAACACCATTGCAACAGTGAAATTGAATGTGATTCAATCCATATCCCTGTTGTTCGAGGTCATAGAATGCTGTTGATAGGAAAAAGAACAAGAAAATTCCACACAACATAGAGATAGAATACTGAACCAGTAGACCCTCGATGACCTTAAACAACACGGCTATGGACTGAATCACACCTGATTTCTCCTTTAAGGACTTACATGTTAAATTGGCATTGAGTAGTCTACTGTCTACTTCTTTCAGTAGAGACAATTGGTACATTGGTATTTGTATATCTAATATACATCCTAGAGTACTTTCTACTTTAATACTACATTTCAGAGTCTGTAGTTTATTATTTTTTCTTGAGTAAGGAAGCGGAGCCAGGATTCATACTTTTACCAGAGTCTTTTTAAACTCAAGTATTTGTACTCTTATTTGAGTATGGAAAGTGACTGCCTACCCCACAGCACCAGACGCAACACAAGTCTGTAGATCACTGAGGGAGTAACACCACCAGTGAGGCTTCCCCTAAGCAATAGTGACATCTGGGGTGGCTGACCGACAGTCCAGGTAGTAGTTTTTCAACCAGCCAATCAGAGGGAGTAGAGGAAAAGCAAGCAAGGCTTAATGTTGATTGCCCAGCCAATCCGGTGCAGGTGAAGAAGATGACCCACATTGACCTGGTTAAGGAGGGCTGGAGGTTCAATGTTGACATGGGATCTTGTGCAGGCTGGTGCAGGTGTTCATCACACAGCGTGCCTTCTGTTTTAAAGTGCTTGGGTTGTTTTTAGTACAAACTCTGTCAGGCAGAGAACTGTTAGCAAGCAGGTGCGCAACCTATGATCAGTAATGACAAGTTGTCAAGGAGGAAGAAAATTACACATGTGAAGGTGCAGTAGCTAGCATTGCCTGTCTGGGGAACAAATGAACGAGCTCTAGTGTGAGTAGCATTTATCACCAGAAATAAATCACCTACACAACTTTTCCTGCTATTCCTTGGCATACACTTTCTTGTTTTTCTGACTGTCTGACTGCCAGCAAATCAGGTAGTCAGGTAGTCTCAGGTAGTGAATATGTATTTAAAACTAGATTCTGGTGATAACCACTATGTATTGGACAGAATGGATTAATTTGGTTATATGTTGTATTGATGTCCACTCACTATATTTAGTATTTTGAGGGCTTTGTTGCAAGGATGATGCACCAGTATTTCTAGAATCCTAGGGCTCAGGAAACCTAAACCTACATACTTTTAACATACATTTCTCCTGTGTCATTACTATAGTTTCCTGAATATAAACCCACAGAAATACATACATTTAGCTCAATTTATTCAGCTACGAGGATGGTTCATGTGTATGCATCTTTTCTTCACTCATCTCTCTTATTAAGTCTCAATCTGACACCAATTCATTATGAAATAGCATTTCATGCTCAACATTTCACAATCCAAGGCTGATAACACATGGGTGCAATTAGTATAAATCTTTGCTTTTAAAGGAGCATAAACTGCTTTATACACAATGCAGGTAATACTTAGTTAACAGTTTTTGTTTTTTTTTGAAAATGTCAAAATATTTTTACTTTTCACCAGTGTGGCTTTTTTCTACCATGTTGTCTGAGTCTGTACAGTGGTAGAACACTCATGGCAGAAAGTCATGAGAACATGAAGTGCTCAGCTGACTGACAGCTGTTGCTGCAGACGGCTCTGTTGCTAATTCAACACTGTCGCAAACAAGTCAGCAGAGGTCTGTTGATACTGCTGTGGATATGCGCTTACCATCCAAATTTGGGCAACAGACACTACAGACACTACAACACTCTTGTTGATATGCCTGACACTATCAGACATCTGACCATTAGCCATAGTCTTGGTTGTGTATGCAGATTTCTTTTGATGTCATGCTGACAGTAAGTGAAGTGCATAAGTGTATTTCCTGACAACCTTTTGAAACACACTGTGTTCATGTTCATTCTCTCCCCCAGTAAGACTGTGTAGACCACCAGCATTTCTGGAAGAGTGAGACATTTGTATTGTAGGATCCACTGCAGTCAGCAGAAACAAACTCTTTATATCTCTGTTTTGACACCAGCGAAAAAGACTCACTGGTGGTATTTAAGTTTTTCAGTTTTTCAGACAGCTTGTTTGTTGTAGTTTGTTGCCGTTTGATGGAGTTTGTCGGGGCAATGTGGAAGCATCTTAAGTGGGTGAGACATGGACCACTCGGTTGGAATTAGGAGGTGCTGGACTGGAACAACATGATTATGGTACTGCAATGGCTCCGTCTCACCTTCACCATGTGGGAGGGTTCCTCAGCCTCCCTGTGTACTAATGTGTCTAATCTTTGTGTTGGATCTTAAGTCTTCATTAAATAACATGTGGAGTAGTGTGATAAAATAATGAACTCCTAAACAAAAATCTGTTTGTTTTCAAATGTGCAGTTTATTAATTAACAATTTTAGTTAATCCCTTAACTGAATGCTTGCTACTGCATATTTGAGTCATGTAATGGGCAGTATTTCCCATTTCCACAGAAACATAAGCAAACACACTCACTTAGTGACACTCTCTTCATCTGTGCCTCTCTCTCTTTGCAAATGCTTCTGTCTCAACTTTGTGACTTCTGTCTTGCAACTCTCTTCTCTATCCATCTCTCTATCCATTCTCTCTCCCTCACTCTTTCTCAGCCTCTCCTCCCCTCCATTTATTTATCTTTTTTGCTCTTCTCTTTCTGATTCCCCCATACCACCCCCAACGCATGCACACCCACACCCACACATGCACACACACACACACACACACACACACACACACACACACACACACACACACACACACACACACACACACACACACACACTCTTTCCTCCCTCCAGGTTCACTGATTGGCACCAAGCATCTGACTTTGCATGCTGTGCATGCTGAGCTGTTGAAGCTCCTCGCCCTTTTGCCTGGACTTTGAGCAGCACCCAGAGGAGTTCTGGGGTATGACCCATGTGCTCCAGCACCACTGGCCCCTCCCCACAGCAGCAGCAGAGGCAACACTGCTCCCTGGGCTCAGCCTCTGCGCCTGGAAGACACATGCATCCCCTCTGGGCATCTTTTTCACCACCTCTTCTCTCTTTCTTTGTCTCTTTCTCTCTTTCACTTCCTCCACCTCTTTAAACTCCTTCACTCTTTCACCTCCTCTTTTTTTGTACTCCTCTCTTTCACTCACTCCTCCTCTGTTTCACCTTTTTTCCCTCTTTTATGTTCCCTCTTTCACCACCTTCTGTTCTCTTGTACTTCCTCCTCCTCTATTTTGTCTCCTATTCCTCCTCATTCTGTCTTTCAACACCACCTGTTCTATTTCCACCTCCTCTCTTTGACCTCCTCCTCTGCTTTCTCTCGCGACTTAAAGGGGACATAGAAATCATATTTTGGAGAATGGAAATCATGTTTACTTTGCCACTGTTGAATTAAGAGAAGTCACAGGCCACATGGCCACAGAGCTGATGAAACACAGTTGTGCCTTTCTTCATATGTAAATCTTGAGCTTAGAAATACCCACTACAAATGGGCAAAATCCATTTCACCATGGATTCAAGTGGTGCTACATTTAAGACATATTAAAAGACATTTGAGAGAGGCTACATTCAGCGCACATGCATTATAGATGTGACAGACAACAGACAACTAGACAGGGCATAAGCAGACTTGTAGCAGAGCACTGATTGTTATGTTAGGTTCACAGTGGGGTGGAGGTAAAATATATAGCATTTAGCAGCATAGAAAAAGTGCAGGAGTGCTTTTAGTTCAGTCTGAATAAAACATGTCATGTTTTGTTGTTCAACAGTCTGACTGCTTGAGGGAAGAAGCTCTTCCCCATTCTGGAGGTGTGGGCAGTAATACTCAGGTACCTTCTACCTGATGGCTATAAGGAGAAGAGTGCACTGGATGGGTGTGTTGTGTCCTTAACAATGCAGTAACAATATTTGATAAAACTAAGTTAAATGCATTCTACTTTTAACACCAGAGAACAAGGTACAGTACAAAAAATGGAACTGTCACCTTTAATTAATTTTATTGTGCATGCAGGTAGGATGGTAGGAGATTTATGTGAGCAAATTGTAGAGGATTGCTCTCTTGATCTGGTTTGATCTACAATTGTAGTAGTGGGCCGATTTTTAGCACTATAGCACTTGAGGGGCATAGAATACTATGCATTGTCTGTGGGGGTTTTTTCTTTAAGAATCTGATCTCAGCAGAATGTGCCAAGTAGAAATGTCACAGCTGAGAGGCACTCCATGCTATTCTGCTGGGACCCCTCCTCATGTTCAGCACTGATCACGTCCTTCTGTCTTCTCTCAGACTTTTCCCAGAATCCCTGTGGGGATCTTCAGGCCAAGAACCTCCCGCACTTCACTCCTTCGCCATGGCGACATACTGGAGACCCTCACCGAAGACGGCCTCCGGGCCACGCAAGCACTTCCTGCGATGATTGGGTCGCTATGGCAACATGCCCTTCCTGTTCCCCTTGTATGGCCTGGGGGAGATCCCACAGTGCTCCTGCAGGTGAGACAGCTTGACATTTGCTCTGGGAGATATCTCTCATCCTTGTAAATTGCCTGAAAGAAGTCTCCTGAGCCTGTAAGTGGCTCAACATTTTAACTGCTTTATTATTTCTGAATGCCTGGCAAAGCGACTGCGAGAGAAGCTGTATTTTGCAGAGAGAAAAATTGAGGTGGACCCCAGGGGAAGGTTGATTGTAGACATTTCAATTGATTGTAGGTATTTCACTGTCAGAGGTACTGTAATGTGGCTCTTAGCAAAACTCCATTTGGACTCGCCAGTATACTATGTGTGTTTTTCCCCCCATTATTGTCATGTTTGTATGGTTTTATGAATGTACACAAACAAGAACATTTTGCTGATGTTCATTACTAGTTTAGCTTAGCCGCAGTGAATTTTTGACAGCTTGGTTATGTGGATTGCGAGCCACCCTAGGGAGTTTCTCTCAGCAAAGACTATATGAAATTGTTCAGATGGTGACGTTAGCGTGATATGTATGTGATATGTTTGAAGTGGACAAACCCATTTATGACTGCAGTGAACACAGAAATCGTATTTGGTTGCATGTATGTGTGTAGTACATCTTGGACAAGCAGCCATTGACTTGTGGAGCTTTTTTCAGCATGGTGGTGCACAGGGGAAGGAGGAGGGGTGGTTGTAGATAGACAAGGAGGTGGGGTGGTTGGTCTTGGGGACGGCGGCAATTGCAGCGCTCGGTTGAATTCTGAACGGCTGCTTTTAGCACTTGCAGGCCCTGTGGGATGCAGGGACTGTGAAGCTGAAGCACTTAGAGGCAAGCAGAGGTTGCCACAGACACAGGCAGCCGCATCTCGCTACCCTGTCTGTCTAGTCTGCGCTGCCTGGATGGATGCCTGGGGCTGTGGAATGGGGCCTTCAGAGAGGCCAGGAATGGCTCGGAGCCAGTGAAACAGAGAACATCTCCCCCAGGGGTCAGGACCGCAGCTGCACAGATGACTGGGCAACCCCCACCACCACCACCAGCACCACCAATACTCTAGGCCTGTGTCTCGGCATCCCCCGCTGCTGCCTCTGTTGCTGCGACGACTGCTGGTACTGATGCTGCCTCTGCCTCCTCAGAGCTGGGTAGGCCAGTGGGGCTCCAAGTGAGAGGCTTCATGCTGAGCCTCCTCCAGGCTCCCTAGCAGTGTAGGAGCACGTAGGGCTAAACAGATGGCCAAACACATCCCTCAAATTGTGGAGCCCTCAATTGTATGATGTTTGGGTTTGGCATGGCTTAGCTTGGTTTGGCAGGGTTTGCTATGGTGTGGTGTAGTATATTGTAGCATAGATGCAGGCTTCTGTAGGATCATTCACATCACTGATTTGCTCATTGGTGGACACTCAATCTACTCTGTGTGTGTGTATGGGTGTATGTATGGGTGTATAACAACATTGGTTTGCAGTGGCATAGATGTATTTTTAACAGAGCTAAGGTTGATGATTTGATAATGGGGGCTTACATTAGGCTTGTTTATGTTTATGTTAAAACTCGGCCCTACAAGAGAGCTCTTATTGGTTTTAATTGGTTTCTGGTTCTCAAATGCTAATACAGCCCCTCCGTGTGGAGATGTGTTCATTAGCAATTTTGATTTACGCCCGTTTTCCTCTAATCGCCCTCGCTGACAGGCAGATAAGCAAGTTAAGCCACCGATGCATGCTCCCATCTGCAAGCTGTCCGTCAACAGCAGGGTAAACGTAGAGAAGGAAGAGAAGGAAAAAAACAAGAAAACAAAAACAAAGAAGGTTCTAAGTCGCTAATTGATATTCTTTTCTTTTCTGTGAGTCTGGGAAAAGACCAAAAGTGTTCTTTGGGGGCAAAGTGCACAGAGGTCTGCTGCCTAATATTAGCCCATGTAATACTTTCTCTGTAGTGGGGGCACAGAATCAGATTTGAACAGAGGGCTTGTTTGATTCAAAGGGAATGTGAAGTTAGCCAATGTTAATGGAGGAATGGGGAAAAGGATGGTAGGCTGACCCAAGTCAACTGCTAATGGAGAGACGCAAAGGGGGATAAAGAAAGAGTGAAAACAAGCTGATGAAATAAACGGTGGAAGGTGTAGCTGCCGTGCACGTGATAGACAGAGAAGTGTGAGGATTCCGAAGCGCTGCAAATAAAACACCTGGGAGGTGCGGATGACAACAGCCGGGTATGGGGGGATGAAGAGACAAAAGTCCGGAGTGAGAGGGAGGGAGGGGGGTGGAAAGAGTTGAGGGGGGAGGGCGTCGGAGCGGGAGTGTGAGGGTTGGAAGGTGGCGCAGAGGCGGGTCCATCCATCACACTGATACCTGCTCGCAGCTGATGGATGGATAGATGGCGGCGCAAACTCAATAATGCCGCCACCACCGCTCTCTCTCCCGGGTTATTCACAGATCACCGAGCAGCACTGCTAATAAAGTGATGAAATGCTTTGCTGTCCTCGGCTGCGTTATTTCTCAAGTTTTTTGACGGCAAAGACTCGTTTTAATTTCTAAATAACCTTTGGGCGCTCTTAGCTCTGTGGCCCTCGTCTTCCCTGGACCCCCTCCCCACCACCCAAACAGCTCTTTGTGCTTCTATGTGGCTTGAGATGTAGGAAGGGTGAGGTTTGGTTTGAGTTGTTTAGTGCAACCCCCACCCCCCGCCCCACCATCCAACCCCCACACACTCCTGTAGAAAAAATAGTCAACCATCTTTGGCCATTACAAGCCTTTGATTTGCATGCAGTATTGCAGTGCTTCAATCAGGTGGTAGTCAAACTGAAACAGATTGAGAGGAAGGGGAAATGCATTAATTAGTGAGGATGATTGTCTTTCTGCGGCACTCGTTCTCAGATCATATTTCCTCTGTATCGTATCTCTTACACTCTCTCTCACTCTCTCCCTCTATCCTCTCCACCACTTCATGGGAGCAATAAACATCTAATTTATTCAGATCCAACAGGATTTAATTTTCTGCAGTGGAGCTCGCCAGGCGGCGTGACGCTTTGTTTTCTTTTAATTATTGCCCAACCATTAGCCCCCCACTCTGCCACCCAGCTCCCGGAGATTACGGGAGAATTTGCCGGCAATGAACTTGACAGGTAAGTGGTCCGTCGAACGTGCCATGGTAATTTTGTTTGTTTAGCACCTCCTGGATGCTCAAAGGATTTATCACAGGCTCCCTGCCGATGGTGGGTGACCATTTTCTCTTTTAGCCTGCCTGTAAGTGCCCTGTTGGCCCAACAGTAATATACACAGTTACATTCACAACAGATACAGAAGGCTTCAGGTTACTGAAGCGACACACCTGGGTTTGTTTAGCCATGTTATGTTTTTAGATAAAAGGGGATAAGATGCTGAAGCCACTAAATTGCTCTTCAAAGAGTGTGTATGGGGCATTTAGTGGAGCCTTGACTTACATGTTTGTGCACCATTGCATCTAAAATTATACTTTTTCAGAACATGAACGCCTTGAGAGAATATGAATTAATAATTGGTTGGTTGGAATATATTCATTTTAAGCTGATGTTAGTAAAACCGTGTAAATACATGACCATGCAAGCTTTTCCCCCAACAGGACACAAGAATCGACTTTTCCCAAAGGAGGTGATGGTGTGATCATTGTAAGCCACTTCCATGGGTGATGTCCTAACAAACAATATGCCAAATCCAAGCTGTATCTGTTTCACCAGGCAGCGTGTGTCTTCAGTATAAAAAGGAGCATCTTTGAGGACATCTCAGCACTATGATGTAGTCAAGGCATTTTGCCCCTTCACTCAGTTATTCAGTTATTGCTGAGGAGATGATGAAAGGAATAGGCTTAAAAACAAAAACAAAAAAAAAACCCATTACATCTACTGCCATCCTTATAAGGGATTTTTCTATTTATTTTTGCCTGGACAGAGATTGAGCTGGCTGTGCCTGCAGCTTGTTTTAGCTTCTTCTTACAGTAGCTTTTAATTACAGAGCTAACTAGTTGGAGGCAGTTGTTTTGTGGAGCACAGAGACTGTTGGTAAGGGGAGAGTGTGTGCGTGTGTGTTGTTGGGAGGGGGGCATAGAATGGTTGCTATGGGGGTGGGGGGTGGGCTTGTGGTGTTGTGGGGGTGGAGTTGTGTCGGAGATTTATTTTGGATGTGACCTTCTCCACACTAGCTGCCGCTGTAATCAGTGGAATTAATAGCATAATCAAATTATACACAAACTCATAAATCATCACTGAGCGCTGCTGTCACAGAGTTGGGCTATTAATGGCCCCCATTGTTTTGCCACCGTATTAAAAAATCACGTCCCCTGATTCTTGCCTTGATAGGAACTGAAATGCCATTTAGGGGCCATAAGGAACATCGGGGCCCGATGCACGGGGGTAGCGAGTTTTCACAACTGTTAATTTAGCCAGGACGGCAAGTGATGTCGCCGGGCACGGAGAAGGTGGGGTGGCGGTGGGCTGGGAGATGGCAACAGGCGAGGGGTGAGGTTGTGGGCAGATGGGTGGTGGTGAGGGGGGTGGGGGGGGGGGGGGGGTGGCGTGCTGCTGGGGGTTAGAGCGAGGGGATGTCTGCACCGCCAACAGGGGCCCCCTGCTTCGACAGGGGTGCGCTTCGCCCGTCCGCCAGTGCCATCATTGCCTTGGACAGCCGTGAGTTAATTAGAGTAATATCAGCTTAAACGTCTGTCGGTTGGGGTTAATGACATCAAAGGACTCTCTCTCTCCCTCTCTGAGCACATCTCAATGGGGTTTTGTGGTGGCGGGATGGTGAGATGGGCCTGGATGACTGCCTCCAGTTTTCTTTTTTTCCCCCTTCTTCTTCATTGCTGTTTTTTTTTGTTCCCTCTTGAGCTTTATTAAGATGCCATGTCTCAAAATGAATCTGTAAGGGGCATGTGCAGGTAGGCCTCCTCTTTGAGAGAGAGAGCAGGAGGAAGAGGAGGAGGAGGAGGGCAGGAGTATAAAAGGAGCAGAGGAGGGAGGGAGCGCTCTCTCACTCTGTTCTTTCACTGCCTCTTATCTCACAAGGCCCGATCTTGCTGTAGCTCTCGTGTATTCATCTCGACCTGACAGCGACCCAACACTTTATAAAGGCCGCGTAAGAGATAATCTTTATACGTGTTGCGCATAACACACACACACACACACACACACACACACACACACACTCTCACACACTCTGTTTCATGGGCCGCCTTGTCATGAGATTAGGTCCTATCGGACCTAGGTCCCATAGGAGCTGGTTTAGGAGACCTTCAGGAGTGTCCCATGCAGCTGAAGGTGATGGCTGGATGCCCTGTGTCAAAACTTTCTCTCTCCCTGCAGTGTCCCTCTACAGCCTCACCTTGCCCCTTCTGTTCTCCATCGCTCCAGAAGTCCATCAACCTGCAGTTATCCATTGCCTCCTCTCTATGGACAGGCGAATGGTAGCATGAGTTTACAAAAAACAACAACTGTCTGCTGTTCACAGCTGTGGTATTTTCACAGTGTCAGATGAGTCACCATTTGTGTGGGCTTTTTTTTTTGAGGGGAGAAGGTGGCAAGGTGTGATTGCACATCCCCCCCACCTCTTAATGTCAAGCTATCAGATTTAATTAATGCTGTGAGAGCTAGGGGGGTGTGGTGCACAAAACGAATGTGAGAGTTTGGGGATTGAGCGTGTTTGTGTGTCTATGCAGGATGTGTGCCTTGGTTGTTTGGAGGGACCTACTGTCTTCAACCACTCTCTCCAGACAAAGAAACAAAAATAAATTGAGGCTCAACTTATTCGTAGTTGTGTGTGTTGCCCTAAAACTCATTACTTTGCAGAAGCGACAGAACAGAACACGGTGAAAATAACCAAGCACGAAACAAAGAACTGCTGTGTATAGGGCTGGACGGAAGAGGGCCTAGAAGTGGTCTTATTTTCCCCTTAAGTACTCTTTAAAGCCGATCTGTCCAATCAGAAGACTCACGGGGGGAAAGCACTCCATTGCAAAGTCGTTTGTGTACGCCGGCTCTCTCTAAAACAAGACAACAGCGAAGGGAGAGAAAAGAAGAAAGGTGGGGAGGGTTGATGGTGGTGTTAGTTTGGGGCTTGAGAAGAAGACAGGGGGTTCGGGCACACAGATCTCTGTTGAGAAAATTAATTTTATGGGAGACGGGCGCGAGTCTCAGCCCCCCTGAAGCAGCGGAGCTCGGAAGACAAATCACAGGCTCTTGCCACTCGGGCTGGCGATGAGTGATGCGGCTTTTTCCTCGTGGCCTTACCTCCACTAATTGATTTTCATCTGAAGACAAAAAAGCCCTCTGTTACAGCTCCTTAAAAAATGAGAGTTCATCTCCAGTCTCTGCTGATTAATCTGTGCTGATAAAGCGCGTCAGGGCCCGAGCAGAAAGCCCTTTAATGAGTTTCAAAGGTGGATTGTTGTCATAAACTAGGTTAGATTAGATTTTTTTTTTCATCGCTCTTTCCATTTTTCCCCTCCTTCTCTTCCCTCCCTTGTTCTGGGGGAGGGGGGGGGGTAATACAGTAAGATTCTTTCATCTTGGTGGTGGGTGACCCTAGGGGCTGGTATCGCTTCAGTACCAAGGTGGAGTGGAGGCATGGCGTTAGCTACAGTTACTGTGCTAGCGCACTGAAAAGGCGCCTGCAGACTGTGGCTTCCAGGCCCTTGTGCAGCAGGGTCTTCCTGTGATGAGTGAGGGCTGCTGAGGGAGCTGCTGTGGAGCCTACTGGGACGCTTCCCCCAGCCTGGTTAGCCACAACTCCCTTTGATAGCGCTTGCCTCTCGAGGAAATTGGTTCCTTTCTTTCACAAAAATTAAGGATGGCCAAGGACTCGTTAAGTGAGATTCCTTTTTTTATGCTTTTTTTTTTCTTGATTCAGAGTTGGGCAAGGTCACTGCTTTTGTCTTTTAGTTTGTCTTCAGGGTGTCACACACACACACTTGGAAAGAGTAAGTTTGTCATGTTGCAGCTTTAGGTTTTTACATTTAACATTTTTTGGTCTAAATTCAAGAATGAACAGCCACACTGTTTTTGAAGCCTTAACAGCGAATCATCAGCAGCTGACAAGTAAAGATGGTGTGGAACAGCGGAACAGAGGAACTTCTGTCCAACTTTTTCAAGGCGGAAAAAAAAAATACCCAAAGTCCCAGGCCCTGGATGCAACCCAAGCCGTGGCTGGCTGGAGCTGTGAGCTGAACTGCGCCGCGCGTCGCGTCTCGTCGTGAGGGTCAGGTGGAGGCTGGCGAGGGGCCAGATGGCGATGTCAGTCGGCTTTGGCCCGCAGTCCATAAAGCACCTCAGGAGAGAGAGAGCGCCGCAGTCCATGCACACGGTGTGCTGCCGTTCGAGGCTACCGTCATACATCATCCGCCGAAAAAAAGTTTTGCGAAGGTGAAAAGAAAAAAAAATGAAAAAAAGAAAAGGGGGAAAAATGGCTGGCAAGGTGTCTGGCAGGCTGAACAATGATTTTAATTTCCCCCGTGTCATAAATTACCGTCCTATGTCTCTTCTTATTACATACATAAAGCTGAAAAGGGTAGAGAGAGATGAATAATGCAGAGGTGGATTATGGGGCCGTGGAGCCCACCTGCCACTCTGCGCTGCGCGGAGGTGGGTCTCTGCCACCCGACTCGTTCCACGACGCCCGCCTCAAACGAGCGTCAGCAATCATTTGTTCCACCATTCAATCTGTCACCATGTCAACAGGCTCTTTCGATCCGTTTTGTCTGTGCCGATTTGTTTTTGTGCAGCGCAGTCTCTAATCTCCACGACCCTTTTTGTGTTCGGGACAAAACTAAACTAATGCGAAAGTGAAAATGTGTTGATTCAAATGTTCCCAGGCACATGAATTTTCGTTTACACACAAGGTGCTATATCTGTCGAGGGCTCGAGGTTTATTTTTCCAGTCTGAGGTTTCAGGAGCAAATAAATTACCTGACTAAACTAAGGTCTCCAGTGGCGCTCGGGTGGCCCTGCGAAGTGGCTGTTTGCGCTTGCTTGGCGTCACGGTCGGCTTGAGCGGGGGAAAACTTTGGACGCCGGCTCGGCAGAGCGTAAAAGTCAAGAGTGTTTGAAACGGTGCGTCGTTTGGGTGCAAGGTTGCGACGTTGATTGGCCTAGAGTCCGGCTGCGGGCCTGGTTTATGAACACTGTTTATGAACTGTTGTTATGGTCCGTGCAGTTCGCCTCCGGCCTTGAGTGTCAGTGAATAGCGTCCATTAGCACTATATCAGTGTTTGGGGAGCTTATGCATGCTGACAGCCACAACTTTGGCTGTGGAAAGAGGAAGTGGAGGCAGAGCCCATTTTGGAGTCCACAGAGCAAAATTGCTTGCTGCAAGTAACTTTTATTCTAAGTTCAGAAACAACATACCTTGAGACGCTGAAGACTTGGATATGGAAATGGTAAAATCATCAAAAAGTTACGATAAAAAATAGAATAGCTATAGTTAACTATAAATACCATAAGCTGTGGACATTCTAGAATTGGATAGGCAAGTAGACATAAATACAGTGTACATGAAAAATGCTGAGAGAGGAAATTTGAAAGAAGAAGATTAAAAAGAAATTCATTAACCTGAGAAATTTATTTGATACAAAAAATGTCCAAGTATATGCAAATCAATCAGTACATTACTACATGAATCTCATTGAGGATTCAGTATATGAATTTTAAATCAGCATTTGACAGAGATGGATACATGTACATAGAATATTTAAGTAATTAACATGTCCACCCACTACACTTGGAACTTTTAACACATTTTAACTAGGCTAAATGTCGAAATGAAAAGACATTTATTGAAAGTCTTCCAGATGCTTGTTTTATAAAGTTACTGTCTTATTGAGTCTAGTAATCCTTTGTGTGAGCTTGTGGAAGATTCTCACTTGACTCCAGCTGTCAGGGTTGTGTGTGTGTGTGTGTGTATGTGTGTGTGTCTATGCGTGTGTGTGTGTGTGTGTGCTTGTGCCTGTTCCATCCCACTCCATTGGCGCAGGATTGATTGCGGACGTCAGCTCCCCCTGCCCGGCCCCCCTCGCAGTAAATAAATCTTCATTTACATAAACAGTCCGTTCCGCTGTCGATTGCGGCGAGGTTGAGGAGGACTCTGGAAGGCCCTCATGCCAGATCAGAGAGGAAGGGCGGAGTGTCGGCAGAGCCTCGCCATTCGTGGTGGGGCCCCTACAACCCCCCCTTCCCCTATCACCACCCAGTCCCTCCACTCCTTTATTGTGTTGTGAAAGTCCATTTCAAGGATGTCACCCCAACTCCATTAGTTTGGATAATGAGCCCTATAAAGCACATTTATAACTCTTGACATAACAAGCAGACAGATTTTCTCCACCATTCCCCCTATCTCATTTTTTCATCCTCTTCTTCTCTTCTCCTCTCTTCTTTTCTTTCCTCTTCTCTTCTTTTTTCCCGGTATTACCTGAGAGGTAGTCTGTAAGAAGGTCACCCTGGCTTGCCCAGTGGGGGAAGAGAGTGGCAGATGAACCCTTTTGCCAAACTCCCAGACTGTCACCTGCTCGCTCACAGCTGACACAGCTGGACAGGGTTTGTATGTGTGTGTGTGTGTGTGTGTGTCTGTGTGTGTGGTGACAGTTGAGGAGGGGTAGAGTGCGTGTGTGTGTTGGGGGTGGGGGGTGGTTGGCTGGAGGAAATATGTGCTTGCCTCTCGTGTTGATTTAAGGGTTGCGTTTGGTGCTCTGTTGTCTTTGACCCATCCTGAGAGTGAGACAGCTGAGGACCGTTCACAAGGTCACATCACGCGAGACCACTCTGCCTCCCACCCCCTGCCTAACTCTCCCTTCACTCATAGCAGGTGCAGAGTTGTGATTGACACTGAATGCTAGCGAATCAGCTGCAGTCCTGTTGTGGTGGACCTTGGAGAGGGGGAGAGAAGTAGAGAGTGAAGAGAGAACACAGATGACAAGTGATTTATCCCCTCCACATTTGCAAGATCGCAGCAATTCAATTTCTTAAATGTCTGCATCTGGTATTTCACTTTATAAGTGAGTTGTTTTTATTTTAATCTGAAACACTTTCAGGGCCTGTTTATATTTATGTTTGTTCACCTTTAGCTGACTAGCCTTAGGGAGTTGTATTAATCATTCAGAATTGTGTTCACTGTTTTTTATCTCTGATAGTTAAGTCACATAATGGACCATTATACTATTTTGGAAATTAAAAGGTGTGGTCATAAACAAAACTAAATAAAATTTAGGTGCAACAAAAACATACACCTTAGTTTATACTATAAGAGAGGCCTTTGGCAGAGTGCATGGAGGGCTGATATTTAGCTATTGAATCACTGGTACAGCGGGCAGCCTCTGTATCATCCGAAGCCGTGACAGAGGGCGTTGGTATGCCACACTGCAATGACAAGCTGACAATGATGCGTCAGCCGTGATGGGCTCTGTAGCGCTCTTCATCTCTCTATCACACACACACACACAAACACACACCCTCTCTCTCTCATTCAGTCTCTTTCTCACCCTCTCTCTCTCACTCCTGTTCTCTGGTTCTTCTTCTCCGGTTCAGCCACCCTGGGCCCTGTCGATGCAGACCTTGACATTTGCGACGCTGACCCCAGTTAGAGCATGACGGATGGGTTTACGGTCAGACTGGCAAGAGAGAAAGAGAGACAGACAGACAGACAGAGAGAGAGAGAGAGAGAGAGAGAGAGAGAGTGACTGCCAGGCCTGGACAGGTCAGAATACAGAAGAGGTGCAGAGGACGAGCAGAGATCTGGTTAAGGTCACTGTCAGCATGAACAATCAAGAGTTCCAACGTTCAAGAATTTTTCAACGTTTCAACGTTTTTTGAACGTTCAAGAAGTTTTTGCGCTTCAGATAATGGATAAACTGGTTGACAAAAACAATAATGTCTGATTAGATTATAAAGAATAACAATCAGTATATACACAGAGAGCATAAAAAAGGAAGAGAGAAATACAGAAAGATAATGCATGAATTATGCGAGAATGAATGAATGAATGAATGGAAAGAAGGAAGGAAAGAATGACGTGAGAAAAAAAAAGTAAATCTGTAAGACTTACTTGGCCTCAGTCCAGCTGCCATATAGCCCAATTCACTGGTATGTGGCAGTATGAATGTAGAAAGCACATAGTCTATGGAGTTAACAGTAGCGATTTATTATTAGGACAGCAGTTTCTGGTGTGTAACACCAGCCTGTCAAGGACAGGGCTTATTTATTGGATTCTTGGCACAACCCTCAAATAAAGTTTGAATGAGTGGAGAACATCAATAACCCCTAATTTAAACGTCTCAACCACCTCCCCCCTTGGCCTGAGGAACATGGCTGGCTGAGGCCTCCCAAAAATCTCTTACTCTCTGCATTGTCTCTTGGTGTCCTCCCTCCAGATTGTCCTCGTGTCTGTTTCATTTACTGTCTCTTCTCCTCCTCTCCTTGTCCCCTTCCCTGAGTGATTATATCTGTCTTTCTCTCTTTCTCCCACACTGTCCCTGTCACCTCTTTATCACCCTCTTCACTTCATTATTATCTTTTTCTTATCAGATATCTTCTCTTGTTCTGGTGTCAAATAACAGGGGGCCAAGTATCCTTTTATGTGTTTGTTTGAATACATGTAAAAGAGTCAACTTCTCTCTCTTTCCCTTTCATGATCTCTCATCCTCACTCACTCCTACCCTGCTCCCTCTCTCTTTCCTTCTTTCTCTATCCCTCTCTCCCTTCCCACACACATCTCCAGAGCAGTGCTTATCACAGAGGCCTTGGTGTTGTCCTCTGACACAGAGCAGCAGGTGCACGCCTCAGCTTTCAATAAACTCCACTTTACTGCACTGTGACTACCGCTATGCATCTTCTAGTCTCGAAACCAGAGAGAAACCTGTGTGGTATGTCTTTCATTCCCTCTTCCTCTCACGCTCAGTCTCTTCCTCCAATCAAAATGCAGCGTGTTACTCCTGCCGACCATGCACTTTTGCTGCCCAACTTGTTTTGCATTACATCGCTCTCTCGTTCTCTCCCTCTCTCTTTTTTTACCATTGTTATTTATGCCCCTGCTCTGTCTCCTGTCACATTCGGATGCAATCTTGGGACGTGTCCAAGGGTTTGACCGCCCCCATATAACAACAAACCATCAGGGCTGATTTGAGTTGTTGTTACAGTCATTTCAACGCAAGGGGCTCGCCAGTTTGTACGCTATAAAGTCAATTATTTGTGTGCATGTGTGTGTGTGTGTATGTGTGTGTGCTGTATGAAAGGAGTAGGGGGCTAGTGTTGTGGAAAGTCATTTAAAACTTGGTAGCTGAGATCGCCCTAAGCAACTGGTCACTGACACGCTATCTTCATGCCAACTGGTTTAAGTGAAAGTTTTTCTCATTTAGTCAAAGAGGACTGTCCGTCTGAAGTACACTGGATTGGGACGATTTATCTTGTGGACTAATGTGTCAGATGCTGATGTGAGAGAGGGGCCTGGATTAGTGAAACAAATCAGTCAGTATCCCCTCAAAAATTTACACATGTGAATATTTTACACAAAGAAGAGGAAGAGGAAAGGGTGGTGTTGGAGGGGACTTGTGTGTGTGTGTGCGTGTGTGTGTGTGCATGTGTGTATGGAGGGGGGTCGTCGGAGCTGGAGTAATTTATGCTCATTAGGTGCCGAGAGCCCAAATTAATATCTGCGTCTTGACACGGTGTGGAAATGGAATATTACATGACCGCGTGACAAAACGTCATTAAATATTCAGACCAGTTTTAATTAGCCGCCCCTCTGTAGGAATGACAGTGTGTGTGTGTACGTGTGTGTGTGTGTGTGTGGCCATGCACAGATGGAGGCGAGAGAGTTTTAACTCTCCACCCCTCTCCGTCTCCTCCACCTTCTCCTCCTCCTCTTTCTTTCAGGGAGAGCGTGTACAGGACCCCGGTCTGTCTTATTGCTTTCCTCCTTCTGTGTTTTTCTACTGACTTTGGCACGCTTAAGTCTTTGCATCCGATTAGAGAGAGGAGTGTTTTCCCTTTTTTGCCTTTGGTTTTCAGGAGAAAGCTACGGCACGGCTTAAAGGACATTATGAAAACGCCCTCAGGCTTCATGTAACAGGATTATAGTCATCCCATCGCCTACATCCAGACTTGGGCTAATAGGCTTTGGGATTGTGCAACATACTTCATTAGGAGAGTGTGTGTGTGTATGTCTTTGTGTGTGTGTGTGTGTTTGTGTTTGTATACACTCATATTGCATGCATGGGCATGCTGTTTTCTATCTGAAGGCGCTGTGTATCTGCAGTTAATGTCACATCCTTGTCATCTTTTGCTGGTGTTGGCAGAATATGTTTGTGTGTGTGTGTGTGAATGAGTGTGTATGTGTATGTGGTGCACCCCACTAACTTTGGATGTCCTTTCTGTAGTTCTCCCTGCTGCCCATTCCTCCAGTGGAGTTGGGTGGTGAGGTGGATCAGGTGATGGTGTTGGCCTCCTCCTCTATATCCTGTGCACCTGAACCTTTCAATCCCCTCCTAAAGACCTCCAGCAACCTGCATGTAGTTTAGGCAACACATCACATGTCCTCATGTTTTGTATTTTTTCACTGTGACATCAAATCAAATGCATCAATAATGGATCAGATCCATCAGATTGGATGCTGCTTATTGATTACCTTCTGACCTGATCAATAACCTTTCCTTACTTGTGTGCAGACAGATGTACCCATAAAAAACATCATTTGTGCACAATATCAGATAATGCCACATTTCAGTAGTATAACCACATTAATCTTGTAATAATGACCTTTCAACAACTTCTCAGACTCTCAGTTCATCTCAGACCTGTCAGTTTCTATCAGATGAAACTCTTCCCTGATCCCTTCACCACAGAACACAGACTAAAAAAAATTCATTTGCATGAAAGTGTGTGTTCTGATGCATGGCTAGAATGACTTTTAGGGCTAACTTTAGCTGGGTGCATGTCTAGAGGGCAGCTCCTTGACAACAGACGTCATACAATAATAATCTCCTAACACTGAGCGTCAGAACTCACCGAGCTCTCACACACAAATGATCACTGATCCATTCAGTTTGCACAGGCTTTTTCCCCCCCTTAAAGTAGGTGTCCTTTCACACTTTTCACTTTTAGCTTGGAGTTCACATGTTCTCACTCACGGACGGCTTGCTAAATCACAGTTGCTTGACTGTCCCACCAAAGCATGTCAGTTTAAAATATGTGTTCCCTTCCATGGATGGTATCTTGCTAAGAATGAACAAAATAAGAACATGATATTTTCCTGAGATGTGAAACGGTAAATTAAATATGGATTTATATACAATGATAAACAAAGGCATGGTAATTATAAACAACATTAAATTGGTTCATGATATCAACAGAATATCAAGAAAATATTCAGTATGATTTCAGCTTGAACATTGTTTGCAAGAGACACCTAAGAGACATATCTCACACCAAACGGGCTGGTTCTACAGACAACCCACATGTGTCCCTAATCATGCCAGTCTGAAGACTAGGTGGTCATGCTGCCACAGAAGGCGAGTAGGTCAGACAGGATTGTCTGCACGACTCTGCCTCAGCTGTCCTTCAAGTGGATCCCCCAAATCAATTCCTCCTCACCCCCACCCGTCACCCCCAACCCAACCAATCGTTCCTGTCACGGCTGCTCTCTGTTTTTGCACCATAATGATTCCATCATTAACCTCCAGTGTTATTTATGACTGTCATTGTTTTGGGTAACAGTGATATTATTTCCTGTCCTCAATCATCATATGTTTCTATATAGACAATGAAAGCTGGCGTGAGGATGGATTATCGGCTAGCTTAGATGGGGGTCCCTGTCAGCCATTGGAATCTGGGGGCAGGGCGTATATGGGGTGGAGCGAGGGGTGGTGTGGTGTGTGTGTGTCTGTGTGTGTATGTGGTGTGTGTGTGTGTGTGTGTGTGTGTATGTGTGTGTGTATGTGTGTGTGTGTGTGTGTGTGTGTGTGTGTGTGTGTGTGTGTGTGTGTGTGTGTGTGTGTGTGGTGTGGTGTGTGTGTGTCTGTGTGTGTATGTGGTGTGTGTGTGTGTGTGTGTGTGTGTGTGTGTGTGTGTGTGTGGTATGAGAAGGGTAATCAGCGGAACTCCTTTTCCCGGGAGTGGGAATTGAGTGTGGGGTGATGGGAGCATGGGGCAGAGCGTCCAGCCCAGCCTAGCCTAGCACGCCTCCCAGAGGGAGATAGATAGCTGCCGCTCAGCCCGGGAGTAATGCAGTTCCTCCTCACTGCATTAGTCCATGCTGATGCACCTGACACACGACACACACACACACACACACACACACACACACACACACCTACTACGATGTTGAAATATACATACAGACATAGCCAGTGAGACAAATGATAATACAGATAGTAAAGAACTTCCAAAAGCAATCTTATACACACAGACACACACACACACACACACACACACACACACACACACACACACACGCACACATTCATAGGCCACTAGGAAAAAGAGGTACAGTGACATTTTTAGTCTAAAGACATGCCTATACATATTACTACATACTGTATGTATTCACACATGCACATAGGTGTAATAGCGTTAACTTTGACATGCTTATCTGTATCTTTTTGATTTTTGGGCACTTTTTCCACCCATTCTTCACACCTTCCCTCCCTCTGGTTATCCCTGTTTGAAGTCGAATCATTTTCACCCCTGTGATGGTTGGATACTACATGGAGATGCCTGAGTTATGCATTTGAATTCTGCACAGAGGCCCTGCAAGACTAAGTGATTTACATATTCTTGGCAACAAAAACAGCTGCAACCGGCACAAATGCCATTGATAATTGGTGTGTGCTAAGCTAACTGATTTGGAATGGCTAAGCGTGTTCAACCTTACCTCTGTAGTCCCATTGTGTATCTCCCCACAGGCATACACTCACACATACACACACACACACACACACATAGATTTGCTGTCCCTCCAAAACGTCCCCTTCCCTCTCTTTCTTTGTTTCATACACACATACACACACAAACTCTCTCTCTCTCTCTCTCTCTCTCTCTCTCTCACACACACACACACACAGACACATACACACACACACACATTTTCTCATCTGAAAATACTTCCTCCCTCTCTCTCATACACACAAACACACACACACATACATACACACACATAGATTTGCTGTCCCTCCAATACTTTCTCTTCTCTCTCTTTCTTTGTTTCACACACGCGCACACACACACACACACACACACACGCACACACAATTACATCTCTCCGGTGGCAAATGGTGGCCATGGTTGTTTGGGCCCTCAGCAGAGAAAACAGAGCACCTCCCAACTCCACCCCCCACATCCCACACCCACCCCCCTCCTGTCCCCATCTCACCATCTTCACCACATGTCTTGGAGAAAGACAAGAATTTCTTGATCATTATTATTATTATTATTATTGTCCTCGGCTGTGACTGCGACGTCCCCTGTGTCCACAGTGCCTTGGGCTACGAGGCACCTCTGGTCCCACGGGGAAGACCCTCTTTCTGTCTTCGCTCTCTTTCTTTTTCTCACTCCTCTCCGTTCGTCTGTTTCTTCTCTCCATCTCGCTGTGTGGTTCCCAAGGCTGCCGTGTGTCAGTTTGAACCAGAGAAAGAGCAGAAAAACAACAGTAACAATGAAAGAGAGAGAACGGGAGAGAGAGAGAGAACAGGCCTTCAAGAGGTGGCCGGCCTCCAGAGGATTGCTTTGGGACAGCTCCATGGAGCCCACCCTAGCGACTATTAAACATGGCAGCCTAAATCCTCTCCTTAAGGTTTGTGATTCACACTGCTTTGATGGTAGTCTTTAGTACTCACCAAACAACAAGAAAAGACACACATACTTTGTGTGTGTCTCTCTCTCTCTCTCTCCCACACACACACACACACACAGCATAAGTATCTCAGCCCTTATCATAGCAGAGAGCTTTTTGTCTTTGTCTCTAATCCTGGCTCCATGTAACAGAGCACTCAAAAGCTAGACCCTCCGGAAATCGACCTACAGCTCACCCAATCTATAACAGATTAAATCTCTATCCAAATCTGTGGTGGGACCACATGAGATTAACATGGAAAGATTGACTAAAGTAGTGAAGAAGAAGTCTTGCATGTACCAACCCTGTTACACTGCCAATTGTTGGGATTAAGCTTAAGCTGATACTGAAATGAATGCTGTCCTTTCCAGGTGCTTTCCTATTATCTGGTGGAGGTTATGTCATGACAAAAACACATTTCTTCCTCTCACAGATGTGAAAAAATAAGGACTGTATTAATGTCACTGGTTATGCTACTTGTGTTCCATGTGACACCAGCTGGCATAACTGCCATAAAATCATGATAGCTGTTGAATTGCGTCAGCCAGAGCCATGCAGGACCTTATCGGTAGTCTGTAGCCCATTTTTGATGTATTTGTATATATTTGCTGTCAGTTTTGGTCAGCTGACCAGTTTGTGCCAGTGTGATGACAAACTTTTACCATTGGTGTTCCAGGTTGTGATGAAGAGGTTTTCTCCTTTGACATGTTAGAGCTGGTGCACCTCACTTGTTCTTTCAAAGCCACAGCTCAACAGGATGTCACACTAGTCATTTCCAGATTTTTCTATGTACCCTCATTTTGAAGGTGAGAATGCCCCCCCCAATAAACGCACCATCCCCCCAAAAATCCTCCTCATCATCCCAGCAGCCCATTTTCTCTGCACGTCACCTTCAAACCTTAGCGTTCCGCGCCCAGGCCTCGCCTAGTCCCGGTTGCTTCCGTAAATCAATTCTCCATTCCCATTGGGAGAAATCAAGAGCGTTGCCCATGGTTACCTCGCAGATGCTGAGACGTCATATATTTTCTCCCCCTCTCCCCCACGCTACCTCCCCCACCCCCCTCCCCAGAGGACTTAACCAAGCCTGTCATCTCTGTCAACGTGCCATCGTTTACCTTTTTCCTCCTCCTAGGGCCCCACTCCCTATCGTCTCTCTCCCTCGCCTCTAAAGAAGAACGATATAGTGGGCCCAGAGTTGGTGGCGGTGACATTCATAGGGCAGGCCACGCGGAGACATTATCGGCAATAACGCTGGTTGATATTGATGGTGGCATGCCGGGCCTGGTGTTAGGCACTTGTGCCATTGATCCCCATTACGTGCTGTCAGGGGCCGCTTGGCTAGCTGATAGTAATTTAGAGCCTGACCCGCAAGGTGACCCCTGCGCTCCGCACACGTATAAAAATAGCTTCCCCAATCACCAGCGTGTGATGGGTGATGCGTGCCTTTGCATTGAATTGGACGTGTGCTTAAAGAGATGGTGAATGAATGTGCTGTTCATGTGTGTATTTTTGTTTGTGTAATGTATAGGAAACGTTGCAAACCACTTTGTTCATTTAGATAGCATTTATTAAAGTAAGCCTGGATTAGTATATTACTGAATGGGTAGATAAGTCAGACATCCACTAGTTTCCACCTGATGTTCAGAGTTAGTACCGAGAGCTATTAAGTAAATACTGACTTGGTGAAGACTGTGTGTGTGTGTGTGTGTGTGTGTGTGTGTGTGTGTGTGTGTGTGTGTGTGTGTGAGCACGCCTGTTTGACAGTGAGGAGAAGGTCTTCAGACCTCAGATGACTCTAAGATGGAGACCCAGCTCTCCCTCTAACACACACACACACACAGAGTATACCCACATGGGATACTGTCATTGTTCTTCCATCATCATCATCATCATCTTCCTCTCGTCTCTCTTTTCTCCTGCACCCTTGCTGTCCCTCTCTGTCTCTCTTTTGTGTCTTTTCTCTCTCCCATTCTCTCTTTCTCTCTGTTTCTTTCTCTCTCCCTCCCCCTCCCCCTATCTTTCCCTCTCTCTCTCTCTCTGTTCATGTGTGATTGTTTGAGCCTGCTGAGGGTGGTAGCTCAGGTGGGCTGCACTGGTTCGCCAGTGGACCACCCTTTCTATCACAGGAATGAGGTAGTACTATTTTAATTAAAATGTCAGGACAAGTACTGCGGGAGTTATCCAGGATGAATCGCCAGATAAGAGGAGCAGCCGGCCAGAACAGGTCAAAGAGACAAAGTCACCTGCACAACAGATCCACAGCGACCCCCCCCTCTCACCCCACACACACACACACACACACACACACACACACATTTTCCTCCCTTCCCATCCATCCTCTGAGGTTGAGGCCTGGAAAAGATAGGGGTGGGGTGCAGAATTGAGAGGGGATTGGGACGGGCTTGAGTGGTGTTGGCTATGACAGGGGTGATTGGGTTTGGGCTGAGGTGTCACGAATGGGGCCCGGGACAGTGACGGCTGGGGAAAGATGGACGACGTGCTGAGGGAACATATTAGTCTTTTTCCAATTCTGAAAGGGAAAGAAAAGGAAAGGTGCCCAAAGGGACCTAAAGAGGTACTTTTAGAAGACTCTCTGTCCGTTCACTTGTGAAGCTGTGTATGTGTGTGTGTATATGTGTGTGTGAGCAGGCAATGTGCCAGTTTGCGTTAGATGTGCTTGTTACTGGAGAGGTGTGAAGCTGTGGAAGAGTATTTCACCATATAATGGGCTCGCCTGTATGATAATCTGACATTTCTCACATGTGTATGTGTGTTAGAGTGTGTCAGACTTTCTTTGTGCGTGTGTGTGTGTGTGTGTGGGAGGGGGGTGGGGGGTGTTGTCTGTGTGTATGTGTGCGCTCCTCATTTGTTTGGCCTTGGTGTTTGGACAACCAGTCTATGGACACGCTTGTAAACACACGCACTCACACACACACATTTGTATTTGTGATTGTTCATTCGTGAGTATTTGTTTTGGTAGGGTAAATGTCATGGGATGAACCTTTGTACAGCTGCTCTATGACAGTTATTATCTGAGCATTTTATTTATTACGTAAACGGTCAGTAAAAAGTGCTGTGCCCATGTGTGGTAAGTTGTGTCTTGTGTGTGTTTGTATGAAGATTTAGCTTACATGCTGACCCCTCTGCTGTGTGTGTGTGTGTGTGTGTGTGTATGTGTTTGAAGCAGCGAGGTGGACAGTTGGTCTTTTTTTGGAGTAAGCACCGTTAAACATTGATGCTGCCACACCTCTGCTCCTTTCCAAATTAACCAAATCACGGCGCCACCCAGGCCTAGGGGAGGAACACGCGTTATAATTGTGTGACATTTTGGTAATGACCGCACTGACATTTCAGACTGACACCTTTTTTTCCTCGCCTCTCTTTCTTTGCCTTTCTTTTTTGGGGGCCCTTGTACTTAAAGGGTAACGATACAGAGTGACAGATTTACACTTTGTGAAAAAAAGGAGAGGAAGAGAGAGGGAGCGAGGGTTGCAGAGCAGGAGAGCGGGCGACCGGGCGGGCGGAAGTAAAAGATGCCTCGGCACCAAATTAAGCATGCCTTTTGTTTGATGGCACTTCTGATGGAGGTTGCCAACACATCAAGGGGTGTCAGACAGTGAGGGGAACAGGGCAAACAGCGCTTGAAAATGCTGCACAAGGTAAGTGTGTGTGTCTGCGTGTGTGTGTGTGTGTGTCTGTGTGTGTGTGGGTGTGTGTGTGCAGGTGTCCACCAAATAACTAAATGTCAGTCTATGAATACACAAGGAGATATCTGTTGCATTGGTTAATGGTATTTTGAGCAATGATGCCTATGCAATATACAGTATACGATGTAATAAATAAAATACACAAATACATAAAAAAAAGATATAACCACTTTGCATTGGGAAATATGTTATGCAGAGAACAGAAGAATTAGAGAGCAGCAGGGAGATTTACTGGGTTATTCTATTAGTGACCTCTAGCTCTTAAGATCCACCTCTAACTCTGCTGCCTTCTACAGCCTTATATGGCCTTCCTACACCATCCTACACTGTCTATATATTACGGTATTCACTCTCCTCAAATGAAAAGGAAAAGAAATGAGACCACATTTGCAATTAGCAATTGCGACTTCTGGTGTATGCTAAAGGATGGATAATGTGACAAAATTTCACTTTCTCTTTCTAGAAGATGTCTTCCTCCTCATTCCCAAATGCAGAAGCATCTGAGTGTTCATAAAATGTCCAGTGCCTTTTCCACCACTATATTTGACATTATAATCTACAAGTACTTTTAAACTCTTACATAAATATTTATAAACCCTTACACGCTTTTGTGCGTGCGTGTGCGTGTGCGTGCATGCGTTTCTGTAGGGCGATGGAGGCATAGTGGTTAAGGAACCTGCCATGCAAGTAGCCTGGAAAATTGTGGGTTCGAACCGACTGCCACCGTTGTGCCCTTGAGCAAGGCACTTAGCCCTAAGTTGCTCTAAGGGAGACTGGCCCTGATGTAATTGATAGTTGACAAATGTAAGTCGCTTTGGATAAAAGTGTCTACTAAAGGCATAAATGTAAATGTACAGACCCACTCACCCCTGACATCCTTTATTAGGGACAGGGGCAGGATGGGGACAGGATGAAGGCTTAGAGGACCAGCCAGAGGCCACAGAGGAGACGGCAGAGATGGAGGCGGTGGGCAGTGCCACTCAGAGCAGGGCCGAAGAGACTGAACAAAAGGAAAGCTCTCCCTCTGAGGAGAGGATCACCTCAAAGCTGTTGGTTCCAAACCATCTCAAAACACGCGCAGCCTCACTATTCCACCTTCAGCATGCAAAAATACCAGTAGCAATGGTCAGAGATAATTATTTGAGTTTGTGTATGTTGTAATTGAAATTAACAGGTACCTTTGCCTCATACATCATCACAGCAGCATGTATGTGAAAAGAAAACCAACACAGATCTGAACAACCATTAATCTACATGGACCATTTAAACATCCTAGGGTCATAACCTCATTTACTTAATGGTATATGCTAGATGCTGGTTTCAAAGCTATTGTAATGTTCTTAGGTTTGCTGTCAGTGTTATTTAAATTATGTCTTTTCAGTCATGTAGCACAAGCACAGCATGCAACAGAATCATTGGTATGATACAATATTACATTTTGCATTGCATCATTTTGCATTCATAAATATCTTTTAAACATTTTATCAAGGTGGTATGATCCCCTTTCTCACATATTTTTTTATATTTAATGATTCCCCCTTCTTAGTAACTCATTTATATTTAATTTATTTTTTCAGTTGCATACTTGCCTAATAATGCACAAACACAAACATTAGCATTAGTTCCTGTGCCATGGTACTTTATGCCATGGTACTAAAAATTTTTCCCCATGTTGGATTATTTTTTCTCACAGAGGAGAGATTATGATAACTCACTCTCACACAGATACTGTTATGGGAAAGTACACTAAGTGGGATAATTGTGAAATCAACATTCATGGCAGTTTATTGCAACACACATTTAGGCACACACACATACGCACAGACACACACACACACACACACACACACACACACACTCAAATTATTTTAGCAAGTTGGTTACTGTCTGCTTGAACATTAAGGACCCCCTGCTGTGCTGATGGAGACTATCCTCCTCTTTAGAAGATACTAGCACACCATTGTAGCTTCTCAAAAGGACAATTGATGGTATTTCTTTAAGAACAAATGAAAACCTGAATGCTTGTGGAGAATTTTTTTCTAGTCACTGCACATATATTTTTCTACATTTTGAGGTATCAGTTCATATGTTCAGGATTTGGCTATGGGTTTGTTTAGGAATAATGGAAGATAAATACTTTAACTTTGGGTTACCTCACACCTAAAATATTTCCTGAACACTGAGTACAAAATCACTTTTATCTGAACACTCAAACTACTGTATTTGTTTATACGTTGGCTTGCTTTTTAAATTCAATTTTCTGAATACTTTCCACCTGTGATTTGTGTATATATTAACGTAAGTATTATATATTATCAAAACCTTCCTAAATAGGGTATCTGTTAGTTTTTCATATCATACATAATTCTATACCATCTCGAATTTGTTACTATTTTTAAGTTTTGAAGAAAAACTAAACAGATCAATACCTTTTTAACATTCATTCACATTCACATAACAGTGTCAAATAGTGTAAGCACACGTGTTTTCGGAGTAAAGTTTAGCTGAGAAACAGACTGGTGATAAAGAGCTCGGAAGAGAAACTGTTGTTTTTTGCAGGCAGGTGCAAACAAATCTCCGCACAGAATTGAATAAAAGTGTAACCGCGCGCGCTCTGCTGCCAGCTGTTCGCAGGTGTGCCGATGTGCCATGGAAGTTTCCAGAGTTTCCTAACAAACATTCGCAGTTTACCTGAGACGACAGCAAGGTGGCTTTGTATGTGTGAGAGACTATCGGGGAGAAGGGGCAGAGAGAGAGAGAGAGAGAGAGAGAGAGAGCGTGTGATGACATTTGGTTTACCATGCCTTTGCAAGGACAGATGGCTAATTATGGTTGCGAGCGCGCAAGTCCCATACTCCCGGCTGAGCTCTTTGTTTCTCTGGAATTTGATAGCAGTTCTGTTGAGGGTATTTACCGACTCTGGCGGGGATGAATCGCTTAGGCCCGCAGCAGCCGAAGATGGACAGAATCAGGAGTCAGCGAGTGCAAAGTGCCCTTTCATGTGAGAAGTAGCCCCTATCACATAGCGGGCAGCTGTGAGAATTACCCCAAATAGCCTATGATAGTGCTGTTATGACTTGGGTTTGTTGTATTAACCTGTACTGTGTCGTCTTCGGAGATATCTACACTGCAGGTGCCCACTATTCAAGACAGTATGCCGACTCAGTTTTGACACACAGTGACTCACGTAGTCTCTTTTAGCCTTCTGCTTTCCAAAAAAGTTTCGAATTTATTTCCAGTCAAGCCTAAATAACGACTAAGGACCTGTAACTCTAGTTATTACTGTAATTCGTTTAGCCTGCTTGTAGATTTCTTGAGATGAAACTGACAGCAGCCTATAGCCTAAAACATTAGTCTAACCATTAGGGCCATCAATCATGGGGTCTATTAAATATTTTTATACATGCGTTAGAAATCGTAGGCCTACATTCTGCTAATGAAACTAACTCAGGCTAACCCTTTCAGCCACTGAGTAGGCCGAGGCTAAACAGTTATAAACAGCCATCATAAGCTACTTGACATATAGCCTAGGCCTAGCCTTTTATACATTTTGTAGAATCCTCTAATCACTTGGTTATTGCAGGTATTTGTCTGTTTTGTTGGGGGGGGGGGGGTTCTTCTCTCCTGAGTGGCCGAGCCACTCATTGGTATCATTGGGAATCAATTTTCTGCATGAAGAGTCTTGACATTAAAACGCAAAGGGTAAGAACAGCCACAGGCAAGACACCTCGCGGGAACCGCGCAGCCACAGCTCACTGCAGGGGGCACAACTGACAGACTTGGTAGAATGGGTGCCAAAGAACGAAGAATATAACAGAATTCCTGTCTTTTCTAACAACCGTGACATGGCTATAAACTTGTGTACATCTTCGCTGTCCAATGAAATGAGGTCATGGCGGTGCATAATGGTTTCCATGGAATTGCAGACCGACTTTACGAAAAGCTACAGGCCAAGTGACAATGGAGAAAGTAATGCTCTGCGTGGGCGTATAAGGGTATAGCCCTAAAGCCTATGGATGAGTTATAAATCAAGTATAGGTTTAAACAAGTTTGTCTCAACATGGAATGTCATCTTATTTGGTCCATATTTTTGACTATTTTTTATAGCGTAATGAGATTTTAGAAAAATCTGCTCGGTTAAAATACCCGTGGAAGTGCATCATTCTATGGCGATCCGCCGAACTAATGTTGAGCATCAGTTTCACGATTCCCCATACACTGCCATTCTTTGGTGTGGACGTGCTACATGATATGACCGCCATCTAGCGAACAATAAGACAACCTGCAACTCCGGCTTGCAGAACGAGGTCCAACGTCTAAAATATAAGAATAGTATAATGTCTTAAATAGTAACTATATTTGTGGTTGTCTATTTATTTTCTTGGCATAATTACGACATTATGACCATATTTCAACTTTCATGAAATTAAACACTAATTTGTTGCACACACACTGCAAATATAAACTCTGTACTTTTGATTAATTATGGCATCTGAATGCCCAAAAACTGTCAATCACAAAGAGTAATTTGCCCAATATAGCTTATTCTGTGCATATTCAAGGATACATCAAATTGTTAAATTTGCTTAGTTTTGCAAAACAGAGCCTTACAGTAATAATGCGTAATATATAACTCTTCCCTGTGTCTTGCACTTTCATTATACTTAATTGCTATATCCTCGAAATATAGATAATCGGAGAGTGAAATCTGGTAGTATGCAATAAGCACAATATGATCATTTGAAGAGTAAAAATATATCATGATTACTCAGTATTTGGCATTAAACATACTGGGCTTGTTGAAAACAGACTGCTATGTGGATTACCCAGAAGGCCAACCTATACGCGCGCTTAAAACACACAAGAAAGGAGCGACAAAAAAGATCTCGATCTCTCTCTCTCTCTGTGTGTGTTTGTACGCACGTGCTTGTGCCCGCTCATCACTCCTCTGGTAATGACAGAGCGGTAGGCTCGCGTGGCAGTGATGATGCCCTCCTTTCACCTGCAGAGTTCAGTAGAGTCGAGACATCACTTTTGGATTTTTCATACAGACGATGTAGAATTTTGCGTTAGCTTTTGGAGAATATGACTATTGTCGACAGGGGAAAAGTAAGTAGATTTTTGTGTGTTTTACATTAGTACCGGTTAATTGCATACCTTACTTTGAAATGTGCTGGATTGTTGATTTTCTAATATGGATACACTAACTGTGGAATGATGTGACTTTAATGACATAATTGCAAAACAAGGAAAACATGAAATAAAAAAATCTGAAAATGAGTTTCCTCATCGTACCCTATTTTTGCCGGCACTGCACTGTCAAAACTATATCCTCCAACTTCAGGTGTTATGTTGTAGCCTACATGTGTGCCCTCTTTGGAACTGGTCTCCACAGGTGCTGTATTTTCTGTGATCTTAATTCAGGTTCCCTGATTAACAGTGTTATGTGTTCAGCTACATTCAGTAAAGTTTTCTTTCCCATCACTCCACATTACTATATATATATATATATATATATATATATATATATATATATATATATATATATATATATATATATACATATATGTGGTTCTATTATGTTCGTCTTCGTAATCGTCTTTTTTACTGTATCTTGAAGGGTGTGCTGTAGTGACGAACAGAAGAGGATGAGCATCAGGGGCAGGTTCGAGCCCTTCAAAATTACAGTAAGATCTGAAACCGCACGGAAAGAGAGCCTCCTTCGCTTGCGTGTCATATTTCTAGACGACAGTGAGCAAACTTTCGATGTCGAGGTGAGCCCAAAGGAGCATTTTAAGAAATGAAACCTTTGTCAACAACTAATTAATGTTTATAGACATAAACCAATCAATCAACACAGCCTAGATAAAGTTTCTCGTGATTCGATTCAGTAGGCTAGTCTGGTTGGGACAGATCTTAAATGGTGTGACAAGATGTACTTCTTGCGTCAGTTGCATGACAACAAAAGGACTGCTTTGTAAGGCCCCATTTTTTTATTGCAACTATTTTCTTTATTCAAAGCCACGGGGCATTTTGTGCATCTCTTTGCATGAGTGGTGGGACAATAAGTGAATCAGATGGATAAAAGACCGGGCTCTCTCTTGAGTGGCACAGAATTGAGTTGAAAGACTGACTGGAGGGTAAGAAGTCATTGGTCTGGATTTTAACTCTGTCTGACTGTCCTGGTTTCTAAATGGCCTTGGGGTGCTTAACATAAAGCTTGAACATTTCCCTGGCTACCTACATGCCCTCCTTTGGATCAGTCTATTTCTCAGACAGACAGCAAGGGATTGGTGGGATATTTTACTTTGGGAATGTAATTTGGAGACTTGTCCTCATAAAAACATATCCATAGGATTAATTTTACAATGTTAAGCCCTACATGCTTTTGTATCTGTAGCAAAAGGCCCTTGGGAATGACTTCTACAACAAAGTGTGTGGCCACCTGAGACTTCTAGAGAAAGAATATTTTGGACTTGAATTTCGTCACCAGTGTGGCACTTTTGTGAGTGACCATTGCATTCAAATTACTTTAAGAGTTTAATTACAAATGTTGGAATGCAAAGTTTGAATGATCCGATTCCTGTGTTTGTCAAAATGCAGGTGTGGCTGGAACTTCTAAAGCCTTTAGTAAAACAAGTTAAAAGTAAGTAAAAGACCTCATCTAGTGGTCATCCTAAATGTAATTATTATCCATAACACGTTGTGTGGCAACCATGACCATGTTGAAGAATTTTATAACACATTTTAAACGTATCCAGTCATAATTAAGAATATCAGAGAAATTCTGAACACAATTGTCCTATTGAGAGAGTATATAGTCATATTGAGTATACTGCACAGTATATAATAATAGTGTTGCTGAAGAATGGGTGGTCAGTGAATAGCCTGATCCTCTGGGCCTATTTCCTTAGTGCTGTTCGCCCTTGTAAAAATATGCCCATAGGTTTCATGTAACCTCATGAGACTTGTCTTGAATGCCACTCATGCACAGCCCATCTAATGATAATGATAAGAGAATCTTTTTTTCCCCTTTGTTGCAGACATCAGTGATCTTTCCTTCCGTTTCATTGTGAAGTTCTTCCCACCTGACCCTGGTCAACTCCAGAGGGAACTCACCAGGTAAACTGCCAACTTTTCCTGGCCCCATGACAGTTGTGGAGGTCCATGAACTACTGTGGGTTGCTGCACTGTCTTCACCCATATCCAGGAATATAAATTTGCTAAATAATGTTATCAGTGTCAACAACAATAACAAAAACACTAAGGATCTCTTAGAGACAAACATTAAAGGTAGAGTAAGCAATGCTGAACAATGTTTAGTGTTTATGTTTAATGTGTAGTGTCTCTGAGCAGATGCTTTTGTCCAAATGAATTTACATTATGTTTGAACTAATGACCAAACACAACAGACAGGTAGCTCATCCCTACCTTTAATGCTGTCTAAGAAACTCCATACAATGTTTTATTATTGTTAGGATGACAGGCTGCTTACAGTTTTGTTCCAATTCAGGGTGCCTAGGGCTAACTGAAAGGGATGTTTTTTAACAGTATTTATAACAGTGTTGGGAAATATTTGCACTGTGTACACTCACAAACTTTAAATTATAACTATATAGACAGCAAAATGTGTACATGTACTTTAGAGGCACACACCAGAGTTACATACCAGTGTGATATTTTGCGCAGGTACCTGTTTGCTCTGCAGATCAAGCAGGATCTGTCCAATGGGAGTCTGACGTGCAATGACAACAGTGCTGCTCTGCTAGTCTCTCATCTGCTACAAGGTGAGGAGAATGAAAGCCACACAGTTGAGTTAGCGCTCAGAGCAACCTAGATGGGAATACTGAAGTACAGTAACGCTGTAACAAAGCAAACAAACAAAATACATAAATAAGTTGTTGTTATAGTTTATTTGAAACTTAACCTGGTAATTTAGGTCTTAGACACAGCAGGAAACAGTGTTCTTATATTAATATGATGAGTAGTAGAAAGTTTCCTTTTTGCAAAACGTGTGCTATATTTGTGCCTTGTGTTGGTGATTTGTGAACCTGCAGCTGAGATTGGAGACTTAGTGGAGGAGCTGGACATGCAGCACCTGGAGAATAAGAAGTATGTCCCCAACCAGGAGTGCCTCCAAAAAAAGATCCTGCGCTTCCACAAGAGACACAGGTGCCCCGTGGCCTAATTTGCTTTGACCATGCACAATGCCTTAGAGAAAAGCAGAGGGAGAGAGAGAGAGAGAAACATGCTAAGCGAAGCTAAATATATTAAGAAAAACATTTTGTAGGCACTTTTGGTAAAAAAAACAAAAACAGTGAAAATTATGTATTTTTTTTCACTACTTGAGCCCCATAGGGAATAAGGCTCTGTCTCTTGGCATTGCTTGCACCATATACTTCCAACTGCAGGCATTTTTTACATTAAATGAAGTGCTGTTTATGAGCCTGAACCAGTTTGTTATTTATAAGACAGCAAGCTTATGCCATCAAATTTCTATCAAAAATTTATTCTATCTCTGTCTTGATGCAGTAGGGTTCAAGTCAGCCTGTTTTTATTTCCAGTTTCAGCACTGGGCGTTATTCAAAACTTTGGACACGTGCCTGGGCACAAGGAGTGACGACAGTCCCCCCTCACCATAACTGATGCTCTCTGCCATCCCTCACAGGGGTCAGACGCCAGCGGAGGCCGATGCCCAGCTGCTGGAGGTGGCACGCAAGCTGGACATGTACGGCATCCGGCCCCACACCGCCAGCGACGGGGAGGGCACCAAGATCAATCTGGCTGTCACCCACTCGGGAGTTCTAGTTTTCCAGGTGCCCGTCTGAGGACACTCGCAGGCCTATTTAAAGCCCCGTCAGGGAGAGAAAGACAGGGCCACAGCAGCTAAGCCTACAAATGGTGGCGGGGTCATGCTATGGGCTACATGAATTAGTGGTTACATAGAGGACTGAATATGTTGAAGAGGAGCAAAACACACTTAATCACCCATTTACTGAGCTTTGGTCTCTGACACCCAATCACTCCACTTTGTGGCATTGCCTTGGGTATGGTGAAAAGCGCTATATAAAACTACAAATGGTATCAAGCTGATAAAGGTCAGTGCACACCAAGTATGGATTTTCACACAAAATATTCACATGAAATAACGCAGGTGATAAAATACACGTGTTAATTTTTTGCATGCCTTTTTCCCCGCATTTTCGCATTCGAATTTTGCATCGTGTCTGGTGTGCACTGACCTTAAGTCAGCTTGTTAAGTAAACTGTCTATAGGATTCATCAACAAAACTTTATTCTTTAACACCACTTCAGACTGGGCAGGAGTGTTGAGATAACTTTATGATGACTTTGGAAATCTGAACAATCATATTAAATTGAAAAAGGATCACCCAGGCATCCATCAGCAAATCTTGCTGTTTCTTCTTTGCCTTCTTTGAGCAACCTTGCAGCGAGTCTGGATGTAGAAATACCTAGAAATCCCATTACTGAATCCAGTTAGTGTTTGGCACCGACTCCATTCAAGCTTTCTGGCACAGAGGTGTGAGCGTGACCTTTTTTTAACTCCCTCCAGGGAAACCGGAAAATAAACACCTTCAGCTGGGCCAAAATCCGCAAATTGAGCTTCAAAAGGAAGCACTTTCTCATCAAACTTCATGCTAAAATGGTGGTAAGTGTGGTCAGTTGAATTGGCTGTGATAGTATTGATGAAGTGTTTCAAAATGTGTTTTTTAAGATACATCATTTAAACATTGTAGTTTAATTTTGTTGTTGTTTGTTTGTTTGTTTGTGTGTGTGTGTGTGTGCTCGTTTATGTATGCAATGCCTCTGTGACCTGCAGCCTTCCCAAAAGGACACGCTAGAGTTTGCGATGGCCAGCCGTGACGTGTGTAAGGCCTTCTGGAAGATGTGTGTGGAGTGTCATGCCTTCTTCCGTCTGTCTGAGGAGCCTAAGACTCGACACAAGTCCCTCCTTTACAGCAAGGGCTCCTGCTTCAGATACAGGTCAGGACCAAAGGTTATATACACATATAACTATATCAAATGCATATTCATCAGATATTCACACTTATATACACACTTATCTCAAGTCATACTATTCTGATGGTGTTCCCTATTTGCAAGGCTCTGTGTAGATTTATTTAGAATTGATGTTAATGTTACTAAGTAGTTTACTAAGTTTTTCACGAACATACAGTATATTGAGGGCTACACTTAATTAACCAATATTTATAAAATGAACCATTTTTACATCATTGACTAATTTAAGTTTCTCTTCAAAAAACACACACACACAAAAACAAAACAAAAACAACAGGGTAATTGTGATGTTGCGGTACAAAGTATTTAAAAACCACATAGTGAGAGAGAAAACAAGTGATCAATTTCAGGGAAGGCAGAAAACAAATGTGGTGGAAGGCAGAAAGGAGCCTGGCTAATGTAATGAAACAATATTTTATAGTAAGCACATATACAATCTGCTGTGTCATCAGTCAGTGCTGATGTGAGTTGTGCTGAATGTGAATGTCTTAAGTCCTGTTGTTTTCCTGCAGTGGTAGGACTCAGAGACAGCTACTGGACTGTGTAAAGAAAGGAGAGAGAAAAAACCTGCCCTTTGAGAGGTGTGTATGGATGACTGTCTGACTGGGCAATATGCAACAATTTTTAACCATGTTAGTTGATGTTCATATGAATTGTTGTGTATCTCTGTATCTCCTGAGCTGTGTGTGTCCACCATACAGGAAGTACTGTAGGGTGCACTATGATACTCGGCAATGCAGGTCCTCCCCTGATCTACTCACAGATGTCTCCAAACAGGTATTTTCGGCAGGCATTAGTTGTTCGTTTCAGCTGCATTTCAGTCCATCAGTCTGATGAAGTACATGTAGTACTTCTTGGTTTAGTAATCAGCAGAACCAAGGCTGAAAAATGGAGAAAACAATTGTAAAAAGGGTACCAGTAAAGAACTTATTTCATGGCTGCTGTATGATTTTCAATGGAATTTCACCCATCTGCAGAATGTCAGGTAAACAAAAGCGAGGGGCTTTTTGTAAAGGCTGGCCATATTTTCAAACAGCTGGTGCCATTCTTCCCTAGATTTTTCCAGGAACTAATCCACAATATGACTACATAGCCACACCTTGGCCATTGGCCAGAAACTCGATTTGATGCTCCCTCCACCAATACGACACAAATTCAATCTGTGAAACAGCCTCTCTCTCTCCCTCCCTCTCTCCATTCCCTTTCCTCTCTCCCTCACTCCCCCTGCACTCCTAGACCCAGCCCATCACTCTCTGCATCACCTCCACTCTCCTAATTGGCCTTCGTGCATGGCACTCCGCTGCCAACGGGGCTATTTATTGTCACAAGCTTTCGACACCAACACAAACATTTACCATGTACAACACCCTCCCCCTCCCTCCATATACACACACACACACACACACGCGCACACACATTCACAGACATCCACTCCACTCCAACTTCGACTGCACTGTTTCTACTCTGCTAACACAGTCAGCGCCTGTTAAAGACTTTAGTGTGCAGTTACGAGGCGTTTGCTCAGTGCTCGGCGGCCAGATTAGACGGAGGTTGTGCTTTTAATGATCGCTCCCTCCCATAAACCCTCCATCGACTGTCAGGCAGCAAGCCTTTTAAAAACAGGAACCAGTTCTCCAGTGGTTTTAAATGGAAAATGACTGAAACGCCAGTCACTTAACACTGAAGCACACTGTCATATGTGCTTGTAGCTGGCACCAGGTTGCGTCACAAGGTCCTACTGCCTGTACATGCTTGTCAGGTGGTGGCTTTAAAGCGGCATTGGGTAACACTTCCCACAGTCAATATCCTCTTTGATGTCTTTGTAATGCAATAGCCAAGAGTGATGTTGGGTGAATGAATTTCATTATGTGCAGGTAACCAAGACATGTGAGTCGCTGCAGGACACGTCATAGCATATATAGCATATATAGTGGTTTAAATTAGTGGTCACAAAAATATGTTTGTAATGTTTGACCTTGTTATACACAGACAGTTTTGATATTGTTTCTGTTTGTCAATATAATATTCAAATTATATTGCAAAAAATGTGGACAGAGCTTTTCTCATCATAATGGCAGTTTTTTTTTTTTTTTGGGGGGGGGGGGTAGCTTCGAATTCATGATTCCAGATGTATTCAACTTCAAACATTCAAACTACAGCATATTAGTCAGTATTGTTTTGCAAAAACGCATTTCTCCTGATAAACTTTCAATGTGAGTCACTGAGTGTCCCACTCTGTCATCTCCAGGTGTATGAGCAGGCCTGTGGCTTTCCCCACGCGGGCTACACTCAGAGCAGCATGCGCAGCCAGTCTGCCGTGGAGGTTCTTCTTTCCCCGGACCTGGGCCGCCCCCACACCCGTATTGCTGAACCCTCCCTCTTCGCCCAGTCCCGCTCCTCCTCCTTCTCCGGTGTGGATGCGTCTGGGTCTGTGGGCGCGTCGACACCGTCTGCCACCCTGCTCAGCACGCTCCCACTGCGCTCCCAAGGCTGGGGTCCTGCCAGCGGGGTG
This sequence comes from Tenualosa thibaudeaui, assembly GCA_027481765.1. Lineage (NCBI taxonomy): Eukaryota > Metazoa > Chordata > Actinopteri > Clupeiformes > Clupeidae > Tenualosa > Tenualosa thibaudeaui. The sequence continues at coordinate 20,110,146 of JAIFZK010000009.1, forward strand.
CCCCAGAGGGGTCGTCTCCTGGGCAACACTCAGCAGCTGGTGCTACTTTACCCCAACCCCCACAGCCACCCCCACGCCTGTCTGGGGGTGCCCCCGGTACTGCCAGTCCTGCCCCTGCCCACCCAGGCGGCCTTCTGCCTGGAGCAAATGCCCTGCGTGCTGCCCATGCTACAACCACGCTGCTGCCACCACGTCCACCACCACCACCACCACCACCACCACCATCACCTCCACCCGTCAGTGCCTCCGCATAACCTGACACCCGCCAGCGACGATGTCATCCGGTCGTCCAGTTTCTCCAATGCCGCCATGCTGTTCCCTGCCAGGCGTCAGAGGTGTACGGGTGCCACGGGCTTCACCCCAACTTTCGGCTTTCCCCCAGGGCTGTTTACGCTGAGCAGCTGTGGTGGCGGTGGTGGAGGCTGGGGACGTGGCAGCGGCAGAGGAGGTGGCCGTCTGGACTTCACCCATGAGGAGCTGGGCCACTTTAGCGATGACTCCAGCTACCAGTCGGCCCTGCCACGTCGCTCCTGGAGCCAGTCCGACATGAAACTCCTGCGGCAGCCTGTCCCTGCATCCGAGTTCCGACCCCTGGGCCACTACCCGCATCTGTCCCGCCGGCAGGGCCCCGTGCGGCCCACCCACCTGCCCTTGCGCTCGTCCCCTGGACCTGAGCGCCCCTCCTCCGCCTGCTTCCTGGGAGGTGGAGGTGGCGCAGGCAGCCATGCCGAGCTCAGTCTCAGTGACTCGGACTCGGAGGCCGTGTGCCCCTTCTACTGCCCAGCACTGGCGGCTTTGGGTCCGACGGGGGCACTGGCACGCATGCGCATCTCCTCAGGGAGCCTGCAGCTGGATGAGGAGGAGGAGGACTCGGCCAAGCTGAAGGAAGCAGAGGGGGGAAAGGCAGGAGCAGGAGCAGAAGGCGGGGCTGAAGCTAAACAGAAAGCTTGATTGGCAGGTCTGACATGTCTAGTGTTGTAGCAATGCTCAGGGGTTCTTAGACAGTTAGACCATGCAGCATTATCATGTGGGAATTTGCTGAAATCCCAAAGCACAGTCTTTGTCAATGACCCCTGCAAATACACTAGATATTGGTCACTTCAGCTATTTCTCAGGTCAAGCCATGGACAATGATCTGTAACAGAGTCAGGTGGCCCTTTGTGAGAACAAGCAAATGTGAGATGTCCCTTGCATGTGCACTGGTGATGAATGAGTATAAATGAGCTTAGTCAAAGACATTGCTCTAGAATATTTTGATTTCATTTGACATGAGAATAAATAAGATATTTGTTCATTATTATACACTACATGTCTGAATACTTAAATGTGTAGTTTGTCTGTAGGAATACAAACGTGTTGGAAAAAAAGTCAAAGCTTCTGCAGTTTACCCAGAGGGAGTAACACACAACTGGATATAAAATTAGTTTAAAAAAAAGACTTAGTTATGATTTTGTTATAATGTACAAAAATGAAATGATGTATAAGAGCTCAGATGTATATTACAGTTCTCTCATTATCTTGGAAATCAATAATTTAAGCCAATATAATTGTTTCATAATGGTTATGATTAAATTATCTTTATAATAAAATCAATGTGTAAATTATTCCTTTTAGGTAATGTTCCCCCCAAGATAAGTCTTTAATCAGGGACACTTCAGGAAAACTACATATATCTGTAGAAGGCAGAAAAAAAATGTCCTTTTGAAATTATCTCCAAAGACTGGAATGTGAAATATATTGCATTACTTTTGGCCTCTCTTTCAATAAGCAGACTGGGAAGCAATGTGTTTAAGTGTGTGCTATGAATGAGCTATGTGTTCTATGAGTGTTGCTAAAAATGGGTGTGCAGTGATAGAACATGCAGAGTACAACAGAGGAAAGTGTGACAACTTCATAATTTACATTTTTATTCTCAAACCAAACTAAAAAGCTCTTTGTAACAGTTGAAGCAAAAAACAACCAAAACAACAACAAAAAAAGCCTAATGATACAGCCTTGCCAGATCCTTGTGCAGCAATTTCATTTAATATTTACTATATAAAAGCTCTGATAAAGAAAATGTACAAAACTTCAGCATCAATGAGTTGTACTTAAGAAATATAAAAATATTATACCAAACATTGGATTGCTTAACCCTCCAGACTCTCTGGCAACATTATGGATGCCTGTTAAAGCATTGTGAAGATCCAATGACCATTACAAATATATGGAGTAGAATGATAAATATTTAGGCACTAGGGGGTGTTAATGTTGGCATTTCTTTTTTTCCTTGCCAACATATTTCTCATCACCATCACCACCCAACAATAGATGGCACCCTTTAGTTTTTGAGCTTGGCGGGATAGTCCCTTCTGGAAAGACTTCAATGTGATTCTGACATTTAAAAAAAAAACAAAAAAAAAACAACAAACAAAAACAAAAAAAAAAATACATTGCCCCAACGCATCCAAACTAAAACTACACAACTATAACCTGTGTACCAAACTGACTATATTCCCCAAACTAGAGCTATATATGCACTTTTGCTTAAGCGTGCCCAATCTCCTTTTGGTTCCTTTACTGCAGTGTCTTGTACATCACACGACTGGCCAGACAAAGGACACTCCCCCCTGAGATCCACTCAAAGAGTGGGGGAATGTCTGGAATCTGATTTGATTTCAAAAGTATAAAATAACCCCACCCGCGAAAAGTGTACGCAGTGCATATTTCCTTCAGAAGTACAGTAAATCTCCCATGACTCGTGTGAGAGAAGAGAAACATAAGAGAGAGAGAGGGGGATAACGACATGATAGGAGGAGGCAACATAGTCATCATTGAGTTCCATCAATGCATTTCTACACAATTACAAAGAATGAGAAAAAGAAAATTAAAAAAAAATTACCCTAATCTCCTACTTCCAGCTGATGTGTTTCAGTCTGCAAAGATCTGTCTGATTTGTTTCATGTAGATGAATGTGAAACTACCTAAGCAATTAAATACTAAACATAAATATTCAAAGTTGTCACCTGCAACTTTATACTCAATGTCCTGTTGTGATCAGTTTCAGGTTGTCCAGTAACCAAGCCTAGGATTATGTTCTACACTTCTGATCATTATTTCCTATTTCCCAAAGTATTAAATTAAAAATGTGTGCTGCCACAACATGATCGATTCGGTTTAGACAGGATTTAACCTAAACACTTTTTGCACAGCAAAATCCCACCCTGCTATTAAGACATACAAATCTATTACCAATGATAAATATCTGTGACAATATATAGGAAAAAAAAGACAAAAAGACGTACATCTGATGAGAATTCACTGATTATTTTGCCCCCTCTCAGTATTGGTTTGCTTGCTTGCTTGTTTGTGTGTGTGTGTGCGTGTGTGTGTGAGGTACATCATCCATATTGTGTGACACGAAATGCATGTCTCCCATACAGCAGTTGCGTAATGCTACAAGTAACAGTGTGTAAGGAGAGGTGGGGGTTGCTACAGTCAAAACAGATAATAACTAATCTCTCTCAATGCAAATATACACCTGTGGACCTAAATGTGTATTAGGACAAAACAAATCAAACCAAAAGATAAGCTAGTTGTGAGATTCTACTGGATACTGCTTATGCTATGCAACCCTTTCCTGTCATGTGTATTCTATGGAACAAGCCTCCCATGAGTTCACTTCAACTCTAAAGCAGGATATGTCTGCCATACGGGTTATGGGGAAAAATATATTGTAACACTACAATAAAATAAGAATAAAGTTATAGTCAATCAAGCATTATACATGCTGACATCTTGGAAGAGAATTCCCTATTCTTTTTCCACTCTATTGTCTTGTCATTAAAATGGTTATGGAAAGGCAAAGTGGAGAGAGACGGAAAAAAAGAAAAGATAAATACATGTCCAAAAACAAAAGCATATCTTTGGGAGAGAACGAGGAATTCCTTTTGGTAGTTTGTATGGTGGTGAGCCGTGTCCTGTCCTTCCTAAGGAAGACGGGGGGGTTTGATATGACCAGGTGCAGGAGCAGGAGGAGGAGGTGGAGCAGGAGGAGAGGAGAGGAGAAGAGAGGAGGCACTGTAGCATCCTCATCCAGCCTCCTCTTCACCGTGAGTGCATCACATGCATGTCTGTGCGCACGTGTGTGTGTGTGTGTGTGTGTGTGTTCCATGTGATGTGTGTATGATGTGTGTGTGGTCAAACCACCAGCACATTGCATTAACTCACAGAAAACCTAGAAGAAAAGGAAAGCGAAACAAACAATAAGGGCATTTGTCACCTTTGAGAGCTAACTGTGCAGAAGGAAGCAGAAGCTACTAAAACATATCCGTATGCCACTGGGACAGAAGAGGAACTAAAAAAAATGTCACCATCACATTAGCACTCCATAGCATAGCCTTCTAAGCCTCTTCCCTCACCTCTTCACCCTCTCCAGGATGTGGCCCACCATCTTGTCTGTGACTCCAGGGGACATGTCCTCTGCTTTCAGCAGACTCCTCTCCAGCTCCTCCAACACGCCTGGTCTGTGCTGGAGCTTCAGCTGGAGGGCAGGCGCAGGGCCGTACGCAGACACACACACACAGACACACACACACAGACTTACAATTATTACTTATAAACATGTGCATTTCAGGTAACTAAGCAGTACTCATGATTGTGGAGTAAGGTTGGACTGTTGCCTTGTTTTACCTCAGATAAAATGGGGTTAATCAATGTGGTGATCCATTCTGATCTCTTCTGAATATCCTCATCCTGAAACAAGGTTCACAATTTGTTTTGATCAGAAGTAATAACAACAATGACAGAAATAAAATAGCTTTCTCAGATATTTTCAAAAAAAAAAAAAAATAAAAAATAACTCACCGTCCCATTGGACACCTTCTTGTCTGGTTTCTTCTTGCGAACAGTGGTGAACGACCACTCAGGCTGGGAGGAGTCATTCTCCTTGTTGCTTGACTCCCTGGGAACATAAAGATACAGCATAAGGTGAGGACAATGAGAGGCATATCGCAACACTCGGATGGAAATACAATCCCAAAGTGTAAGTGCTAAAGAAATCATTATAAAATCATTACAAATCATTATCCATCATAATGACTGTTACTGCATTAATTACAATTATGGTTTCGAAACCTATCCTATTCTCCTTAAAACGTGATATTTTAAATGCACTTTTTTCACTGGCCTCAAGGTAAATCGAAAAGAAAAACACACCAAAATAAACATTACAGAAAAATAGTTAGATGGAGGATATGAAACTGCAAACCATGGTTTCATGGTTGTTTATTGGGTTAGATAAAAACCACCTCAACCTGATGATCCAGACATTAAACACTTTGTGTGTGTCTGGATCCACAAGACAGCCTTTCACTAGAAACCCAAGAACTTATGGACCACCTCGAGGATTGCTTACAGACCACCTCAAACCCTGAGCTTCCATCTCCTTCCTGCATGGCGGGTCCTATGAGAAAGTGCTTACGAGTCAGAGTCCGAGCTGGAGTCTCCGTCGCTGTGCCCCTCTGCCTTCCAGCGCTTCAGCCGGTCAATCAGCTCTGTGAGGTAGGAAGTCTTCTTGGCGTTCTTCATGATGAACTTGTGCTTTAGGAGCTCCTTGGCAGTAGGCCTCTGCAGACGAGAGTAGCCATATACACAAGGGCACATCAGGGGCGAGAATGGTTATGAATGGTCATCATACGCCCAATACACCATTCTGGCACAGCATGGCCAGCTGAGTGCTGTATACTATTATATACATAATATAAATATATTAAAAACATATATTTATTAAAACAAAAAAATGTGTAGAATCATACAATCATATAGCACTTCAGTTCTCAAGCGAACTTACAAATGCAGGGTCTTTGTTCAGACACAAGTCCACAAACTCCTTGAAGGTCTTGGAGAAGTCGCCGTTGAGTGTGGGAGGGGTGTTCTTAGGAATGTGGAAGAGGACGCGCATGGGGTGCATGTCTGAGTTGGGGGGCTCGCCTTTGGCCAGCTCAATGGCTGTGATGCCCAGAGACCAGATGTCAGCCTGGGAACAGCAAGGGTGAGGATAGAGGTAATTAGTCTGATGACATTTCATGATCCATCCAGGTGATAACCAGGCGTGTTAGTCAGGCATCACAATACTAAACTCGACATGTGCCGCCTATATGAGCGGAGATCAATCATGCCACCTGTGCATTTAGCCACATAAGTCTGCCATGTACGGTTTTAGCGTTAAATTGAATTTCACAAGAAACGGCTTAGCTGAGCTTGTGGATACCACGGTAATGTAGGAGCAAAGTTTGGCCGTCTCCCTAACCACGCTCGGAATTTGCCACAGTCTGTCACAGTTTCCATCAGCAGGCTTCCTCTTAAGACAGGGGAGAACCCAAAACAGAGTTCATTTCAAAAGGTATTAGCCTAGGCTTCAGGCTTGCCAGTTTTGCAAAAGAATTTCTTAGTTTCACACAGTCACATGTACAAGTGAGCACAATCCTTCTATGCTGGTTTACATCAGAATGACACTCTTACCTTCGAATCGTAGGCTGACTGTTGGATGACCTCAGGGGCCATCCAGAAGGGGGTTCCCACAAACGTCTCGCGCTTGATCTGAGTGTCCGTCAGCTGGCCCGCCACACCAAAATCAGCTAGCTTCACCTCGCCCGATTCTGAGAGCAGGACATTGGCCGCTGGGACAAAACACACACACACACACACACACACACACACACACACACACACACACACACACACACACAGACATTTACTCTGCAGCTATGAGTAAGATGAAACATCTCCCTACGTGGGTCTCTTTGGTGGTAACAACTAAAACATCCATCCTGGTTACTGCTAATTTCACAACTACTGATTACAATTACCTCTGCTCTGAGTGGGAGTAGAGGTGAGAGGTCCTGTGTGCCTGGCAGTAAGAATGTTTGGGTAAAAGCTATCAGATACAACCAGTCTGTAACATCAATGCTCATCCAGGAAATTACCGCCATTGTTTTCCCCCCAATCAATGCCTTTATGTGAGCAACTAAGTTGCTTCTATTGTTCAAAAACTAGGCCTAGGTCAGGTGAATACCAATGTGGGGAAGAATGTCACGCCAGTGTACTAACTAAGGAGCCGATGGAATGGGCACAAGAAGCTTTCAAACAACCAAACAGCCTAGCCTAATAGGGCCTATGCTATTAGACAGCTTAGGCTAAAGTGTTGTTTTTGGCACAAAATACCCAAAGTATGTGCATTACTTAAACTTACACAAGTAATGGGGCATAATATCAGGAACTGTTTTTAAAGCTTTTAGGGAAGGTTACTCAAGCAGTAGTCTAACAAAAACACAGAGACTACTCACTCACTCACTCATAACCAAACAGGAAGCCAAGAGGTGCAATGGACTGAGTAGGCAGTCAAGTCAAACAGTCATCAGTCAATTGCTAAAGTCTTAGCTTCAACTACATATGGCTCATCTTGGTTTGTTTGGCTGAAGATATACAGAAACTCAGCCCATCAGTGATTACCACAATTATTCACAGTTGCAACAACAATGGATTAAACACAAAATAATAAGAGTACCCCAATGAAACAAAGTCATTTCACACTTTGAAACAAGTGTGAGTCACTTGGCCCCATTGTCTTTCATCTAGGAGGGAGCTGAGGCGTCATGGGTGGGGAATAATTATTAGATTACACTACTGCAACAGTCCGACAAACACACGCACCAACCAGTTTATTTATTTTTATGTCCAGTCTGGGTCTCTGATACATCTCACAAACTCCGGGCACCATGACTACATCCAACACTCAAAGCTGGGTGCCTCCGCAGGCAGCACGTTATAAATGGTGAGATGAAACGTATACAACATCAATCACAAAAGAAACCACAACCATGTGAAGTGCTAACGTTTGCCACAGCCACCTAGGGTTACGCCAGCTACGGCTGCCCCGACTTGCAGGAAATTCAATTGCGACATATAAACGCAAACCACGACAACATCAGATATGTGCACACACACACACACACACACACACACACACACACACACCAAACACACACCTTTGATGTCTCTGTGGATCTTCTTCTCTGAGTGCAGGTAGTCCAAGCCCTTCAGAACCTCCTTTAACATGGTGGCAATTTGGTACTCATCAAAAGGACCTGCTCGTAGCTACACACACACACGCACAGAGCATTTACAATGGGAAGAAAGTTAAACTCTTACATGTTTAAAGCAACACTATATAACAATTTGCTCTTTATCCTACCCATCAGACAATTTGTTTTGTCATCATCTTTAAACTCATTTGGATGGCATATATAGTCATTTCCCAAATATATGTTTTAGGAACCATGTCTAAAGCGCAGGACAGAAATTGTGTACTAACTGCAACAATGTGCAATCCACAGATTATCATAAAGCAGAACCAGATCATGATGTAATTCCAATGTGCATTCCAATGTATAGCCCTTGCCCATGCATTAACCTCACAGCTGAAGATATTTTGCAAAATCAATGCATTACCCTTGGTTAATAATTCTGAAATGACTGTAGTAAAGATATTGGTAGTTCAGTTCTGGGTGTAGAGTAGGAACCAACCACAACATAAAAGAAAACATTAAACGTTGCGGTTGGTTCCTACCTCCAAAGCTGCACAAATAACACAAGTAGTTGTGAAGAACACTGAAGCCTTCTTGTGCTCTACAATTCATACATTCATGATCTTTGTGCCTTCCATATGGCTTGTGGTTAGAGCACCTTGGAAACAGTCATACTTTTACTTTTGGTTTGCTCTTCCTGTTTAGGTAAATGCCCTACTTAACCTGGAACATACACTACATTACCAAAAGTATTCGCTCACCCATCCAAATGATCAGAATAAGGTGTCCCAATCACTTGGCCTGACCACAGGTGTATAAAATCAAGCACTTAGGCATGCAGACTGTTTTTACAAACATTTGTGAAAGAATGGGCCGTTCTCAGGAGCTCAGTGAATTCCAGCGTGGAACTGTCATAGGATGCCACCTGTGCAACAAATCCAGTCGTGAAATTTCCTCGATCCTAAATATTCCAGTCAACTGTCAGCTCTATCATAACGAAATGGAAGAGTTTGGGAACAACAGCAACTCAGCCACGAAGTGGTAGGCCACGTAAACTGACGGAGAGGGGTTGCTGAAGCGCATAGTGCCAAGAGGTCGCTAACTTTCTTCACAGTCAATTGCTACAGAGCTCCAAACTTCATGTGACCTTCAGATTAGCCCAAGTACAGTAAGCAGAGAGCTTCATGGAATGGGTTTCCATGGCCAAGCAGCTGCATCCAAGCCACACATCACCAAGTGCAATGCAAAGCGTCGTATGGAGTGGTGTAAAGCACGCCGCCACTGGACTCTGGAGCAGTGGAGACGCATTCTCTGGAGTGATGAATCACGCTTTTCCATCTGGCAATCTGATGGACGAGTCTGGGTTTGGAGGTTGCCAGGGGAACGATACATTTCGGATTGCATTGTGCCGACTGTGAAATTTAGTGGAGGAGGAATTATGGTGTGAGGTTGTTTTTCAGGAGTTGGGCTTGGCCCCTTAGTTCCAGTGAAAGGAACTTTGAATGCTTCAGGATACCAAAGCATTTTGGACAATTCCATGCTCCCAACCTTGTGGGAACAGTTTGGAGCGGGTCCCTTCCTCTTCCTACATGACTGTGCACCAGTGCACAAAGCAAGGTCCATAAAGACATGGATGAGTGTGAGTCTGGTGCGGATGAACTTGACTGGATTGAGTCCTGACCTGAACCCAATAGAACACCTTTGGGATGAATTAGAGTGGAGACTGAAAGCCAGGCCTTCTTGACCAACATCAGTGTGTGACCTCACCAATGCGCTTTTGGAAGAATGGTCAAAAATTCCTATACACACTCCTCAACCTTGTGGACAGCCTTCCCAGAAGAGTTGAAGCTGTAACAGCTGCAAAAGGTGGACTGACATCATATTAAACCCTATGGGTTAGGAATGGGATGGCACTTAAGTTCATATGTGACTCAAGGCAGGTAGCGAATACTTTTGGTAATACAGTGTATTAAGGAATGCATTTTACTGTTAATAGTAGGCTACATCTCTGCAGATCTATAAATACAGTGTGTGTGTACAATGTGGCGTGCGTTCGTGTGCGTGAGAGAGAATTTGAGGAGTTCCTGTAACCATTCCTCAAGCAACTGGTGGTTTAATATTTTATCCTTAAACACGTTTCTCCAATTGAGGTAATAGCCAGAGACTTGGACTGGTATAATGTATGAGAAGGATATCTAAGCAATTCTATTAGCCTAATTATCTCTTTAGGCCTAAATGTTACACTGCCACAGATAGACTGATAAATGAAAAATTAATGAGCACACACTCTCTTTTACACAGACACACGGTTCTCACACTGGCTCTTACCAGGTCTAGCGCAGATCCGCCACCCAGATACTCCATGATAATCCATAGTTTACTACCCTGTGAAGACAAACGGACAGGTTAATCTTACTCTTCAGAATGATGGGAATGATGTATGATGTGGATTCACCAACATAAACAAATGTTTATGTGGATTTGCATGCAAAGAGGCATTCCTTCATTGACCTTGCTATTGACAGTTTTAACTGTGGTCAGATTCTGTGATGTGAACAAACTTGTGACAGATGCTGCGTGAGAATGATGAACAAGGATGGCCCGAGGTATTTGCTTTTCAAAAGGAACTGGAGGGGCGTAGAAATCAGCCAGTGGGTAAGTGTGCCAGCTAATTCAATCCAACATCCTAACGACAGCCACACACCAAAGAATGGGAAAGACCAGGGGACAAAGTATCTGGATGGCTAGCTTCACCTTGTTAGCATCCCCCATTTTCATCCCATCCCATCATGTGCTCAATTCAAGCCCGAGGCCTCACTACATGACTGGCTGACAAAAACACTGGATGTCTATGGCTATTGGTGGATGAACTACACTGGAAGGATGGGCCAAACCACAAGCTCCATGGGAAAGCCATATCAGCAGCTACAGTGACAGCAAGGCCAGAAATGGCCTTTACAGGCAGGAGTGAGGCAGCAGAACCTGGCTACTTCTGAGCAAACAGTAGGTATGTCTAAGGCCTGGCAGAATTGAGTTGGGCTAGGCAGACACATCCCTGTGCCCTTCTGGAAATACTGGTATTGTGACATAGCACAGGAAGGCTGCAAGACAGGCAGCTCCACACACACAAAGGCTGGGTTATACTGAAAGAGAAGCAGGACATCTTTTGACTAATCACTCTAAACACGGCTTGCTATAACTATTGCTATCAAACACAAGCACACTTCTGTTGCAAAGCAATCAACCAACCAATCAATTTATAAAATACCTATGTGCTCTTCGCTGCAACTTTGTTAAAGAAAACTGACGATCCGTCCTACACCATCCGATTCAACAATATGCTCTCTGTTGACCATCTCAGTTATCTAGTTTGTCTAATCAGTAGCAATGCCTTGCATTAAAGACCACATTCTTCTCCATGGTCATTGATATTCATCATTCAGCTTTACTGTTTACTGTCTACCATTTGCATTTCCTCTATGAAGTGTGTTTTCAAGTGTCTCTTCAAACATACCATAATGCTCATTTGCATAATGCTTTCACCAATCACTGCTCACTCAGCCTGTTTTAAGAAGCTAATAAACATGCAGGCCTATGGAATATGTCAGAAAGTATTAAATGTGTATGGCGTGCCATTCTATCAGATGAGAATCTGTAGAAGAGATCTGAGAATCTGTAGAGATCTGAGACTGTCTGTCACAGTGTTTCAGTCACACTTTCTGATACCAAAGAAAGGTATTGATGTTCAGATAGTTTCAGTTTTGTATTTTAAAAAATTATAATAATAAATAAATATGGAGGAATACGCCTCTAGAACTAAACTTAACCTTTTTTCTTCTTAACTTCTTTCACACAAAGTTTAAGATTTCATTTAATGAGCCCAAACACTCTTTCTGCTTGACTTTAGGACGTTACTTTTCAGGACATCAGTCTATTTCAGTCAACAGTCAAACTCACAGACTAGCAATCTGTCAATCACTATGTAGGTCTGTGTGCTTCAACGCCCCTTTGAAGTGCATAGAGAGGGAATTACAACAAATAAAATGGCCTAAGAGAGTGCAAGTTCAAGTGTTCCTTCCGACTCCAAAGACAGCACAGTACCTTGAGGTAGGAGCCATAGTACTTGGTGACGTGTGGACTGTCGCACTGGCTGAGCACAGTGATCTCTTGCTGGATGTCTTCAATCTCGTCCTCGGCCTCCTCCAGGTCAATGGTCTTGATGGCCACTACGTTCTGGGTGCGGTGGTCGATGCCCTTGAACACCTCTCCGAATGAGCCCTTCCCGATGCGCTCCAGTTTGGTGAACAGCTCCTCAGGGTCGACCCGGGCGTTCTGTGGTAGAGAAGAGCGGCATGAAGGGAAGGCTCCAAGACACTGGCATAGATCAGCTTTTTCCCATTCAAAAGCGGCAAAAAATTAGATAGATGGCTTTTGGCACACCAAAAAAAAAAAAAAAAAGGTAAGTTGTTGTTGCATCACATGTGGGCAATGTGCAGATATTTTATTGTGTAGGCAATTGGAAAGCATTTGCACAAGTGTGTGTGTATTCAATTCTTATCTCTTGGCAGGCAGGTTATAGCAGGTGTGAAGGACATGTTACAGACCATAACTGAAGTCTGCTGTAGAGAATTTCCGAAACACTCTGCTAATTATTAAAAGACCTTCTTGCACAAAGACATCACTGTTTGCGAGTGCAGCCATGATAACCACAGCAAACTAAATCCCTGGCTTCTCAGTAGAAGGTATGCAGAGGAAAGCCAATCTAAGTACCAACAAGTAGCAAGCAGTGTGGCTTCAAATTGGCTTTGAGAGTCAACATGTAAGAACTAGAGGCAAAGGCATTCTATCCTTTTATTTTTTACAGACTTCCAGCCCAGACCATGATGAACTATCAATGCCAACCCCCATTCTTTCTCCTCCTCCTCCTTCCATTCCAACACCTGGCAACCCCCCATGGGCCTGCTGTTACCAGGCAGCCACCTGGTGCTCCACTGTCACCACAACAACAAGGAACCAGCTTACTGTCCCGCCACTCCCTCCAGCTGCCGTGGTTACCTTGTTGTCGACGCAGAACTGGGATCAGAGCTCGACTGGCCCTCACCCAGCCTCAGTACTAACCAAACGGATAATTACACTGTCCGCAGATCAGAAGATTAACTGTAAATAATGGTTCAGAGGCTACACTGGAGGCCTTTTTCAGTTGTCAACCAGCACCACACTGCTAGCAGACAGGCAGGCAGGCAGGGCATACATACGGATGTTGTGGTAAGATGCCAGCCAGGGCTGGTGAGTAAGCGGGCAGTGGCTAGCGGGTTAAAACTTCCCAAAGCGAAGTAGTGCCTGAATCATTTTTTTGCGGTGGTGACAAGCTGCATCCTGCTTCACTGATCAAGCAGAAGCTTGTTTCTCTGATAAAGAAAGACGGGTGGTGGTAGTTGGCAATCTAGCTTGTAAATTTCCCTTGTTGGCCAGTCAATCGATGTATCTGTTAATAAGCGAGACATGACAACCCTAATTTCAGCCGACAGAAGCCCATGAGTCGGTTTTGTTTTTCTTTCCTGTTGTGTTGCTTCAGGATGTCAACAGAGAAGCAATGGTTTGTGCTCACATGGGTTTAGAGCACTGTAACAGGCAGCAAGTTGACACTGGCCTGGTGATCAAACACTCAGTCACACTTGCCTACATTAGCCACATACACATCTGAGAGGGGTTTCCCGTTTCACTGTGGCAGCTGACACTAGGTAGGTGCTAGCTAGACTCAGGTGTTAGTTATCAGAGGAAGTGAGTGTAAAGAATACTTCCTCCATGACCACACCCATGCTATATGGAGCGGGTGAGTGAGTAAACGTGAGAAAGAGAGAGGTTTGTGGGCTGAGCCTCACTCTGTCATTCACTGTCACTTGCCTGCTCTGCCATTACACCTGACATTACTCACTTAACTCAGACTTTGGACCACACCAAGCTGGAAGGCTAAAAAGTTATGTTCAGGCTTTTAGGGTTGTAGAAAATTAGCCAAAGATGTGTTTGTCTCTGGTTGCTAGGAGAAATTATCCAAACAAGATAAAAAAAATGTTAAACTTGAAACCGGCATGTCATAATGCAGCCAACATCTCGTCAGTTCTCAGAGTTCAACTCCATATGGCTTTGCCCACTTCAAAGCACAGTACTGATATAATAAAGGCTTGGTTATTTTTGTCATGCTTTTCCTCAAACGAGCTCCAAGGATAGGAGCAACTCCCTTGCCATATGGGAACTGTTTTAATCTGTATGAGCACGCTGTGTAAGTTACAGGTCTCTTAGAAAGAATAGAACATTTTTCAGTCATCACATTCACATCTTCGTCAGACATGGCAGAAATATGCCTTCCAGCACCTATCGGGGATTTAGCCTAAGCAGCCTGACTGCAGTTTAGTCCGTGACGTCAGGAAACGGATTTGGTCCGATCTGCACAACATCACGTTCGGAACTTCCCATGCCGACTTCACTGAATTGTTTGCCAATTACACAAGCTGACCACATTACTGACAACATAGCTTCATGCGTTTTTTAATAGATAGTTACAGTGAGTGCAACCAGCAGTGGCCAGATACATTTGCTTGGTTATTGCTTATTTCCACGCAGAAATACAGAAGTTGACCACAAACTAATTTGAGTGCCTAGGTTTGGAGCAGGAATAGCTCAACTATGTCTATTTTTGAGCCAGTGAAACGATAAGGAGCACCCCACGAATCCTCAAATGGCACCATAGGACGTGTAAAAATATACCGGGATTAACCACACTCTCTTGGAGCTCTGGGTCACAGAGACTTGCCACATATATTCCAGCTGTACAGCAGGGACCATGTAACTGCACAACTTCAGTTATTTGACTCTTTATGAGTTTACGTAATAACTTCTGCTAATCCTCGCTAACCCATCGCAAACTGACGTGAAAGTAACTAACATCACCCCGACATTCAAGTTACACGGAGAAGTCAACATGTGAACCCTTTTCCACACGTATCATGGATTTCTGATAATTGCAAATGCCATAGACACACATTGTTTTACTCATTATGTGACGAGTTGGTGTTGATAACAGCAAGTCGGAGGCCTCCACCACCTTACCTGCATTCCAGGGACTTGCACGGCTACCGGTGACTGGGCCATGTTTTGCGTCCAAACAACCGAACCAAACAGCTAAAGGCAACTATCCAAATCCAGCTACGACAATGTCAAGTAATTAAAATAAATGTTTACTCGGGAGTTTTTCTTATATTGGACTAAATAGACGTACAGTTCACGTTTATGAAACAGGTTAGCACCTTGACTACCTAGCCAGCTGCATAGGTAGCCGGGCAGCTAGCTAGCTATTTAACCAGAGCACGCTTTCAAACTTGCTCGCCGGAGTATTTTTCCATGTCTTCGGCGTCGACGAAGCCAACAACTGAATACTAGATAAACGGGAAAGAGTCGAAACTTATGTTACATACTTCTTCAGATCGAAACAGCGAGTTTACTAAACTTTCATGAGTGAGACACAGACGCCATGCTCAACCTGCGCTGACTGCAAAGTTGTTTTCAGCCTACTTGTGCAGCTGGGTGGAGCCGAAAACAGCGAACAGGCCGACAAGAGCTTGCGTCACTGGTGCCTGCTGCTGCACAAAGATATGGTAGGCCGCCTAAGTAGCCTGCTGCTTCTTAAGTTTTCGCACATTACTTCTGTTCTCTGAAAGGGGGAGAAAGATCAGAGAATAGCTGTACTGCTCAGTCATCACATATCGTTTTAACTGAAAATATCAATTTAAACACCATTCTTCATGTCCATCTACTAACTGTATTGTTACTTTTGTTTTGTGTGAAAGCGTACAAGTCATTTAGTCCCATACAGTCTTTCTTCAGCGTTCTTGTACATACTCTATAACCTTCAGGACAGAGTCTGTTTGTTTATAATGCCCCCTACTGTTCAGTAAACCTACATGAAAGTCATAAATACATTCAAAAAGAGTGTGAAGGGACAACAAGGCAACCGTGTACTTATTAATACCACATACAACAAGCCACAAAAACATTACTGGAACATAGATGTTTATTTTCTTTCTTCAGCTTTGGCAACCAGTACATTCTCAGGCAATTTGCATGTGTTTTCTGTTGCTGTTTTACAGCCATTTGAAAGCCTGCATTTGTTTTTCATGAATCACACCGTTGTTAATGGAGAGGTTCTCCCTTCACACTACCACAAAATAATCCCAAACTCTTGCTGGCTCACGCGACACTCTAAAAAAAGACAAGTCTCTTGAGGTTCAGTCTGTTTAAACAAAGGGAATGTTGTATCAAGTCTTTGGAACAGCCCCGTTTCCAAACTGAGGAGTGATGTCATAGGTGGCTAGCTGGCTTATTCTACCCCATGACAAATGAGCTCATAGTGAAAACAGAGGAAAGTTTCCCCCTCTCCACCCTCCATACACCTAAGAACTCCACTATTTCATGATCTATATTCTGGTCTGCTCTCTATGGCTTTCACATGTCCATGAGATGAGCAGTACTTCATGGAGTCCCTGTCTTGGTCGACCAGCTCGTTATGACCTGTGCTCCAGTTCTCATGGATTTTCAGATAGGTCTGAAGCAGTACAACTTTAACATCATTCAGCTCCCCCTCAAGTGACCACAACATTGTTTTGTGGTAGCATTTGTGTTTCCAGGCAATGCCATGTTATGTTCTATTACTCTTTTGAGGACACACACACACACATTGGTGGCTCTGCTAAAGTTGGCATGTACTATTGAAAGGTCAGGTGACCTGAGATTACATGCCATATGGGCACATAACCACCAATGGTTCATTCAAGTTTTATGCTTGACAGCCTGAAACTCTCCCCTGTAGCAAACTGCTGAAATAATGAGTGGAAAAATCCCAAGAGCTCTGGGTGGCGGTGACTGGCCAGCCGTGTTACTCCTGCCTCCTTTCCAGTCTTTCTGTTTGCTTGTCTTGTGGCTGTTCTGAGGGTGTTGTCCAGCTAGCACCACACCTTCTTCACTGAAGTTTCTGGACACCACAAGCTGCCCTGCTCCACCTCTACAAACAGAGGGCTATCTCAGTAAAGGATAAAATTACATAAATAAATGAGGGAAAAAAACCCCTGACAAATCAAGCTACAAACTCAGTCCACTAATCACTGGACCACGTTGAGCTCTGTCAGTTTCTTTGCTGCTTTCTGTCAGCTCTTTCAGCTGACCTGAGGCCTGGTGGAGGGGGGGGGCTGTTTGCTCTGCTGTTGCTCACAGCATTGTTCCATCCCTCACCCCTCCGCCTTCTGAAGGACGCTCATTCATGGGCTCGTCCTCACGTCCTCCATGAGTCTGCACTGGAGACCACGTTCCGGTCTGAGTCGTAATCCCTCCTCAAGCGGTCCCCTCAGTAGCTGCTCTCATGACCTGTGAGGATGTACAGGTTGCTAGCAGCGGATGGATCCTCTGTGGGTGTGCTCTGGAGAATGATGTCCCTGCAGGGAAGAAAGTAACATGAGGCTTTCGTGTCTGACATCATGCATAAGCTTCATAGATGTGCGCTAGTGATGATCCTAGAGACGATGATAACATACCTATTTGTTCCTAAGACTTTGAATATGCGGCTTTTATCTGTTATCTCCTGGGTTACCTGTAGTCCAAAACAAAAATGCTCAAAAAGGTTAATATCAGATGGTCTGACTAAGTGTGGAGAAAATGTCATTGAGATGGGCGTACGTCCATAAACTTGTGATTTCCTGAAACTGAAGTGTTGAACTAAATGATCACCTCATTCTTGCAGAGGCTCCTCCCACCGAGTCCGTGTTTCCAGAAGGCGAGAGCACTGTCCTGCAAACACACTGAAGAGAAAGGACAGCCTTTTTACTGTCAGACAACACAACACAGCTGAGCACTCCACGGTCAGGACAAGCACACAGTACTGTGCCTCAGAACCAAACCATGCTCCATCATCACATAACATTGGGATCTGGGGGTACTGCCAATACAATAAATGGATAGTGTTAAAAACCTAAATCTCTCCAAACAGAACTCCTTACACTGTTTTTCAAAATTTGTTAGGGACAACAGTTATTAGGATTATTCTACATCCCCTAGCGACACACACACATACGCACACATGAGAGATGTTACAGATTTAGCTCTTAAAACTACCCAAGTAACAAGAACTAAACACACACACACACACTTACCCAAAGTCTCAATGGAGAAATCAAAAGTAAGCTCTGAAGACATGTTTTTGATGGGACGTCCCTGTAGATCCAAAATCTTCACAGTTTCTGTTGGGTAGAAGCACAATACCAGGCCAATTTACACTAAGCAACAACTCACAAACAAATATTGTAAATAAAAAAGCATAAACAACGCATTATATTTATTGACAGATGATCTAACTATATGTATTATCTGAGTAATGCTTCATGAACATGTGTACAAGAAGTCACACACACAAGTATGACCCAAATTACTTTATAATCCAAACAACAGTTTTAATAAGGATTATAACTTAACTGGGCTGTCCAACCCCCCAACTGTTCTATTTTGTTCTGAATTATTGCTTTCAGCTGGAGTAGAGTAGTGCAGAGTAGAAGTCACCAAATGCAGATATGCGTTAGCAATGTTTAATCCTGTCCTAAGCCATGAGACAGAACAGTGTTTACATACACAGCCAGGCAAACTGTGGGGCTAATCTCTTGAAGTCAGTTTACAAATTACCTACACAGCCCAAGGACTATGTCAACATTGACACCTGTTGCATGTTGTGTGTGCTGACTGATTCCTGTTCAGATCCCAGAGGAGCATAAACATGGCTTATACATGCTGTTCTCTAGCCAGCACTATCTCCTTATGCAGAAGAGATGGCTGCTCCTTAATCCAAGCCATGCTCACCAGCTCTGTAACTCACTGACTGCTACAGGATTTATTTCAGGGCAGTTACCAGCACTGGACACAAGAGGGCACTAAGATGACAATTCATACAGGTTCCAACTAAGGCGCTATTATGTTATATTTAAAACAAGATAAAGAAAAAGTATTTCTGATTTGTGACTAACATGCACACAGTAAACTATCTGGTCTAAACAGTTACATAAAGAACACTCCTCTAATCTCTCACTGGGTCATATATTTAACCTTAAACAATTGCCCTCATCTGCAGATACAAGTAGAGGGCAATGAAATCATATGTTGTAAGGAACAGCATAGTTCACTCACTCCATGTACAAAATTCTTCAGGTCTGTTTGAACCATTTAACTTCCTGGTCTCAGCTCCAACCCATTTTAGTATACAATTTAAGTTCTCATTATACACATATTTATCATATTTATAAATATTTATCTACCTCAAGGACATAATTCTGTCTCAGTATTCATAGTTTCTTGAGATGGGTTAGACAAGAGCAGTATGTGTGTGGTCAGAAACACCCTAGTAGTAACCCTCCACATGCACTGTAATGCATTTGTGTTGAGCCACCATGGAGGAAGTCACAGGCTGCAATAGAGAAGGGCTGGCCTCTTCCTGCTGTTCCCCCAACAGGAAATGAGGAAATAAGGATGAACTCACTTTCCAGTGCAATCAGAACCGTGTCTCTGTCCAGCTGAGTTACCTGCTGCACACTGAGAGATTCGCCATCTGTCAACACACACACACACACACACACACACACACACACACACACACACACACACACACACACACACACACACACACACACACACACACACACACACACACACACACATATTATGACCGACTTCATCATACTGGAAGGGTGGATCTTTTTAAAAGCACTGTAAATAAAACTGCATTTATAAAGCGCTTTTCTACTCAAAGCACTTTACAGTGTATGCCTCACATTCACCCATTCACACACCAGGGAGCAATTTGGGGTTCAGTATCTTGCTCCAAAAATAAAAATAAAAAAAAAACATTTGCTTGGTCTACTAAACCAGAGCATCAAACAGCCCTCATGTTCCTCTTTCAGGCCTGTGGTGCTGAAATGACTTGTTATGTCTTGTGACTGACTACGAAAATGACTTTTAACAGGAACAACATTAAACTGACAGTAAGGAGAACATGGAGTCATGCACAGGTTCCATGCACTCAGTACCTGGCTTGTCCTGAGGAGTATCGTCCAAGCGAATGATATCAAACTTCAGCTGCCCGTTAGTGTGTTCTGTGTGCCGCGAGTGACCTTTGACTCCTATACACAGCAGCGGCAGCTCCTCGATTTCAAGCACTAGGAGCTCAAAGATCGGCAGAGTCTCGGGCAAACTCATCGCTATGTGCTGGTTATCGGATGGAGAGATCAAGAGAGAGAAGTGTAAATTCCTGGTTGACCAACACAATGCTCACGCCTTTTTACTGCTCTAATGCCTGTTCATGCAGTGGGACAGGTGTGGGGGGATGCTTACCTTGAGTTGCATAAACTTCTGCAGTGGATCGTACCACAGGAGAAGAACTAAGCCAGAGGGCACCAGGGCACATAGGAACGTACTGTCTGTGTAAGGGTTACGTACTGAGAGAGAGAGAGAGAGATACAGTTAGGTATCAGACAAAGGTCATGGCAGGTGTCACACATGGGCTCTCCTTTGATCCACAGACGTGTTCCTCACCTACACGACACCCACGGCAGCCTTTAGTGTCTGGTATCTTCACAGACATGGAGTACTTCCTGCAGAGGCAAAGCACGCCATATGTCAGCACATGTATCTATAATTCAGTGAAGGCAATAAAGAGGACTTCAGCCTTTGTTTGAAGGTGCTGGTATGGACTATAAAACTGGCCTGCCATCAGGCTGACCGAATTCTTTAGGAAAAGAGACAATCACTTTTCTAATTAATTGCTTTATAAAATTTTTCCTAGGTCCCCAAGGGAATCCAACATGTGATGAACATCATACTTAATCATCTTAATCACTCAAAATATTTTAGCTATAGAAAATGTTTATAATCTAAGTGTGCCAGGGTACTATTGCTATTCTCTGACTAATCCCTGCTTGTAGTGTGGCTGTGGCTGCATGCTTCTACCCACTTAGAATTGATCCTGGTGCTGAGGCGATGTGCGTTGATTGACAGGTGACCCTGCCTCCTCTGCAGGTTTCGCCGCTCATCAAAAAGCGCTGGGAGACTGTGGGAGGACAGCTGTGATGACTTTCCTGTGAACCAATCAGTGGCAAGGTCAGCCCGGGTGAGATCCACAGGTAATACTGCTACTACTACTACTGAGCTGCAACTCTGCTGAGCCAAAGGCCATTTCAATGCCATAACGTTGATGACACACACACACACACACACACACACACACACACACACACACACACACACACACACACACACACACACACACACACACACACACGTACTTTTAAAAAGAGCCAAAAGTGACTATGGACTGAAAGAGCTACATCCCATAGGGTACTTTTACATATTTGGTATGTTTTCATAGTGGTGCACAAAAAGTGTTGTTGACAGAGCTGCTGTCTGAGCAACGAGAAATGTTACCTGAAATAGACATCAGCACATTGTTCATGGCATACAGCCAGCTGCACTTCTGGGGAAGGAGCTGTAAAACAAGACACACATTTGCACTGGTCACGCATAACTGCATTAGGACAAAAGCCTTTTGCAAGCCTACGAAGAAAATCAAATACGTGTAGTTCATGCAAGCACATTTAATGTCTATTAGAATGTGTTCATCTCAATAAAATGCAGGGAAATGTCAAAATAAAAGTGCAAATACACGCTCAATCTAATGGGCATTTGCCATATAGCTTTACTAATGAACTGAGCACCGTGCAAGTCACAGAGATATGTATGTATAGAAAGTTTTACTAAGAATGTGGAAAGTATGGCGGTTTGATCTCAAAATGTTTCTGCCAGAGAGCATGTATGAAAAGCACTGCACCTTCTCCATAGAGTCCTCATGGAGCTCGTGGAGGTTGAGGGTGTAGATTCCCTCCTCTGCTCCCAGGATGAGGTACTGATCTGAGGGGAGGGGGGGGAGAAAGAGTCACCTCACAGACATAATGGGAAGTGATCCCTCATCATAGGCTGTAATGCTACTAGGCTTTACATGACACAGATGGGATCATTCTGAAAGGTGGCCAACTCTATCTATCAGTTTGATCAGTTACGGCATTACTGTATCATCTATCATGTTTATTACTGTATAGGAGATATATATTTAGCTTCATTATTTCCTTCTTAGTGGAGTTTACCTTTGGTCTTTGGAAACACCCATGTCACAGCACAATGGGTTTTCAGCGGACAACCATTAAACACCTTTGAGAAACAGGCTCCCATCTAGAATAAATTCACATTATTTTTAAGCACAGTTTGCTTGGTAAAATGACAAGACACAAATGCAAGATGTGGTACTGTGTTGAATGACAAGTGCAATGAGTAAATATGAATATACATCATTTAAGTTGCTATGGCCATCATGCATCTACTGTGTTTCACTCATAGTTTAAAATATTCATTCAGCGACTGAAATATTCAACAATGTGAGTTTGTATAACCAGACAGGAGTCTTTTATAGGCACAAGCTGCTGTATTGACAGTAACATTGCATGTGCATTAACAGCAGTTGCGAGCATCAAAAATTCATACATGTTGTTAGGTCTCAAAAACAACATATGTTTGCAGTTTTGTACTAACATGCACTTGGGGTGTAGGGGGAAGCCCGTGTGAGTCTGACCTCTGTGGAGCAGAGAAAACACAAAATCAAGACTTCATAACACATCATCACAAACAAACAAACAAACAAACAAACATAAAAAGGCCAAATGCACAACCGCTCTTTCACAGTACTACAGAATTCATCTGATCTCTGGAGTCCTAGATCAAAGGTCACATTTTGCATGCAATATTTAATTTCCCTTTCATTTATTTATGTTCTTGTGTTATTGCTGTGACAGAATACTCCCTGCGGAGTCCCACTCACCGAGTCCTCAGTCTTCCTGCGGAGCGTGCTCCATTCAGGCGACAGAGGAGGCTGGCGAGTCGGAGGCGCGTCCCTTCCAGCTCTTCCCCCCAGCTCCTTGGGAACACTGCCCCCTAGAGGCACACATGTGGCACTTGTGATCCCACACCACAGTTTCAAGTCTCCCCCGACCACGGCAGGGTTTTGCCATTAGAAGGGTGGGGGGGTAAGAATGGAAAGACTCTACGGAATGAGCCAGGCTTCTCTGTTCTGACCACAACGCCTGCTCGATAATGACCCCTCTGTACGCTCCACTTCGCGTCACTATGGGCCAGAGCAGGGGGAGTAGCTAAGCTCCAGGCTTTAGTGTGAACAAGACTTTTGGATCAGACTTCAGTGAATGCAAATAGAGCTATGGCGAAACCAAGTCTAAAACAACACTGTAGTATTAAAGGTCTGTTATGAAACTGCACCATGATGCTGCAAAGTAAACAAACGAACCAAGACCTCTCCCTGCTTTAGAGAAACAAACACACAAAATGGAAGAGTTCTTTAGAATAAACCGCTCAGTTCTAACCTCCAGCACTGCTGACCACATAATCAAAACCTCTGCCTAGCCTGCGCTCGCTGAAGCAGGGATGCATGGGAGGGCGTTCAGAGAAAGAGTGGGAGGAGGTGGTGGTGGTGGTGGTGGTTTACCTTCCATGGGAGAGGAGAGCAAGGAACTAAGGCTCATGGAGGACTCAGAGAAAATCGGCCTATCGGAGAAGAGCATGGAGTCAGCCAGCAGCGAGAGGTCACAGAGGCTCGAGCCGCTCAGAAGCGGCGACTCGTCCAAGAGGGGAGCTGGAGCGCTGCTCTGGGTCTTAGTGTTCAGCGGGGTGGATGACATGGAGGAGACTGAGGAGGAGGAGGTAGACAACTCTGACGCCACTGTGCCTCGCTTCACGGTGCCATATTTGTCCTCATCGTCAGAGCCTTGGGAATCCTGGGTAATCAACAGTATTGACATGAGTTGTGTTGCTTAGCTAGAGCAGGTTGCAGTTCACTCTACCAGATTCACTTCTGCAATCAGTCAGTCCAAAAATGTGTTATACCTTTGGACCTATAATGTTCTAATGAAGAGCTCAGTAAACATTAACATTTAAACAACTAGCTCAAAATGAAACCATTACAGGTAGGTTGTCTATAATGAACTAGTAGCTAATTTATGCTAAATTGCCAAAAATAATTCTGCATGACAAAACAAAGCCTACTACACTGTGTATATATGTATGTATAGTCAGTGTTTTATGCAAACTAAGAAGACAAAACTGCGCACTGACCGCACTTGTGTGTATAGACAGGACCCACGTGTTAACCACAATTTATGAAACACTATCTAGAATGAGAGTCAAGTCACATCCCCCATGCTTAGTCACATACACAACTTACATTTGCATTCTCCTCGGCAGACGGAGCCCTTTTAATTGTCAGACTTCTGTAATTAAAACGCAATGCTCAATAAGCACAGCATACGGTTCAGAAAGGAGATCAAAGATTTGACTGTTGCAGTAAATAAAATGTTAGTTGAGACTCCTAACATAGAAATCTATGTGAGATAGTTAATTTATCTGGGATAGAAGAGAAAAAGTATCCTATGGTGAATTTTATTTCAGTTAAAAATTATCGACAGTTCTATTGTACTTCATCTTGTTGACTACAACGATAAAACACTGGTTGTTTTCTGGTCTTACCTCTTCAGCAATGCCTCCTCAACACTTTCCAGCAAACTCCTACAAACAATCCAGAATGTTTAGTCAATCAAGTTTCAGTCATGACCTCAAGAAAGCATTTATAAAAAATTCTAGGAACCACGAGAGAATACGTGGATGTACACATACACACTCACAGAGAGAGAGAGAAAATACTTACGGAGAGTCCTTGCTGACCCCAATACCTGTCCATTCATCATATAGGCCCTGTTGGGAAGTCAGGTAATTAAGCAAACTCTACTCCTTATGTTTTACTTTTTCCAACAGAGAAATACCACATGATAATAAAACAAACATCCTACCAGGTCAGGGGTAGGATCAGTCTCTTTCCTCTTAGGGGGGCCAAATTTCACATGATCAACTGCAGAAAATGACCAGAGAAAACTTAATTCATCTATATATATATATATCTATATATATATATATATATTGTTTGTTTGTTTGTTTTACAAGTCCAATAAATCTAAAACTGCTCCAAAATTTCTGAAAAACTAAAAGGCTGGGGGAAAAGGCTGGCTTAAAAGCGTCTACTCATGCACACACGGCACCCTATAATTGCCCCCCTCAAGGACTCTCATTTTCAAAAAGATCTGCAAGATGCTGTAAATCCTGTTACTTCCCCTTCATGAGCAGGAACTGGGCATGCCTTCTTACTGCATGCAACAAGGCACGTAAGGCACGCACAGTAGTTTTACTAATGGAGAAAAGAAACTAGAGATGGTACAACCAATGATTTTCACACTTGGTGTTCAATATCCCTAGTGTGTTTACCAGTGCAGTCAATACAATTCTAGATACTAGATAATACAATACCTGTACTAGGACACACAGACAGACAGACAGACAGACACACACACACATATACACTCTCTGACATAACTATCAACACTGCCCTCTTTCATGTTCTCTGGAGTGGCCTCTCATTTCGACAGTGGCTATGGGTGCCCTTCTAGAACTGGCGTGGTTCCACTGCATTCTGGAATCCAAAGCTACCCCCAAACAATAGGCCCTCAGTGGACGGCCCTGTCCCCCTCATCACTGCTAGGGGTGGCCTCGCTGGTCTGAGAGCTCAGGAGAGCCATTCTGTTAAAGCTGCAATGCCAATTCTCTGCAGCACCAGCCAAACCAACCCAAGCTCTAACTAAATGAAAAACCGCCACCTCTTTGTAATGCAAGTAAGCAATAAGCAACATGTAGCAGAGTGCAGTTAAACTCCCTTAGATGAGGCAAAACCATAATAACTCATGGACTCAAGTGGCTCATTGTGTTTCTAGAAGTTACCACATTAACCTTGCATGGTTTCCTTAAACAAAGACACAACAACGAGAAATGTATTCCACCGCTAAGAAACACATTTCTACTCTAGCTGAATGGTTGAGCCACCGTAACTTTAGTATGGCGCAGCAATATAGAGAAAAATGCGGTCTGAGCCGTGGTATATAGTGGATTTTACAAACTATCCGAAACAGCATTTAAGGTGTTGTTGATGGAGACCAAAATAAAAAGCAAAGCCCATTAAAACCACAGATGAGTTAATGCAGTCAGTGTTCTTTTGATATGCTTCAAACCACTTCTTGCAATTACTACACATGCTAAATTCAGCATACAAAATAAACCAGGTGAATTTTATGATGCAATAAACAATGACCAAGTGGTAGAGGAGAGATGACTCATTCTACTCACACTGCTCCTCAGACTGGGTCCTCTGCACAGGTAGGTGTTTCCCCAGCGACTGGATCTTATCAGGGAAGGCACTGCACGTCTGCACACACAAAAGCCACATAGGACTTCCAAAATGCATTTATTTTCAAAATACACATAAGCACCCACAGATGAGTAAGCTCACGCACGGACACACGCACGCACACTAAGCTGTGAGTTGCATTTGATTCTGCCAAATAGGGCAGATGCCCAAGATGACTTGCCAACAGTCCAAACAAAAAGTTGCCCTTGTGGGCTACATTAGTTCTGACACTAGTTGGAAGCACTTTGTTTACCAATGCCTCTGTTGATAATCCAACATCAGCTCAAAGGCTTGGGAATGAGTTCTACTGCAGACAGGAGGAAAAAAAAAAAAAACAGAGCGCTGGCCCATACCTCAAGGTCACTTTCGTCCATGGTCAGGGTCGTTTGCAGGTCAGGGTTGCTGGCCATGTCCAGCAGCTCGATGACCAGTGTTCGCGTCAACAGCTGAGTGACAAATGCATGCTGGGAAAAAAACACATTCTCCAGGTTAGGAATGTGTCCAAATCAACAGAGCTGGGCTTAAGTCTGCTGTATTTATTCAACACGTCAATCAAAGTCACTGTCAGTCCTAGAATTTAACTGAGAAAGCACACCAAAAAGACATCCCAGGGACTTCCTGTAGTTTCACTACCATGAGGCCTGAGTTTAATTTAAGTCTGTTTTAGAGGAAACACGTGCTTAGCTGATTTGGATAAATGAATAAATGTAATAAATAAATGTTGTTTCGTGACCATGATGTTCTATAGATTTAAAAGATTTTAATTACAATATTCATTCTATTATGGGATTTTCATCTTTTTTTCCAAGCATGAATCATCAGTGACGTTTCAAAAGCACAAACATGATGCCATGTTTTTTCATTTTTAAGAGACATTTAAAAGACCACTATAAAACAAATCTTCTGCAAACACACAGCACCTACATGCCTTAAATGTCCACAGAAGTGGCTATTTCACATGAATACTGATTTATGCTCACAAAATTTATGCAATTTATTTAGCAATTTATGTCTGTATTAGAGTTTAATCTTCATGGGACATGGCTGATGGGCATCCACTGTTTGTGTATAATATTTCATAAGCATTGTCATACCACACAGCACTACGATATCAGAGATTTAGTAGAGCTCATGTCCTATGGAGCCATTATCTTAAGAGCTGGCCATTAGACAGGGATTATGGGGCATACTGTATGAAAACAAAGAGAATGGAGGTCATGCTGTAAAATACTGGCACAATGCCAGAAAAATGATACCAGAGCTGTCTTGTTCCAAGCACTGGAAATAGTTCTTTTTGGAGTTGGTAAACAAATTTTAAAAATTGCTCTAAAATGTTCTACTCACACTGCCCATCATGATATAACCAATGTGCATTAGTCTACAAAATACATGATTAACCCATGTGTGGTCAAACTTAAAGATTTGTATCCTATTGTATATTAAATATAATTTGTATATTTTGGCAGATGAACTTGATGGTGTGTCACCTGTAAGAGTTTTTCAGCAGTAGGCCTGCGGCGTGGGCTCTTGGTCAGTGACATCTTCACAAAGCTGTGGAACTCTGCCGACCTAACAAAGAGATTTGGTGAAAAATAGTTATGCAAGTCATCAAAACGAGCTGTAGATGAAATCACTTACCCATTGCATCGGTCAGACTTAGGCTATATTACCAAGAATCTTACAGAATTTGTGTACAGAATTTGCAGTGTGTGTTTGTAGCTATGATAACATACATATTTACCAATATGTATTTTGAGTTTTCATTACTTTTACACATAAAAACAAGTATTCACAGCCACATGTTGTATTGGTTTATATGAATTTAATTACATAATACATTACTAATTACATAATTAATTACATAATTAGTGACACACTTAAAGTCACTATACTGTTCTCTTAAGCTTATGGGTCAGAGAGGCAGTGAGCTACCATCCTGTATATTGTATGACAGGGCCATTACCATTTGTTTTTGTCCTTGAGTTTTGGTGGCTGGAAGCTGCTCTTGGACATCAGCATTAAGGCTCTGAAAAGAAATGAAGCAGACAGACCATGTCCAAACGTGTTGTGGCATAACATGTCCACGGCGCATACAAACAGTGACTGAGCTACACTCGCTTTCCCCACTTCCTCCATTTGCTGATGCAAAAAGAAACAGTTGTTAGCATTAGTATCTGTACCTCAAAACAGATCGTTCTGTATATAATTTTAGGTGCTTTAATGACCCCTCTGGTCTTACTACTTCATGTCTTCCCTTAAAAGCTCATGTTCCCATGCCATTTTTACAGGTCAAGCCTGCTGGTTCAGTGCAGAAAATTCCAGACCTACGTTTCACAGGAACTCACAGACCAAGTGGCGTGACAAACACGCTTACACTTTTGACCCAGTGCCAGTCATGACTCATATGTGAGCTACAGTATAATAACCCTCCAACTGTTTGTGCCCGACATTAACACTCTCAGCCAATAGTAGGAACAGTAACAACAGACAGCAGTAGCAATAGTTTGCCTATGAAGTCAATAGCAATAGCTTGCATAAACACAGTCAATTTCAGAGATCCCTAAAGCGGCCTATAATGGCAAGCCAAGCCCTTTGACACAAGTAGGACAATGCCATCTCAAATCCAAAAGGTCATTTTTAATTGAAACAAATTAAATTAGATTGCCTCTTTCAATGGTAGAGTAAGGGAAAGCTTAGCCAAGGAAATGTGACTCTATTAGGTGTACTGAAATAAGCTACTATTAGATTAAGCACTGTGTGCCAGCACTGAATGCTGTTGACTAGAGGAACTAGAGGCTCTGGGGCTGAGCTGGCTGTAGCAACAGTGCTAGTCACAGCACCACTGGCTCCACAGCAGCTCACCTCATGGGGTGCAGGTCAAACATGGGCGGCTGCAGCTCGGCCAGCTCGATGGAGGTGATGCCCACTGCCCAGATGTCACACAGCTGGTTGTATCCTCCCTTCTTTTCCACAGCAGCCACCTCTGGAGCCATCCTGAGGAGAAAGCAGCAGGGAGCAGTGTGAGAGTGTGTGAGAGAGCTTGCAAGACTCTCTACCCAGCTACAGCGTGAGAGTGTGTGAGGGAGCTCAAACCATGCAAACCATGATATCTATGACAATGTTTGTGTCACCAACTGCCTGCATTAGACATGATTAAGTCACCACAATTTCCGCACTATGAGAAAAACGATTAAACTGTACAACTAACCGCAACTAAACTGTACAACTAACCGCAAAACCCATATCTGCAACAAATTCCACCACTTTGTGAGCACACTGATCACAAAGAAGAAGTGTGTCCAGATCAGTTCCTCCTAGAGCACCTTTGTATTCCGAAAAGAACACAATGTGCATCACAGTTAACATTTTAGGTGGACGTCAAGGGCGAGCTTTAAAATGCATTTTGGTCTCCCTAGCGTCTCTACTGAAAAACCATGGTGAAAGGTTTATTGTGTAACAGTCTTCTAATTAGAGATGAATTTTCTGAGCTGATACCAATTTCTGAGTTTTTTTCATGGAGTTTGACCTGCCAATATCTTGTCTTTAATCAAATATTTTAACATAGAAATAAAACCAGATTTTCAGTTATGTAAAACCACAGACACTTATATAGGAGGCAAAAGCTCTGGTTATCAGGGAGGCTTGTAGATTAAACCCCCAAAATGAATAAATCCATTTCTAAACCATGCCAGATTACACTGTGTGTCCAAAATATAGCGATCCTGTTTAAAGCACAGTATTTTGGTAATGCTCATCTCCAGACCCATCTTCAGTCTTGTTTGAGGTGTGGTCTGGGTTTACTTAGGCAGGCAGATATAGTTTCCAAAATGCTAAATCTGCTCAGACTGCTTACCAGTAGGGTGTCCCAATGAAAGACTTCCGCTTGGACACAGAGGCATTAATCTCAGCTGCTACCCCAAAATCCGCTATGTAAAGCAAAAACATTCAAAAAACAAAATCCCAAATTATAATTTTAAGTGTGTGTGTATGTGTCTATGAGAGATATGTTTATTCTGAATGGGAAGTGACTGTTACTGACCCAATTTGACATCCCCTCGCTCTGTCAGGAGGATATTGGCTCCCTGCAATTGACACAAAGTGACACAATGAGTGCAGACACTACAGACTCACATGAGGACAATCACAGCTCTCTGCCTCACACACAGGCGTGAGAACACAAGCACACACACACACACACACATATTAGAAGGCTTACTCAAGTCACACCATCATCCTACATAAATCAAACTATTGAGGAATTACACACTACTTTAAAACCTTATTTAAAACACTGGTCCATCAAATTTGCAACTGGAGTCAAATACTATGAGTAAGATATGTAAGTGTGTGTGCAAGACAGCAAGTGCAAATGACTATTACTTTTATATCTCTGTGCATCTTTCCCATTTGGTGCAGATAATGCAGCCCCTGGGGAGAGAGAAAACAGAAGTAGAAAGAGCCCAAAGGAGGGACAGACAGACAGACAGACAGACAGGAGCAGGATGACATCAAGTAGACAGACAGTTATACCAGAGTACAACTAAATCTTTGTGTGTAGAGACACAAAGGCAACTGTGATGTGCAGCACAGAGGTTGTGGGTTTCGTTCACCCACCTGCAGCGTTTCTCGACACACATACGCAATCTGCCTCTCCTTCAGGGGTCCAGTCACTGCGAGAAGAATATGGAACAAGGACAAGAAGCTTTAGTCATAATGAGAGGGACACAATCAGCTCCTAGAACAACAAGATTCGATTACACTCTGACCTATTAGACAGACACTGGCTAGAGACAGATCAAGATCAAGACCAGACAAGCCATCTGCCTAGTCAGAATATAAATCCTCATTATTATCCATGGATGGATGGATACATCCAATGATACTTTTGGTCCTGGTTGGTGTCAAAAAAAAAAAACCCAAAACAGAACATGTAGGCTAATGGGTCAAGTTAGGTCAAGCATACCATGGTAAATGTCTTGCAAGGACCCTCCCCCACAGTACTCCATGCAAATCCAAAGCTTGTTGTTTCTGTCGAGAGAGAGAGAGAGAGAGAGAGAGAGAGAGAGAGAGAGAGAGAGAGAGAGAGAGAGAGAGAGAGAGAGAGAGAGAGAGAGAGAGAGAGAGAGAGAGAGAGATTGGTCTTTATTTGGATTGGGGGGCCCAGGCTAATGCAGATGAAGCTTCAGTGCCTTCCCAGCAAAACCCAACCTGTGATAGCTGCCAAAGTAGGCCACAATGTTCTTGTGAGTACATTCCTTCATCATGGTGATCTCTTGCTGGATGCTTGATAAATCTTCCCCTGAGGAGAGAGAGAGTTGTGAGGAACACAGTACCATCAACTGGCCAAACTTGTTACAAATTTGCCAGGGGAGCTAAATGAATGACTATCCATCAATACAGAGATTAGTTGCTCAAACTATGTGATTGTTAACATGTTCCTTCAGAGGACACTGAGTCAGCAAGGCGTACAGTTAGAAAACACTAGTGCCCGCCAGATTCTCTGCACATGGCATGCATGTTAATTTTGGATGGTGATACATCAAAGACCAAACTAACACAGAAATATGGGATTGGGCATGATGCAAAAGAACTGCATTAGCAAAACATGACAACTTACCAGGATCCAGTTTGATGACCTTGACAGCTGCAATGACCGATGTTTTGATGTCGCGAGCCTTTCAGGGGTTGAGAAAGCATAAGAGCGAGCATTGACAAGATCATCTCAGACCAGCAGAAGCCTTGAGAGAGGCTCAATGGGATTCATTTTAAATGTGCAACATGCATGATACATGACTGTACACAGAACAGTCTTTGTGCCATTAATTGTTTCATGCATTCCCAATTTATTTAACACTGACAACTTATAGATAAGTGTGTTTTAATGATCAATGAAGAAAGTAAAAAAAAAAAAAAAAAAAACATATAGGCTAGACACACTTCACTGTTCTCAGATGTCAAAAAGTGCTTTGTGTAGAGCAGTGTGGCCAGCGCCTTTGAATGAGGCTTTGTTTTCAGTACAGTTAAAGGCATATGCTTTCATTTCCTGCAGGAGGCTGAATACCAGTGAAATTAAAAGGATTACAGGTCCGTAGGCCTCAGCTGAACTGGCTTTATTAGGGGAAACTGCGTATTCTGCCACCACTGTCGAGACCAACTGCAGTTTCTGTTCACTTCCTGCAGTTTTGATGAAGCCAGTTGACATCACTCCTGAGACAATCTTCACATTGAACTAATTGTAAATTGGCTACTGCACAAGTTTTGGCTGTTGAAGGCTATCTATGCCTTCAATGTTCATCCAGGTGTGGTATGCTGACAATACATAAGTTTCGCAAACAGTGTTTGCATTCAACTTCAAGCCTATTGCAGAAATATGCCAGACATTTGTATTCATCCCTAAAGCAAGGACCTGACAGCCTGACAGCCTCTCAGCTGGTTGCTGAGAGATCATTTAACACATTAAGCTATTAGTCTGAGCTACTGCTCATCATGGTCAGTGTTGCAATGACTCAGTTGACATTTGAACAGGGAAACTGGCTGGATGGGCAACAATTAGTCAATGCAGAAAGTCATGTCTGGCATTCATATGCCCCATATGCCCCCAAGTTGTATGGTGTACTAGTAAACAAGAGACTCGTATATAATGTTACTTTTAGTATACTGTCCCAGTGGGCTTGGCAGTTGCATGCAGCTACAGAATTAAATACATGTTTGGCTGTAAGAAAATCTTCTAAGATCTAGGCTAAGACACTAACAGGTAGGTGAAGTCAAGTTTTAAGCAAAAGAGAGAGAGAAAAAGTAACATTCATTTCCTGTTTTCTTTCCTGTAGTACCCAAAAGACATCCTGTGATGAGAGACTGTTTCACTGTGAAATCACAGCATGCTTAGTACACCTCATCAGTTGATAAGTTATTTGACACCACTAGGTGTTGAGACACCTTGTCTAATCATACAATGGAGAAAATGAGAATACAGAGAAAAATATCTGGATAAATGCTGCCTTTCACACAATGAGTGTGATCTCCGGATTGTTATATTTGACTTTACAGGAAATACAATGCATCTTTCTCTCTCTCTCTCTGTGCGCCATAGGCTATAATAACACACTTTATCCACTGACAGAAGCAATTGCCATCACAATAGTTAAAGTTGCTAGCCCAAAGACAAGTGTCACACGTGTGGGTCAATGATTTTTTTTTTTAATGTAGACTAGTAAATCAACAAAATGTGCGTTTACACAAGGCATTCTCATCAGTCTTGCGCCTGACGTTATGCAAAAAAACAAAACAAAAACAAAACAAAACACAAAGTCCTCTGTTAACAACCCTGCCGTCACCAGTGGTGGGTAATGGTTGTTGTTGTACCAAGCACAGTATCGATACATCAGCTTCTGCGCCAACTAACCTCTGCGGTTGCAGAGAATCAGCAAAGCTAACACCAACCGACTGTTGATTGCTTAAAGTTCACAAGGAAACGGTGCGTTAACCAAATACATTACCTTGAAAACATCACCGTATGTACCACTGCCAATCCTGTGGATCAGTTCATAGTCGTCCAGTGGATTCGTATACAAGACCCCAATGGCATCCATAGTTGCTTCAGCGTGGTTGTTCGTAGCACTCACTACAGACATGATTCTCACGCTTCAGGGAAGCCTTTTCCGACTCAAACGATTGGCATCCGAGTGTCAGCACTTCCTCAACTTCATCTCGTCCGAAAGCGATAAAATGGCAGCTATCTGACCACCCTTCCTTGCAGCAGCCTAATCCAAATATGCTCTGCAATTGCACTACGCTTAATACTGCAGAATTTAATCTGGCGTTGCCATCATTCTCAGGCTAAATGCCAAAAATAATGTCTGGATGTGATGAGAGCGGCTCTGTTGTTTTAGCCTAGACTGACTGACTGACACCTGCTGCAACAGACAGCCATGGTTCACACGGCAACACATGGTAAAGCCACTGAACTTGCACCACAGCTAAAACTACAGCTAACCACATTTTCGATTCTGATGGGCATAAATAATGTTACTAGGAGACTGGTTGCAAAGCACATTCTAAAATACGAGTCCACTGAAAAAAATGATACAATACATGCATTTACCCCACTGTAGCTGGAGAAAATTCTGCGACGCAAGTACCACCTATTTTGAATGTAACATGATTTGTGTCTGCGACATCCCGCTGTCACTAGTTGGCCTGGCCGGATGGAGCCAACATTTTTATAAGCCAATCAGAATGAAGACTCAAAGGATACTCAATCATCCAATCAAAGACATTACAATCGCAGACGTTACAAATAGACAAACGTTACAATTTTGTGATTTATCAATGCCATCTAGTGGTGATATACCAGTCATAAATACCTGAGTAATAAATGACTATGTTTTGTATGATAGAAACGTGTGTAGATCTATTAGGAAGAGTCCAAAATAATGAATGTGCTTATGATCAGTCTTTTTAAGCGTAGGATGAATGAGAAACGTGTAGGCTTATATGAAAGAGTTTAATGTGATGAGAGTTGTTCCATTGTCAGCTGCTGTTGAAAGAGATGGAGAGATGCCATAACCCGATAAAGGGCCATGACAGGCTTTCAAGTTTGTCACTTCAAGCAGGTCAATGAAGGCCAACAAAAAACTATTCCCAGGTATTCCATTGGATCAGCAAATACGCTATGGTGTATTTAATGCAAGGTATATTCAACATGTATTGTTTTGATCATTCTTGAATTTGTTATTCACAAGAGATAGGGTAGGCTTCAGAGATTGTGACAGTCTGGTGTCGATTGTCCGGATGTGTCTTCATCCTTCAGTAGTAACACTTCATGGTTTTCAATTCACATTATTGGAGGAAAGACATGATTATTAAAGGTTCATCTGAGCTTAAAACACTCTTCCAAGCTATGCTCCTAAACATGGTGATTAGCTGAGACCGTTTACGGTTCATTAGGTGTTTTTGTTTGTTTGTTTTTAATCCACTATATCAGAGCCACGACTAGGCTATATGGCGAAGATGGGTGATGGATACTCTAAGGAGGAAGAGTTTAAAGTTGACAAAAACTGTGAAAAAATAATATTTTCATAGTAAACAAACAAAAAAGCACGTTATAAACTACACAGTCGAAAATGGTCTTCTCGGCACTGACATAATAGCCTACAAGTGAAATAGGCTCAGTCTTTGCAGGAGAAGATACAACCACAAGGTGGCAGTAAACACTCACTAAATACATTTCTAAGCATCTCAAAAAATGTAATGGTGAAAATAAACACTGTTCTGGGCATTGGTAAAAAATAAACCCCAAGGGTACAAGCAGGCTATACATTCCTCAAAAGTGCACACTTGGTACAATCAAAATCTGAGTTTTAACACAGAAGTCAATATAAAGCTCAAAACTAATTTTTTGAGCTATTTTTTGTAAAGGCTTAAACTTAAAACCAGTAGCCGAGAAGCTCGAGGAGTCTATAAAATGCTTTATCTTTTCATAAAACGCACTTAACCTATGTTTTTTTGTGATATTCTGTTGGATAGACTTCTGCGCTAACTTAACCCATACCGCTACTTGGCCTTGCGAGTCTATCTCCAATTGTTCTGTATAAGGCTTTCTGTGGTGCTTTGTTTTTTCCCCGCAAGTTTACTTCAAATGAATGTGAAAAGACATAAGATGTTTCTGTTAACAGGTAGGTATCATGGCTCGTCTGAAAGTATTTAGTGGTGTTATAATATACTATATACGAGGCTGGCAGTTGTGCATTACGGGGAATAACAGATCCAATAGAGTTGCAAATATGTTTGACACTGATGTTAGCCTACGTTATGAATGATCCATGTTAGGAAGGACCGTGATATTATTATTTTTATAATTAAAAAACATTAATAAACCAGAATTGCTACAAACTATCCAGGCCTATTCTTCTTCATTATTCTTCAACTGAAGTGCAGACTGCAGTTCTCCCACGAGTGGTTCTCCACGTTCATCGAAGCAACAACCTCCTCGATACTTTGCACATGCTCAGTTTGACATCATTCTTGTAATGGCTCCTAGGCTAAATGGGTGAATGCCAACGTTCCGCTCCTCGGTGGATTTTCCATCACCGATGTCAAATGTAGCCGAAAACGAGTTACAATGGTTGATATTCGGCCGAAGGAACAACGCGAAACCAAACTCAACATTAAGTGAATTAATATAACGTATGTATCTTCATTCTTCTGTGTTACAGCATTTAAGGAATAACGTTGCAGACAGCTAGCTAACCAACTTGAGTAACGTTAACGTTATTTTAAGGCCAAACATAGCGGGTAGCTAGCTAGACAGCTATTAGCTGGAAGGATACTCGTCAGTAACAGTATTTTGGTATGGTAGTAGTTACCTTAATTGCGTACCATTACGGTCTGCGGAAGTTAGCAATAACTTTGCCATGATACGTCGACACTCATAATCTATCTGGATGTACTGTTAGCGTTAGCTATAGCTAACGTTGTTAGCTGACAGTCTCAGCATCAGCGAATTCAACAAAGCAAGAATGAGGTAGTCAGTCAGGTATTTTAAGTTGCATTTTCAAAATAGATTGCTGTTTCTCTTTGCCTTTGAACTAGCTAGTTAGTTTGTAAATAGTTCCACACTTGAGGCCTAACGTTACTAATAGTGTATATCGACTAACTATCTAGCGCAATATGAACTTATATCGCACAGTGAAATTGACGATGGGGTTACTAAAGTTCATTCGCTCAAAGCTAGTGAGCTAGTTGCTGCATCTAGCTGGCTGCTGTTGGCGTTTTTGAACTGGCCTGGGTGGGATGCTGTCGTTGTGAGTGAGCGGATCAGTCCACCAGCTAATCAGTTTTTGAGGTTGGGAAATTGATTTAACACTACTGTTAGCTGATTATCATAATATGACTATGATAGACTTTCCGCTATTAGTAAAGGGGATGCAGACGATTTTTAAGCATGAGGACAGCGCCAAGGATCCGACGTTATGTAATGTTAACGTTCGCTGCGAAAACAATCACGGAGCTATCTTAGCAAAAATGCATGACTCGAATCTGATTTTAACGAGCTATATGCATTAATTTCAACAGCTAATATTCCAGACTGCTATCCTTTTTTTATTTGGCTGTAAGCATGTTTTTAAGTTGACCTTTTATGAGCTTCCCGGATGCCAGACAAAAGAAACGGCGCGTGGTTTCTCTGTGTTTGTTGATGGTGCTGAGGGTAATCGAACGGGGTGATCTGAAGTTTCAACAGGTCAGAATCAAATTTACCAAATCTCCCCTTACGAAATGCTTAGCATAATGTTTAACTGTAGTAACTGTACTAAAGTACTTTAAAGTACGAACGTAAAGCTCCTCCCCGGTACCCGTCTTTTTTGTTTCTCAGTTTAAGACCACGCAGCCTACGTAGACGTTGGTTGCTTGACCTCAAAGTACACATGCGTCACTAGTGAAAATGACCGGAATTGGGTCTGTTGCATAAATGCACTGTATCTGAGTGCATGTTTCCCGAATATGGTCAGTCTTATGGGATATGTCAAAGCGAATCACATCTGGCCTCTACTGAGCTGTGTGAAGTAGGGCAGACAGCTTGTGTCATTCGAGAATCAAGCGCAACATAAGTCGGTGTACTGATAATGCTTGGTAATGTTTAAGTGCCATACTATGTCTTCTAAGGTAACGAAGGTTTGCCGATATACATATTTTCTGAGGGAAATTACGTGTCTTGACTGGTGAATGAACGGACAACCTGTCGGAATAGTTTTGTCACATAGGTAGGAAAGTGCTACGGTATAGGCCTAGCGTTAGTAGTACAGATGTGATTACTGTACGCCCTTTCCTAGAGTGTCCAGAACACTGCTGTCATGATGTAATGTGAGCATGCCTGAACTTGGGTGGTGGCTTTTGAAGAATTAGCTGAAGAATGCCCACCTCCCTTTTCCCTTTCTTTCCCCCACGCTATCCAATCACTTTAGTTAGAGAACAGGTCACCTGTGCTGTGATATCACTTATGTGTTTGCACTGTCCCTCCCCCAGTTAAAAAAAAAACCTTCAAAGTGCTCTGTACCTGCACAGGACCCATTCATGTTTACAGGTGGCTGTACGTCTCACCTCTGCTTGGGCAAAGCAAAGGAAATTGATCAGCTTTTTTTGTCTCTCTCTTCCCCAACCCCCTTCACCTCCCCGTTCCATCTGTGCTTCCTCTCTCTTCTCTCCACTTCCTGTTCAGCCCAGCGTTGTGTGGGAGAACCTTGGGCGGGCGATGGCGTGGAAGGAGCGCCTGGAAGCGGTGCTCAATGTGGGGCTGCGTGTGCCCAGCATCATGCTGCTGGAGGTGCTGTACCGCTGGGACGTCAGCTCCTTCTTCCAGAAGATCCAACGCAGCAGCCTCAATAACAACCCCCTCTTCCAGTACAAGTACCTGGCTCTCTACCTGCACTACGTGGGTCAGTGTTCCCTTTTCTCTATACAACTCAACTCTATTCTATTCTGCTCTGCTCTGTTGTACTTTTCTTGTTTCATTCTGTCTTTTTTTTTTGTTTACCTGTGGCCCTCCCCTGGTAGCTTTGGAAGGCGCTATCTGATCTTTTCTCTCGTTTACTTGCACTCATAAATGTGTAAACTTTTATTGGGTAATTTGCTCTATTGCTCTTGACGGAGGATGAGCTTAGAGGATTATGGCTTGTTTCGTCATAAAAAAGAGCACATAATTCCTGTTCCTGCTAGAACAGAAGCAGCTGTTGATCTTTCATCTTTCAGCAGATAGCAGGCATTAGACTTTTAACAGTGTTGTGCACAAACGGGCTGGAACTGAGAGGTTCAGTGTTCACTTATCTGATGTTGAGTGTAAGGGTCATTTGAGCAGTTTTGCCCATGGCTGGAGGAGGAAGAGTGCCCTCAGCTCAGTGGAGAAGTGTTTGGACCACAGAGCGCATAATCCCCACTCTCTCCCTGTGTCTCATGTCTGCCTCCCACCCTTCTCTCCTTGTCTCCCTCCCTTTCTCTCTCGCTCTCTCATTTTCTCTGTCTCCCAGGGAAACTGCCAGGGCTTACTTGGTTTGAGAAAGAATGTGCCATTTGACAGAAAGAAATACCTCATACCTCTTGTTTTGAATGTCGGTCTAGCCTTATAACCAAGAGTAGGTGCTACTTCTTTGATTGCAATGATGTTATTGCACTTGAGCAAAACTGTAGACTTAACACAGTGTGCATTAACTTTGCCCAGCACAGCAAGTAACTTGGTTTGAAAATATTTTACCATTTGCTGGTGGTGCAAGTGTGAGAATTCCAGTGTGACTTGGACTCAATCTGTTATAACGTTAGGTCATAGCTGCACTGTTTACCAAGATCTAAATGAAGCCCTTTGTCCATTCTAAGCATGATGACTTTGCAAGCTTACGTGTAGTAGCATTATCTTGTTGTCTGTCGTTTTTATTGAATGGGAGACATTTAGGCCTTGTGGGTTAGGAGCTGTCACTTTGAGAGGCAGTAAAGATGAAATCTTTCCCACAGAGTACCCTGGCATAGAATAGACCTGCCCTTAGTGTTAGTCTCTGTCCTATTAATAGACGTTGGTGTAGATCTCATTTTATCTCTTTTTTGTAGTCTCAAAACCCCTTTTGCAATGTTGTGTGACTAATGTGTCAACACAGAATATGCATCTACCTTTGTGTTGCTATGGTGATGGTGTGTGCTGTGTAGTTTACAAAAGACTGGGCCAGATACTTAGTCATATGCAGGTCTATTTGAACTGTAGCTACAACTGTTTGTAAATGATTGACCTAGCGAATTAGTCAAATTGGACAGGTGTTATAAGGAGAACATGCACATTGTGGTCTTGATGCAGTTTGCTTTTGAAATGAGAGCTGGTTTGGACCCTGGAAATCAACAGCAACATTGACAGCACTATGCTATGGTGTAGTGATTTGCCAGCTTTCCTGTGCATTCTGGCAGTTTTGCTGCTGTTGTTGATGCACACAAGTTTGCCCGTGTTAAGTTGTTGTGTTCAAATAAAGCAGGACTTTAATTAAAGGATTCTAATAAAGTTTAATATTACTTTTATGATCTGTGTATAAGTGACATTTCTGAGTCTTTTGAATCAACATAAGTGGCATCAAGCATCATGAATAAACAATAGAGTTGTAAGTAAAACACCCACTTTTAAATAATGGCCATTTTGTCAAGAGTTTATGGAAATGCAGCTACTGACGCCAACTTCTCAAAAGGAAAGTAGTGGTCATTGTCCTTGTGTATTTCATCCACGGGCGTCTCCCTCAGCAGCTGAGCTCGGCTCAGGGCGAGTGTGCCCGAGTGCCCGTCTGTGCGGCTCTAATGGAGCCGCTCTTCTCATGCGGGCCACTCAGGGTCACTGGCCCATGTAATGGAGTGTTGCCTGGGAATGTTGAGTCAGGACATGCCACGCAGAGGGTGGTTGAAAAAGAAGGGAACAGTGAAGCATGTGGTTATTAAAAAATAACGATTAAACTTCTATTGAGCTGTAATTTAACTATCACTCGGGCGGAGGTATCTGCTGGAAAAGCTGGGCCCTCCTCCTGCTCCTGCTCCCGTTCCTGTTCCTGTTGCTCTTGCTGCTGCCGCCCCTTGGCAAGCTGGAGTCTGCAGGCGCTATAAGCTGAAAGATTTTAATCCCAATTTAATTGCCAGAAATTGTGGAAAGCTCTTGTGACTTTCTAGACTTGTGTTTTTCAGGCTACTGCAATTTCATTTCTTCTGACACTACTGTAGAAAATTGAGCATGGCTACTTGTCTGCTTATTGTTTTGTTATGTTCTGTTATTGTTATGGTCATGCTTGTGTATGACCCCGCACTCATGTCATAGTCGTCAAAAATGCTCACGTGTCATCATCTCACTGGCTGGACGGAGTGGCTGTCACATTTTCTCATCCCATGGAATGTATGGCTGCAGCCAGCTCTTAGTGCAGTCTTTAGCTGCCATTGTTCCTCTAATCAGACACACAATAACCATTCAGTAGCATGTAGCTTAATGAGGAGGAGTGTGTCCAAATCTCTGCCACCCGCACAGCTAGCTGCTCTTCATATCGTGCTATAGGTCCATCCCTACAGACATGTGTGCATAGGAGTACATGCACACCAAAACAACTGTGGGATGTAGGTAATGACTGCAGTGGCTACTGTAAACACCCAGGTTTACCACCTAAGGTTTACCAGCTAAGTGTTGAACAGTGCCCATAGTGAATACTAGTGAATTAGGGGAGGAGGTCATTAACACAAGTGTGCTGGAGCAGCAATAATCAGTAGACAGGGTTGTCCTGAAGTCCATGCTTCTTTGGATCAAAGCTTCTTCTAAATATCAGTTGAACATCAGACACATTTGATGAATGTTCTAGAACACTGAAGGTTCACTGTGTTGTTCTGGAGCCTTTGAAGCTCCAGCTAGACCCTTGTTTACTTCCTTCTCTCTTCCCCTGCCTGTGATGCCCAGGGCAGGTGAAGGAGGTCATGGGTGAAATGTGAGGGCACGGTTTACTGTGGCGCTGGCTACAGTCATCACACCTAACTGACCTTTAGTCCCCCCTCTGGTTGTAAGTGTTTGCAAGCGTTGAATGCCTGGCCTGGGATTCAGAGGCAAACACTGGCCCAGCGCTTTGGGGTAAAGTCAACAGACACTTATCTCCTCACAGCCGAGTCGGACGGTTGTTTGGAAATGACGCAGAGGGACAGATAAGGCACATATCCTGATAACCGTGGAGAAACAGAAATTTTGGCAGAACGCGGAGTTGGCCACGGCCCATTTGCCTTGCCACCAGCTTGTGGTGCCCTCAACCAGCGAGCCAGTGACTCAATCCCAAATGTCCTCACTCACCTTAGGTCCTAAACCCTTAAAGTCTTAACTGGCATGTCCATACATGCCAGTGAAGTCTTTGATGGTTCAGGGCTTGAGTGGGCGGGGTGCATTGGCATTTGGTCAGCATCGGTTACTTAGTCTTTATTTGCGTGATGTTCATCTGTGTATGTGACTGTGTCCTTGTGACAAACAATGTGCGTCTAACTTCAGGCAGTGACGAGATCACATGGCGAGCGTCATGTGGGTTAGTTTTTTGACTTGCTCTTAGTCATGCCCACAAGTTCTCACAATTTCCACTTTTCTCTGGACTCAGACAATTCCTTATGTTTATCCCATTCAGATCCAAGACACCTTTTCCCTTTTATTAGAAGGAGGCTTTGGGATAATGAGGTTTTCGTCTTCTGACAGGCCCTCTCTGGACCGTGATAATTGTGGTGTGTGTGTGTGTGTGTGTGTGTGTGTGTGTGTGTGTGTGTGTGTGTGTGTGTGTGTGTTTCCCCCTGTACTGTGCCAGTGGTGGATTAAGGCTCACTAATGAGTTTGCTGTGAAGCTCGGATGCAGAATATAGCTCAGCAGGTTATATAATAGCCATGGCTGGTGTCTTTTACACTGGTATGGAGGAAGTTTGGCAATGGATGATGGGGGTGGGGTGTGTGTGTCAGTCTTATGAGTGTATGTGTGAGGGAGACGGGCAGAGATGGGGAAATAAGGGGGTTAAGTGAGAACCTATCCCCTGGAAAGATTACCACCCCCCTCCCCCATGCGCTCCGTCTCACATTCATTTAACCAGAGGCATCCTAACCATACACATACATACATACACACATACATGCAGACATAGAAACATCCTCACACACCCAAGCACATTTAAATGAGCTGTGGTCAGTCGGTCATAGTCAGACCAGGCGCGCAGGCTGGCAGGCCGTGTCTGTGGAAAGGGGCTGGTGGCACTAAGTGGAGGAGCCGGTCAGATTGGGGAGTGTGTTTCAGGCCTGTTTTGTGCTGCTTTCAAAGCTGGAACACCCAGTCCCTTTATTAGGTGTCCTGGGGCCACTGTTGCTTATTCTCTCCTTTTGTGTGTGTGTATGTGTATGTGTCTTCAGCTGAATATGTGTCTCTTGGAAATTTAAATCCAGCTAGTTCTGTCACTGTTGTGGATGTTTTCTATAGTGGCCTGAGACAACATAAACCATAGATGGACCTTGGCTCACTTTTAGCAGATTCTGGGGTGTGCCATGACCAGAGCACAGAGGTGTGAGCTGGGAGTGTGCAGAGTGCACTTATATGGTACAGTAGCACTCAGCCTTGCTCTTCTCAGCCACGTGGCAGCAGAAGTGTCTTAAATATGCTGTGACTTTTGCACTGTCTGCTCTGTCTCCTGTTTAATCTTTATATGAGGGAACAAGCATGGACCTTTAAAGACTTGGTTGGCATGAACTGACTTCCTGATGCTGACGCATGCCAGCAACCAGAGTTCTGGTCTTGTGGGGTGTGGGTGTGGGTTTGTCAGTCTTTTCTCTTGCCAGGGAGCTCACAGAGTGTGAAATGAAACAGTGAAGTGTTTTGTGGTTGTTGTAGCACCCCCGTTTGGCTGTTTTCACCCTGCTCTTGGGCCACGTGGCTTATGGCCGAGATGGAGGGGGCAGGGGGATTATTGGATGACCAGGGTTAAGTAGACAGGGTGCGGATTCACATGAGCTCTGCATATGCCTTGATGTTTCGCCATTCGTAAAAGCTGCCGCTGGTGCACTTGAGTAGATGCCTCAGCGCTAAGCGCACAGACTGTAGGATTTCAGTACACTTCTGCCCAGCGTGAGAACATGGAGGCTGCCTTTGAGAAGCGGGTGCCTCTGCCCTCTCCAACATCCGCTCTGTCCAGACGTCTCATGTTTCTGCGCGTCAGGATTACCCGGGGTGAAGGTTTTTTAGCAGTCAGAGAAGTCGAGTGGGAGGCTTTGGGGGAGGTGGGGGGAGTGGTGTTGGCTGAGGACTTGTCAGCCAGCATTAAGACCCCAAGATGAGCGCTCAAGCCGTATTAGATAGCCTGTTGTCAGTGGTTTGCCTTAGCCTCAGTTTTCTCGGCCTCTGCGGACCTGGCTAACATTGGCCAAGACTGAGGAAGAGCAGGCAGCCACTGTCAGTAACTGGCCTGTATTTGCCTGGGGTGGCCTTTACCTTTGCATATCCACACAGTGTTGCTCAGACATAGGCCAGCATGTCCAAGGGATAATCTACCCTGGGCCTCTGCCCACTATTGATGTGATCATCTGTCTCACTTGTCAGTGCATGTGTTGCTAGTCTACTACTTTGACCTTCACAGACAGATTTTAGTAATAAACCCTCGTTTCAGCAGAGCAAATGGAAACCACAGTTAAATTCAGACCGTCTGTGCCGTTTTGGTGCGTTGAAGGCCGCTTTGATGTTGATCTTTTTTCAGGAAGCCGTCATGGTGTTTGTTTTCTGGTTTTAAAGGCGATGCATTTCCTGTGTTCATACATTCACAGTCAAAGGTTGTGTAACAT
This sequence comes from Tenualosa thibaudeaui, assembly GCA_027481765.1. Lineage (NCBI taxonomy): Eukaryota > Metazoa > Chordata > Actinopteri > Clupeiformes > Clupeidae > Tenualosa > Tenualosa thibaudeaui. The sequence goes on from JAIFZK010000009.1 coordinate 20,154,973, forward strand.
GAAACCTGCGACTTCTGTTTTTATTTGAATGTCAGTATCTGAATGCTCTCTCTCTCTCTCTCTCTCTCTCTCTCTCTCGCTCTCTCTCTCTATATATATATATCTCACAGGCTACATCCTGAGTCTGGTGTTGCTGACTCTGCCGCGGCAGCACCTGGTGCAGCTCTACCTGTACGTCCTCACCGCCCTGCTGCTCTTTGCTGGTCACCAGGTCTCCAGGTGTGTGTGCACAGGATACCCCACCCCCCAACACACACACACACACACCAGCATATGTAGAGGGGCTAGTCACTCGGCACACCTTGAGTAGGTTTTGTGTGGGTAACTTGTCTCTGGCGTCGTGATTAAAGACTGCAGTGATCCACCAAGTTGCCTGCCTTGAATTTTTGACCACACGTACACATACGCACAGCAAAATGGCCTACGCAGAAGGTGGAGTCCATGATTGCCCTTCTGCTTGTGTAATAATAATCAGATCTGTTGGAGAATATATGTCTCAGTTGTAGGAAGTTTTAGTAATCTTGCCATCACTTGCAGGGATTATGTTCGCAGCGAGCTGGACTCGGGCTATGAGGGACCTCTCTACCTGGAGCCACTTTCCATGAACCGCTTCACCACAGCCCTCATAGGTGAGCACAAGACCAGTCTGCACCTGAAAACCACACCCATAGACCAGACGGGTGCCTTTTGTCAGAACCAGCTAACCAATCTTAAAGGATGCAGAGACAGGCTTTGTGATGTTACCATCCAAAGGGTGTATTGCTGCTTTTAAAAATGGTTTCATGTTGAAACAGCCATGTAGCCTATTCATTCTCCTGCATGATAACTATTGTATGTGTGTGTATGCATCATTACACTGTTTGTGTCTGTGTGTGTGTGTGTGTGCGTTAATGCCGCTGCCCTATGCTCCACTCTGCCCCTTGCAGGCCAGCTGGTGGTGTGCACGCTGTGCTCGTGCGTGATGCAGACCAAGCAGATCTGGCTTTTCTCAGCGCACCTGCTGCCCCTGGTGGCGCGGCTCTGCCTGGTGCCGCTGGACACCATCGTCTTCATCAACCGCTTCGCCATGATCTTCACGGGCCTGGAGGTGCTCTACTTCCTGGCCTCCAACCTGCTGGTGCCCTACAAGCTGGCCAAGACTGCCTACCGCGAGCTGGTCCAGGTGACTGACCCCAACACTGGGCATGTTCATGTGTTTCAGAGAAAATGTGTTTAGACTCTGCTGATTTGCGGAGTGGACGGTATCTGTTGGATGGGTCGCTTGTGCGCCAGCATTTTTCTCTTTCCTCTCTTGTTTCAGTGCAGTATGCAAACAGCGCAAACCCAGACAATAAACACACGCACGCACAAACACATATCTGTGTGATGTTTTAAAAGTATGAAAATGTGTTGATAAAATATCTTGCATGCACGTATTGCATTTGCATCAGATCCCCCCCTTTCCTTCAGCAGTGCAGAGACACACACGCACACACACACTCTGATAAATTTGATTATCTGCATTGTCTTTGCCCATAACTGAATAGACACACTGATAAGTGTGTGCATTCTGTCTATAACTGAATTCATGTAAATTTTGAATGCCCTCGCTGAACCCTGATACTTGAGTTGTATTCTTTTCAGCTGTTAATGCAGTCATTAATTAGACGTAATGATTTCTGGCTCAGCACTTTGACTGTGGTGGCCTATTGGTTATTGGGTGGACGGCTAACTGTGTGTGTGTGTGTGTGTGTGTGTGTGTGTGTGTGTGTGTGTGTGTGTGTGTGTGTGTGTGTGTGTGTGTGCACACGTGCATAGGTGGTGGAGGTGTATGGGTTGCTGGCTCTGGGCATGTCCCTGTGGAACCAGCTGGTTTTGCCTGTGCTCTTCATGTGCTTCTGGCTGGTGCTGTTCGCCCTGCAGATCTACACCTACTTCAGCACGCGCGACCAGCCCACTTCCCGCGAGCGACTGCTCTTCCTCTTCCTCACCAGGTACATGTGACACGCACACACCCGCACGTACACACCAAACAAAGAAAACCAAAGAATGGTAAAGGGAAAGTTATTTGATTTCTCTTTCTCTCTCTCTACACATATATATATAAAATATGAGTTTATATAACTCGCACTACATGGGCAATCCTGTTGCATTGAAGACTATTTTATGCATTTATTCATTTATTTAATATGGGCATTACATTTCCTGCTCATGTGACCCTATAGAAGCCATCTCAGATTGCACTGTAGATTAAAGATGACCTTATAAATAGCACTGAACATATATGCCGCATATATGCCACGCATAGGGGGCTCTAGAGAGAGCAGTAAGGATATTGAGGCAATTTTTATTTCAAACAGATGGACAGTTCTTATGGTAATTGCTCCCAGGGTGCATGGACAAATTGAATGTTATGAGAATCATTTGATTGTAAATCATTTGAGATGGAATTGTGAAGGAGAACTAGTGTATTGTGATGGTTTGAGTCAATACTCACAGTATTGTCTATCTGTTAATGATTGTGTTTGTGTGTGTGCACAGTATTGCAGAGTGCTGCAGCACCCCCTACTCTCTACTGGGGCTGGTCTTCACTGTGTCGTTTGTGGCGCTGGGCGTCCTCACACTCTGCAAATTCTATCTGCAAGGCTACCGAGCCTTCATGCACGACAACACCATGCACCGGTGAGAACCCACAGAGTGTGTCTGCGCGTGCAGTGTGTGTGTGTGTGTGTGAAGTAAAGGGTAGGACTGCATGTGCTAGAGTACTCTGATTGTGGCTAGATTCTGCTAGAGCTAGACTGACTGTGACCTTTTCATCTTTCGTCCCTCTCCTGTTCTTGTCCCCTCCACTTTCACTAATTATTTGTGTCGTATTGTGGAACAGGCCTGGTAGTTGTAATACACTACACTGTACTGTCTGTAGTTTCTGTAATGCATCAGTACCTGTACATGTCTATTTGCTCTCTGCTCGTACAGTGGCACAACTGAAGCCTTTTGCTTGATCCCCAAATACGTTACATAGCCAGTGTTTACCATGGACACAGGAAGCAAGGTTGCCCAGAGTTCAGGAGCCTGAATGAAACCTTCTATGTGTTATTTGTAAGGACTCTGAATCTCTCTCTCTCTCTCTCTCTCTCTCCCTCCCTCCTCCCCTCCTTCTCTTCCAGCGGCATGACGGAGGGCATCACGTTGCTGATCCTGGCCGTGCAGACGGGCCTGATTGAGCTGCAGGTCATCCACCGGGCCTTCTTGCTCAGCATCATCCTCTTCATCGTGGTGGCCTCCATCCTGCAGTCCATGCTGGAGATCGCCGACCCCATAGTGCTGGCACTGGGGGCATCCAGAGACAAGTAAGGGCAGGGAATGGAGAAAACACACAGTTGCACACACACACACACACACTTTTTTGTTCGTGACGAGATATGCATACGCATGCAGTTGCAGATGCACAGAGGTGCACACCTTTGATAATTTACTGCACAAGTCTGTTTTATCTGTAAGGCCTTGTAAACACACAGCTTGTGTGATATAAGCACACACACACAGAGAACTGCTAAAACGTACACACACAGCCTTAGACACAGTATTGCAGTCCCTCTGTTTTAATCAGGTTCCTCGAGGCAATTGCTGGAAGATTTACCTTTTGCATTTTAGACTTCTTTATCACATGTTTATTCTCCTGTAGAATGCAGCCCCTGTAACCTGATAACACATGTAAAGTCTATGAGGTGGCAGGGTTATCTTCCCTCTCTCCTTTTCATCCACTCCAACACAGCTTCTCTCTGATAACACACACTGATAACTGTGCAAACAAAGGCCCGCTGGAAAGAGTTGATAAATGAGAACTGGTATGTGGAAATACTGGACTGGTCAACTTCTCTTGACTCTTTAACTGTTTTTCTCTCTACCTTCCTCTCTCTGATTCTTCCTATTTTTCTCACTCTCTTTCTGACTCCCTTTTGTTATCGTTCCTGATTGGTCTATTTTTGTCTCATTCTCTTCCTCCCTTCACCACTCCTTCTCTGTCTCTATTTTCTCTTTCTCCTGCTGTCCCCCTGCCCTGTCTCTGGCTGTGTGTGTGCAGGAGTTTGTGGAAACACTTCCGTGCAGTGAGCCTGTGTCTGTTCCTGCTGGTGTTCCCTGCTTACATGGCCTACATGATCTGCCAGTTCTTCACCATGGACTTCTGGCTGCTCATAATTATCTCTTCCAGTATCCTCACCTCACTGCAGGTACAGCCTACACACACCACACACACACTCACACACACACACACACTCTGTCTGCACTGACAGACGTGGAGCAAATGTGCTCCAGTACAGTATATTCCATCATGACATTTTTAGTCTAGTCAAGCATCCACTCACTCAGGTTTGACCTTGAGATGCTCCTGCCTTCTGTCACACTTTGTTGTCAAACCTGCATGCACATACACACACACACACACACACACACACACACAGACTTGTGCTCAAAATAACCTCCAGGTCTTCCCATCTTTCATCCTTTTCTTCTTTGATCTCTCCTCTCTTTCTACCTCTCTGCCTGTCCTCTCATCTCTGTATCCTCCTCCCCTTTTTCTTTACTATTCTCTCTCTCATCTTCCCTGTCCTCCCCTGTCCTCTCCTCTCCTCCATTTCACCCCCCCCCCACTCTCCTCTCCTCCACCTCTCTTCTCCTCCTCTCACATCCCCCTTTTCTCCTCTCCTCTCCACTCCTCTCTGCTCTACTTTCCTCCTCATTCCTCCTCTTCTCACATCCTCCTTTTTCTTCTCTCCTCTCCTTATATCCCCCTCTTCTCCTCCCCTCCTCCCCCCAGGTTCTGGGCACACTCCTCATCTACATCCTCTTCATGGTGGAGGAGGTGCGCAAAGCGCCGGTGGAGAACATGGACGACGTCATCTACTGGGTGAACGGCACCTACCGGCTGCTGGAGTTCCTGCTGGCGCTGTGCGTGGTGGCCTACGGCGTGTCGGAGACGCTCTTCGGCGAGTGGACCGTGATGGGCTCCACCATCATCTTCATACACTCCTACTACAACGTGTGGCTGCGGGCGCAGCTGGGCTGGCAGAGCTTCCTGCTGCGCCGCGACGCCGTCAACAAGATCAAGAGCCTGCCCACCGCCTCTGCCCAGCAGCTGCTGCAGCACAATGACATCTGCGCCATCTGCTACCAGGTAACCAGCACCGAGAGCCTGCATGGGTGCTCATTTGGCCAACCCACCTTGACAACAGCGACAGTTAGTGGGAGAGTCTCAGGTCACCCAAAAGGGGCATCACTACAGTATCCTTGTATCCTTCCAATCTGTACTGTCTGTCTGTGTCTGTCTGTGTGTGTGTGTGTGTGTGTGTGTGTGCGTGCGTGCGTGCGCGCGCGTGCACGCGCGTGTGTATGTGTGTGCATGTAATTGTGTGTGTCTGTACGTGTCTTCATGTTCTTGTATGTGTGACAACATGGTTGTTTGTCTGTAAGGACATGTGTGCGTGCATGCATGCATTTTATGTATGTGTGTGTCTGATTTCTCTGTTAATGGATTTAAGGACCTTTTTTGTCCGTCTCTGTGTTCTAGTGTGTATGACAGCATAGGTGTTGTCTTTTAGAGAGCGCGCGTCTGTGTGTGTGTGTGTGTGTGTGTGTGTGTGTGTGTGTTAGTTACTGACTGATTTCTCAATTGATGAGTTTAATGACCTTGTTTGACATCACACTATCAGCACTAGATAAACAGCTTTGATGGAGGAAGTTGACCTTGGGAAAAGTGGGTAGTTCGTTTTTACGATATTGCCAGTTTAGCTCCAGACGAAAGCAGCTTGGGGTGGGGTGGAGGAGAGGACACTTATTGCCCAGTCCTCAGGGCTGCAAAGGGGAGTTTTGTGGTGCTGGAAGAAAGTGTTTAAATGGGGAAGAAGGCCCTCAGAATTGCCTCCATTATTGATGACGGCAGGGGGGGGAGTAGCTGAAGTCTCTTTGTGCTGAGAGGGGCATTTCTCTGGCGCATGAGACACTTGGAGACAGAGGGTTAGGTAGTTGAACTGTCTCTGCTGCAAGTACTGCTGGCACTCAACATAACGCAAGTTTGGCTTGTTTGTTCTTTCTTGTGGGTACACCCGGTTGGCACTAGCTGAATTATGACTAGCCTAGTTTGTACCTGTGCTGCATTAGATGGGCACCTGTGGATATCGCAATGCCAGGGGAGTTTGGCCGGCCTTGGAGAGTTTGAAGGACATGGTAAATATACAGGTGGTAAAACAAGAGCTTTCTGGTAACGGATAGGTGGAACACCCATGGTCTTTCCAGACTGTACTAAAACTTTATGAAGTTATTACAATTGATGACGTTGATTGGTCTGTTTATAACATCATACACACATGGTTGAACTTGAACAGGATAGGCCTTATTGCACTGTTGGTTAACAAATACTCATGCGTTGTGAAACCCAGTCCAGTGCTGGCCCATTTGGCTTGCCTTGCCTCGCCTCAGTTTGGTGAGGCTCCCAGTAGGTATTGACCAAGTCAGCAGATTAATTATTCAATCAGCCCTAGCATCGAGATTGCTGCTGATGAGAAAACCGTGCTGTAAAGCCAATCTCATGGAACGTGTTCAGGAGACAAAGTGGACCTGCCAACAAGCCCCCTAATCACGCTACTGTGTTCCAGCCGCATGCTATATTAAATGGTACAGCACAGCAACTCTAGATTGACTTATTAGTTGGACCGGCCTTGTTCAGGGCAAAACTCTTAACACACCCCATGACCTAAGCTGCTAACAGCTTTGAGGGCCTAGCTGATAGCAATTCAGCAAAGCACTTCGCTACATTTGACTAAGGGCTTGTATATATGTATATCAATACATGTATATCAGTAACTGCTGCAAGTTGGCATGTCTTGTCGTGACTTTGGTATTTACTAATGTAACGTAAGTGTGTTTGAGCCCTGTTGGCAGTGCATGTAGTTTGCTCAAACAAATCGGTTGTGACTGAAATAAAGTAGAGAATATTATTGTGAAGCCTTGAGCCCTCTTGTGGTTGGAGGAAGACATTACTGTTCAGTGATGGGAATTCTTAATGTAATGCACTGGCACTGGTTGGTTATATTAAGGGCTTGTAGAAAAGGATATTGACCTATTATGTCTGTCTTTCTGTTTGTCATAACCCAAACAGGATATGACATCAGCAGTCATCACCCCCTGTAGCCACTTCTTCCACGCCGGCTGCCTGAAGAAGTGGCTGTACGTGCAGGAGACCTGCCCCCTCTGCCACAGCCAACTCAAGACCCAATCGCAGCCTGCCAACCCCTCTCACAGTGACGCACCAGCCAATCACAATCCAGCAGAGCTGGGCCAAGGCGAACCCTCCCCTTCTGCTCCAGTGGCTCCAGAGGGCGCCGGATCTGCCCTCATAGCAGACAGTCCAGAACAAGAACCGCCAATTGGACCAGCCTCTCCTTTCTCCTCCTCCTCCTCCTGCTCCTTGTCCGCTGTCACCTCCACGTTCAGCCCCACTCTTTCTAGGGTGGCAGAATGTCACGAAGGCAGCTCTCATTCTGAGCCCAGTGAAGCTGACGCCCCATCACCCGTTGAGGACCAGAAGTGCCAGGGTGCCAGTCAGGCCCTTGCCATGTCTGCAGGTATCTCTGCCTGAGTCAGAAGCCGGCTGGTGGCTGCCCCCCACTCCTACCCGTGCTGGTGAACTGTTCGCCGACTATCCTACGCAACTGTGATGTGGCCAACAACAAATGACTCCTTTTAAGTGTTCATGCTGGTTCCAAACCTTTTTGCCATTTTCAACCCCTGCAGTGTGTATACACACACACACACACACACACACACACACACACAGACACTGACACCTAGCTGCACACACATGGATACACACACAAACGCACACTCCTGCCTGTGCATGCAGACAGACAACATACTCACATGGATACTTGCATGCACTCCCCTTAACACATCAGAACAGACATCAATCAGCCCATTAGTTACACTATACTTTCTCTACACGTGTCTCTCTAATCAAATTAGACTACACTCCAAGTTCATGAGTTTTCACCCTTTGAGTGTTTTTGTTTTCATGTGGACAATTGTGGACATGTTTTATGAGGACATTGGCATTGGAAATAGTGCCAAAAGTAAAAAAAGAAAAGACATGCCATGATCTTGTTCAATTTGATGCCGACCATACCTCTGCCCCATGCAATTTTTTCTTGTTGGAAAATCATGCACCACTTAAGCTGTGACATTTCTGCAGCACTGATTCGATTTGGAATCGCGTTGAATTGTTTCAAGGCTGTTGTGCTGTTCTGCTGCCTGTCTGTGTCCCCTGAATGTCACATTTGCTTAAAAACAAACAAATGTTTTCTGGTTATTTTGTTTCCCTTGGCAGTTGATTTAAATCGGCTCTTCCTAACTGCCTTGATGCCACAGTAACTCTTCACTCACTGTTCAGTATGGTTTGATATCAATGACTGTTACAAATAGGAGCAAGAAATGAATGATGAGTTAACAGGAAACGAAGGAGCTGATCCAAATGAGGAGGGGGGGAGGGGTATCGAAAAACAAATATACAAGCAGACTTGCCTAGCATTTGCTGTAGAGGCTGTAAGATGTCTTAGGCTAGCACGCACCCGTTGTCTTGTCGCTACAGGTATGGATTCTGCTATCACCGGTACGTAGCCTTTTGTGTCCCACATATTTCTTTCTCTTCTGTTGGCTGGAGATGCTCGGAAAAAAAAAAAAGTCGCCTCGTCAGGTACCAAATAATTGTGTTTGAGGAAAGCACCCTTATATGTAAGTGTGTGTGTATATATGTGCATATATATTATATATTATTATAAATATCTGTATCTCTGATATCTGAAAAGTTTTTGATATGCCGCACAGTGTTCAAGGCTGCATCTGCACATATGATGTGACCAGTAAGCTTGTGTGAACGACTTCAATGCCCTTTTAAAGGTAGAAGTGGGATTGAGCGCAGGGTCACGGATTGCACGATGCTAGCATAGCTTCCGAGTTTCCAATTTCAACCTTGGTTAACAGTATTACTTACTATGTTTAAGTATGTTTTGGCAATTCTTGACTGTGCTAAGCATGAACACACAGTGTGACTGTGTGGGACACCACAGATCGAGTGCCATGTCTTGCTTTTATTTGTAGTGACTGACTGCGTTTGCACATTCATGGTGAAAGAAAAGATGGTAGACAGCAGTGACCACCCTCACTAGTCTTAACCCAAACTTTTTTTTTTATGTTTTAAATCTTAGACATGCCATACTTGAGGATGTCCTTCTTGTTTCGTTTTTGGCTTCCATTGTTAGTTTTCTTTTCTTTTTTTCCATCTCCTTTTTTAATGTCAGTCAGTATACTTTGGTCTGCTACAAAAAGATGGTTGCATCGTTAAAAACATACTCCATCAGGAGATGAACTTTTTGTTATTTTACAGAACTGAATGTCAAATAAAAATTGGACTGATTTTAACAAGCATGCATCCTTTGTGTGTTTACTAGCAGGAGTTACTCTAGGCCTTCGTTTTCTATCTGGTGGAAAGACTACATGTGGCAAATGAGTTGAACGCATGATGGCAGTGTTGTACTTCAGAAGAAACATCAATAGGCCTACAACAAGGTTACTATCCACATCGTACTGACGCGCTTAGGTAATTAAGTTATGATGCAGTATTAAATTCGAGTTTTCTGATGGGTAAAATGTATGTCTTTATTTAGGTGGCAAGGTAAGTAGCAAGGTTATTGCACTGTTGCAGCTTTTCACTTACATGATCGAGGGACCAAAAAAATGTCACTTGTCCATTCTTAAAGTGACACAAGGGGGCGCGCTTGTTTCGTCAAAGTGAGAACTGAACAACCAAGACTGCGTTGCAGGGCAGCAATTGGTCGAGGAAACATCTGGAAATTTTATTTTGAATACACACAACCAAATGTGGAGGTCTAGACTGTCTCTACAACATTAATGGTCGACATTTGATGATCATACTTGAAGCTTGAACTTTTATGTAGGCTATGTTTGTCTATTTTTACTTCCACGTTTGCATTTTGGTAGGCTACATTGAAATTCTATTTATTCCTCAGTAATTCCGGATAAAAAAGGGAATTCGCTTTTTTTTTTCGCATTTTTCTCTGTATTCTTTCAGTTAGTCTATTAAGGCAATTTGTACCACGTTTTCAATAATAGGCTATGCACAAATAAACATTCTTCTCAGGCAATAACTCTAACCTGAACAAGTTAAATCATCTGTAATTTTTTCTGAACATTCAGAGTGATCTTTTTCACTCTACAAGCGAGGCTATGGAATCTGCGTTGGCAGCGAATTAGAAAGCCACGCTATGTTGCTATAGCCTGAGCAAAGCATCTGACATGGCACCGGTCACAATTTTGAACATCCTATCAAGGAGACTTGGAATGTTATTTTGTGACATTTCCCTCTGCTACGGGAATATTGACTTGCGCTATAGATTTATTGACATTTCCGGTTGTCTTCACTGCATTTGACTGGTCAGACAGGCTGCGCTTCTGTCGCAACATATTTAAATTCTGCTTTGATGTCTAGGTAATTTCTAACTGCCTTCAGTTACCATGTGGGAAATAAACTAGCCTATGACAATGTTGGGAATATTAACATGCTGTCTACCTCAAAAAATAGACCAGTATCTAATGCCCATATTGAGCCGGAATAGGCCTAATGTGTCAAAGTTTTGTCATTCAGTATCTGCGTTTCTCTGATCAACTGTCAATCTCTTAGCTAAATGCCGACTGGTCTTTTGCTGTAAACGCGTTTGTCATTGCGTCATTGTGGTGGTTTTTATAGTGCCCTATTTCCTACGAGCAAAACCACTGGGGAATTAAAAGAGTTTGCACTGTTAAAACGCTGGCTTTCTTTCGGTGGTCGCGAAATTAAATTAAATAAAAAGAAATAGTTGAAGGAAGATTTGCCGTACGTGCACAAACTCGCCCAACTGGGGAAAAGAAAGATGCCCGCGGACGCACATGCTCTCTATAACTCCCGACATTGCGCAGATGTATTCAGACAATCAGTTTTGAGGTCACTGGCCTATACAAAGCGTCGTTTTGGAGTTCTACTGAAGTGGCGATAAAAGTATTTCGAAAACATAGGCTATTAGACCGTAGATGGCAAATGTATTTATCATAGTTCGTTGTTTGCAGATGGTAATCTTTATGAAAACTACATTAAGAGAACTTCGGTAGGATGACAGGTAGCTACAATTCTGTTTCCTTTCCATAGTCCAAAGCATTAAATTTCAGCAAACCGTTTGTCAAAATATCAAATGAGTTTAATACGCTAGGCCTATCTCTTCTCTCCTCAAATACAATTGGGTAGACAGTAGATAAATAAACCTGTAATTCGGTACATTGGTTGCCCGTGAGTTCTTAACCAGGAATGACTGTATGAAATTCACCGTCAGATGTGCATATTTTTGCCAAATCCCTTCTACAATTGTGTAGGCTATCCTGCAACGGATAGACTATATTCTAAACCTAATTCTATGCGCCTTCTCTTTTCGCGCCAACTTGAAGCTAGGCTTGGGCACGTGCTGTCTCGTGCAGCCTTCTGCGCGCGTGATGATTTTTAGCTAGACCCACTTCTCTCCTCCACCTCTACGCGGCTCCCTACCATGGGATAAGTGAATTTAGAGGCATGCGATAAGCAGCAAGAACTGTGCAAACGAACAATCGCTGGAGACCGTTAATTATCAGCAAGTGTAGACTACGTCCTGTAAGTCTGTTTCCACTTTCAGTTATTGTATTCCTTTGCAAATTCTGATAGGCCTATGTATGAAAAAGACAAATGTATTATTCCATTTAATTTCCATTTGACCATTCCTTCATTCAAAGTATAGTTAAGGAGCAGTTAATTTGGATTGGTTTTTTAAGGTTTTCTACACCAAACAATGTAGAAATAATCTTTGAGATGCCTTTAGGCCCCCAAATCAGGTAGATTCAGTTCAGCTGTATGCAAGTGAACCAAACATATGGGCCTAGATTTCACGACCACACTCATACTTCATACTTAACATTTTTTGCAAACATGAAAGGTTTTCTATTGTAGATTTGCCTTCATATGTGACACTAAATGCCATTTAAAAGATACTGCGGAAACACAGTAGACACAAGCAAAGGAGCATGTCTTGAGATGGGAAAATAATTATAGATAGGCCATGTCTTTGTTATTTTGAACTAATTATTGTTTATGCCATGTTGTTTGTCTCCCATCACTGTCAGTGGTGACTGGATAGCCTAGTTTGTGAAGGCTGTTAGGTTGCAGTCACAGACATGGGCATGTTTTACTTCTGAGGGTACTTGTAAATCAGACTAAACAATAGTCAAAATAAATCAAAGATGCAAAGACAGAGTAGTCTACCCTTTGAGGAACATTTTCAAATGCTCCACTGTGCAGTCTTTCACTAAATAAAACACTCTCGGTAGCCACACTGAATATTATAATAGAGTTCTAAAGACAGGCACATTTAAGAACAATACAGCACAATCTACTATACTATAGGTGCCTTTCTCCCCCTAACAGAAGCACAATCACATAGCTACATATATATTCCACAAGTTAAATGAGTACTCTAAGGACATAATGACAGCAAGCACATAATGGTGATATTGAAGGGAACTTGAACTTGTTATTGTTCTGTATTTAGTCAGGGGTGCCAAAACTTAAGTAGCTTATTTGGTATGTTGACATTGCATGGTTTACTTGTCTTGAACTCCATGGCCTAACTGTGAGCACCAACTTCAGTGGCATTTCAGTGAAGGCTGCAAGATAATTTAACCATTCTGAGAGTTACATTCTCAGTGCATTTACCTTACCAAACTGAATGCAGAGGTCAAATGTTTGGCATATGGTCTTTTTTGGGGCCTATGGGCTTTTTTGGGGCACCAATGATGAGGGATGTGGGTATGCATGATGCTTTGACAGCAAGGGCAAAGTTTTCTTTGGTTTTACAGTGGCACCCTAAAATAAAGACATTTACTCTAACTGTAGTTTAAAACTGTGCAAACTTATATTTTATATTATGGTTGCTCTTTAACACTGACAGATGAAAAGTACAATTATGTCCATTGGCTGCCTTTAAATACATTTCGGCATGACAAATCAATTGTTCAGTGCAAGTTGAAAAGAGAGTAAGACATCGTTTTTTTTGTGCAAATCTTAATGTCCACTGAGCCCAAATGATAGTTTCACTTCTCAGTTCTAAAGAAAAACACACTTATTGTAGTCTACTATAATAAGCATACAACGTAAAATCAGTTGGTCTTATAAGATGTGATAAATCATATAATTTCCTACAGTTAAGCTGAACATGTGACCTGTGATTTCAGCTGTTTAGGTTAAGTTTGATCACCGTCAAAGCAGGCTTTTCACAATCTACAGTATCGTATCCGTTCGTCACGTTCTCAGAAAGGGTACGCAGAAAGCGCCAACATGGTTCATTATAGGCTGGACAAGTGCACATTGTTTACTTGAATCATTTAAACCAGACATTTGGTTCATAGACCTGTCACCAGAGGGCATGTGTGATAACTGGTTTTAAGTAAAAAGGTCGAGTTATAAAGGCCACCCTAAAATGCCCAAACACTATCGCATGTTATCAGGCCATGTGCACTACCTATGGTCAGTACGCACATCGGACTTATTTGTCACACTCACACAGCACGGACACAAGACTTTGATTTGTGTTCAATATGATATAGGACGCTGATACATCTAAAAGTAGTTAGGCTAGTTATCTGTCATTATCTTTCTTGTCTTTGGCTATAGTCATTGCGCGCGAGGCTATAGCGCCACTTTCAACTTCATGTAGACATAAATGTTAAGAGTAGCCTAACTTTGACTTTGGACCGGTCTTCTAAAACACGGTACTGCAGGCACACATACTTTTCACTGTTTGCTCTGATCAAGGCTGCTAGCGGAGGTCAAGTACGTGCTCTTGTACATACCGACTGAAAGAAAATGATGACAATTGTATGGAAATTGACAAATGATGACAATTGTCAGTAAACAAAAAGATAAGTCATTGTCAGTAAATATGCCCTGTAAACCAATTTATTAGGACTAGACAATTACACAATCTGTGATTTGATGTGTCTGTCGCGGACTGTGTAGTGGGTTAACGGGGAAGTGATCATATTAAATATGTAATGAGCCTACGGCTATCGTGGTTGGGCGGATCTGACACTGGGCTTGCCTTTGTTCGGGGCGTCCCGCCTCTCCCAGTCACTCCCTCTCTGGTTTTGGGGGCTATAGTGTGCTTGTGTTTAGTTCGCGCAGATAGTCAAATAGGATTCCTTTGGGAAGGGACACAAATCACTCCCATTTGAACAAGGGGAGCAACACGGGATCAGCACCCACAAGGGTCCTCTTTTTCTTGATTTCCAATTTCTATCTTGTTTCTCTCGGAGAGGGAAACAGGAGGAAGTATACGAAGAGAAAGAGGTATACACAAAAGAGAGAGAAAGAAGAGAAAGAAAACTTGTCAGTGGATGATGACATTTGATCTAAAGCTGTCTGAAAGCTCTATTTCATCCTTCTCTTTCTTAAACTGACACTGGAGCTCTCTCTGTAAATCTTCTGAATCCAGAGGGGACATCGGCATAAACCCTCAAGTGAGCTTTTCCTCGTGTGTGCGCTTCGTTTGAATTTTCTTCGGACTATCGGTCTTTTTGACACCTGGATATCCTCCATTTGCCCGTTTGACATTTTTATAATAACGACAATACGGTTTCTCGTGTCAACGAGGACATCGCTTTATCTGTTGTGGTTTGCGCTCTGTATTCTCTCCATTTTACCGCTGGGCAGCAAACACGGGGTTTGGACACTTTTGATAACCCGCACCGACAGGGAGTGCGAAAGATCCAGTTTTCATGTTTGGAATTCAAGAGAGCATCCAAAGGAGTGGGAATAGCTTGAAAGAGGAGCCTCTCGGATCCGGGATGAACGCTGTTCGGACATGGATGCAAGGTGCCGGGGTGCTGGATGCGAACACGGCCGCCCAGAGGTAAGCCCTAGGCAAGGTCCACCTCTCAGCGCGGCGGCTTATAGCGGTGTGTGGACTGCTGAATGTACAATTCCAGCGACTGGGAAAGTCCTGTCGGATTTTGTGGCACATCTACTTTAATGATATTCACAATTCATTCGCCATACTTACGAAGAAATCGACATTCTTGTCAAACTTTTGACTTAACATGTTGTTCTTTAACCGTTTGCATTTAAGATGTTGCTAATCCATAGTCAGTCTCGGTAATACGTACCAGTTATCAAATTCTAAAAATCAAACACCCTGAAAAAAGACGACAATGGAAAGTTTCGGCAATTATAAATCAATGCGTTTGACGCACGGAGCAGCGCCTGATAGGCTAATTACGGTGCAGATATGGGGCTGTTTAAGTTTCTTAACTCTCAAAGCAAATTTGATAATTCATGCAAGAGCTGCTAGACTACTGAAAAGGTTGTCACCGAATCACGGTATTTACGCATGGTTAAAGTGGTACATTTTAAAGCACATATAATATCAGTGTTACAATAACGAGGATTGACGATGTGTTAACACCAACGCTCTTTGCGTATTTATCCACAGTGGAGTGGGTCTTGCCCGAGCACATTTTGAGAAACAGCCTCCCTCAAACCTACGGAAATCCAACTTCTTCCACTTCGTTTTGGCTCTGTACGACAGGCAAGGACAGCCTGTGGAAATCGAAAGGACATCTTTTGTTGGATTTGTTGAAAAAGACAAGGTAAGAATTGCGCCCCGTATCTTCAAGGAACAGTCCAAACATCCGTGTGATAAAAGTCAGTTCACTGATCAAGGTGAAATATAGATTTCGCCAACACTCAGAACTTCCCAGCACATGCCTTTCTTCTGGTTATTACCATATAACTGACCTCGTCAAATTCAAACATTATTTGCAAGAAGAATCAAGAGAAACAAAAAGGCAAATAGCCTAAGCCGCGTTTGCACACTATTTTATTCACTGTAGTATATCCGTGTGTAATTAAATTAGAGCAACAATGTAATTAAGTATTTGAAAGCATAATACTGATAATGTAAAAATACAGACCATATCATGGACTGCACATTTAAAATGCTTTAATTCACATAGTATAGTTTTGTTTTGTCAACAGTGTAGATAAGTACATTTTATATTATTATGTTTACCATATTTCATAGCCAATTTGCAAGAGTCCGAATTATTTGAAAGAGGGAGAGGTTCTCAGAGCCAATGCATTGCTCTCCAAAACATTTCGGAATAGGCATGTGTTGACATTTAAATTGCAAGAAAAAGCTTCAGCACTACGTGTTGTTTTTCGCTGTGTTACAGCGAAAATGTAATACTGTTTATTTCTGCTCCACTTAGCAATAGCACGACCTTTCAAACTACATGAGCTCTATAAACGTGTTGTGCACATTTTCAAGCAGTAAACTAACATAGGCCAACATTTGACACCTTTTTGTTAATATGATCATGTGAAAAAAAAAAATCTTTTACATACATGTGACAAATAAATGAAGATATAATTATGACATATCACTGAAATAGCGCCATATAGCCTCATCATAAATTATTTGTCAACAACAATATATTGTATATTTTGAAAGGCATAGTTCTGTTAGGCATAGTTCTTTCAGCAAACTTTTCTCTCTAAAATCCGGGTGGAATGTTCTAACGGCTACACCATCGTTTTCCCGACTAGGAGTGCTCCGGAGAAAAGACAAACAACGGGATACATTACAGACTCCAACTTCTTTACAGCAACGGTGAGTTGCATGATCTCTCTATCTACTTGGCTGTTCTATTCACGCACGCCGAGGCTGCAGGAAACGGGCGTTACAACCATTTGCATTCGATTCTCAAAATACATAGCCTACCACACCTGGTGGCCTGCACAAAATAAAGGCGACTTTTAAAATCTTGTTCTTGATTATGAGTAAGAAATAATAGCTTTTCAAAACAAAAAAAAAGAAAAAATGAAAATCTCTTAGAATTTAAAATTTAATTGGCTATTTTGCGAAAGAAAAATAACCTCGCATGATCCGTTTTACAGCATTTCTCAGCTGCATAAATATGCTCAGCATTATTTTATATATTTTTTCGAGATAAATGAACAGTTTTGACTGACTTTATATAACCTGTCCTCTAAAGGCTTTGGGAAACTAATTTCCGTGTCTACATCAATTAGGCCGACGCAGATTATGAAGAAATATCAGGCGTGAAAATTTTTTTTTTATCAGAAATATTCCCTCTAATGTGTGTAAATGTAAGCAGCAGAACTCTGCTCTTGGCTGGAAACCGACGAGCTGTCCATCACTGGTTCAATCAGTGGGTCAATTATCCTGTTACGTGCTATTTGTCTCCGTGCGTGTTAGTTTAAGGGTCGTTTCATAACGGGTCGCCTGTTGGCTAAACGGGAAACCAGGCAGGCCTTGAGCAGGCTGTGCAATGCCAGTCAAATGCAGTTTAGCCTTAAAAATCTCTTATCGAGTAGTTTTTTTTTTTGATAAGTCAACTAGAGCTACAGCGTTAACAACGCCGTATCTCCGAGAGGTGATGACATTGTTGTGGGTGTTGTAACGTTGGTCGGCAACTCAAGCGACACACAGACATATTTCTTTGCAATTGTATTTTAAATAACAAAATAAAAGGCTTAAATTATTGCAAGAGTGTGAAATTAAATCATACATACCTCTCCTTGAAATACTAGCCCAGAAGGGTTTGTCAAATATTATTTGAATAGTTTTATAGAAAAGAAAATGAGAAACGTTTTTCTGAGGTCCATAAGTGATTTTGATTTTGGATTCTGCAGCTTCATTTTGAGTTCTCTGTTTACATGCTTAGTTTCCAGTACAGAGGAGACTATGGATTGCTTTGGTAAAACAGTCTCAGCTATTTTTAGCTGATGGCTGGCTAGAAAAAATTAGTTGAAATGCCAAGGGTGAGGAGTATTGAAGCAAGTTACATGAAGCATAATGGTTTGTCACTGATATTCTTCTTGGTTTGGAGGAGGGATTTATTGGAAGATGTTGAAAAGAAGAGGCGTGTGTGTGCTTGTGTGTGTGTGTATGTGTGTGTGTGTGTGTGTGAGTGAGAGATAGAGAGAGAATGAGAGAGAGAGAGAGAACATGCATGTGTATGTGCTTGCATTTATGTGGGCGTGAATGTGTGTAAGTGTGAATGTTTATTACTATGGGGAATGTGATTGAGCCATGAGAATACTTTTTACTGACTCTGTTATCTCTTCCTCTCTCTTATTCCTTCTTCCCCCCACCATCTTCTGCCCTCCACCAGGCATCAGAACAGAACAGGATTTTTATGTGCGACTTATTGATTCCATGACCAAACAGGTAAGGTGCTACTGCCATCTTGTACATCATGGGTCGTATGGTCTAGTCTAACATCATATATTTGGACAGAGACAGTTAAGGACAGACATAGATGTGATTTTGTGTGTGTGTGTGTGTGTGAACATATGTGACTCTGTTTGGGTTACCGAGTGTATTTACAAACTCTGCTGTGGCCAGAGTAGCCTTCAGAGTTGACCCTGTGCTTTGGGATCATATCCCCTTTTTTGAGCTAGGAGCAGCTGACCTACTGTGGAGTTGTGGGTTTTTTTTGGCCTGTGCAGGATATGTTGGTATGTGTGTGTGTGTGTGTGTGTGTGTGTGTGTGTGTGTGTGTGTGTGAGTGTGTGCGTGAGAATGACTGTCACGACTGTCCCAAGGCTTTGTTTACTCTTGTCTTTTTCTGTGGAGCTCTTCAAATATGCAAGCATTAGTAATAATAATGGTAATAATAATAACAGCAATGATGACAATAAAAAAGCAAACACAGAATTACCAAATGTGAGGCCATCCACACCCTAATAAGCTCAAATCAGGGGAGAGAGGAGACAAAAAGAAACAATTAAAAAGCAGATTCCCTCGCGCAGGATGTTGCGGATGTTGTCTGTTTCCGTCACTTGAGCCTCGGTTTGGAGAGAAAAAAAAACACCCTGCAGATTTTATGCTTGGCTTCATCTCCCTTAAATGTGTATCACTCGAGAGCGGTTAAGAGCAGATAAAAACAACACCATTAAAGTAGCCTGTTTTCTGATGAGAGAGAGAACTCTATGGGGATGATGGGTTGGGGCGGAGGTATGTATAGAGAGAGAAACAGAAACTATGTATGCTTTAGGTGTGTGTTGATGTGTGCAAGGTACAGTATATGTGAGAGAATAAGGAGATGTGAGAAAATATCTGTATTTAACAGTTGTGTGTGTGTGTGTGTGTGTGTATGAATGTGTTGGGAATGGGGGTAGGTTGAGATGAACTCATTAACTAGTGCTTTGTGATGGCACGACGCTGTGCACAGACACAGACCTCACGCCGCGGATCGTAGCACTTAGCGTGGCACTCTCACTCTTGCACCTGTGGGGTCCCGCCGACGCCTTTCTCACACACACACACACGCGCGTCACCGGGAATTTCGAGGCATATTACGCCCCCACCCCCCACCACCACCACCCCTCAGCCACATCCTTTCCTCCTCCTGTAGCTGCCAGGTTGACGGCATGAGTCTGTCAGTTTCACTGGGAGCCAATAAGCCCCGGCTCACACACCTTGTTCCTCGGTGTGTGGCACGGCTCTTGCGCGATAGTAATTCTATCCCCTGCTAACAGCCACAGTCTCACTGACTCATCTCTGTAGAACCAGGGAGGATTTGTAAAAAATCATCCATAAAAATGTTTTGACAGAGGTCTTTTTCGAGAGTAATCTGGACTGGAAAATAATGGTGTGAACAGAAAATGAATTTGACTAGAATGAGTATTTTATTCCCTCTTTCTTCTCTACTGAGTGATATAGAAACTCTAGGTGTACAACCAGCTTGTACAGAGTTATCCCACAAAATCTCCTAATGGCTGCTTGTAGTATTGGGTGAAAGATTTATGACCCGTACTAGGCTAGGTACATTCTCCGAGGCTGGCGTGCGTGTGTCTTTGATATCCTGAAATAAATGTAGTAGCCTGTAGATATGTCTACACTTAAGCTCCTGGCTTTGGATGTTGGATATGTCTCCTTTTTTCACCTTTGCTGTTGAGCAGCCAGCACTGTGGGACCCGGCCAACCGTGCTGCCACAACAAGAGACATCGACTTTTAATGCCTGCTGCATTTTTTTTTTCTTTTTCACAAAGTTGGAATGGGAAATGGAATCAGGGCCCCTGGTTCCTTGAGCTGTTGTGTGTGATGATGTCTTGAATTGTAGGCTTCTAGATGTCAAAGTGAAACAGACAGCAGGCTTGATGATTGTGGGCTATGAACCTTCCAAGATTTTTTTTTCTGTCTCGTTCTTCTCTGGGGACTCTCATTTAAGGTTTCTTCCTCAGTATGTCCTTTGGGGAAGTTCCTCTCTTTCTCTCTCTCTCTCTCTTTTTCTCTGTGCTATTTTAACCACAAATGTGGTCCATCCATGTGCATTAACTTTGGAACTATTTGGGAATTTTGTGATTTATTTATTATCATAATTCTTTAAATAATGACCAAAAACATGACCTCATCTGTGATTTTTGGAGAATTTACTACTCTGCCTTTTCTTCCCACTGGGAACAGCATTGCGTGCCGACTAACTAGCTTCACAGATGACTCAGCCGCTGGCTCTCTTTGCAGCTGCGGTCGTGGAGGTGGTCAGGACCGGTCTTTCTTGCGATCAAGTGTGGTCGCTGTTGGTAGACAGTAGCTCCTGAAGGCTGTGAAACAGCCGTTGCAGCTGTGGACCGCAGCAGATGTAGCCCCTCCTCGACGGACACCGGGTCGTTTCGGAATCCCCCCCCACCGGAGACATGCGATGATTACATTGCAAACAAGACCACATATATATTTAGGTGCGCTGTAATGCCACAGCGATAGTGTTACACTTTGAAATGTGTAGTAGGGCACTTTGTTATGGTTACAGCAAATAGTGCAATGTTTAGTCACTCTGTTGGCCTCTTTGTTGTGTTGTTAGTGCTGCTATCAGAGGAGCCCTGCACTCATTTCCATGGGCTAATCTGTTATAGCAAAAGCAGCTACCTGCCTGCTTTATGATAATATGCTACAGGCTTCAAGCACCTCCAAGCTGCCATACCATTGCCAAAGTGTGTCTTAATAGTGATAAATCAACTCACATTATGAAGAGAAGTATTTACTGGCTGACTGGGCAATGAATAGCTCACCCCAAGGAGGAGGATGCAAATAGGCTGACAGACTGATGGGCGCTTAGATAGTGAGGGAGGAAGGGAGGGAAAGAGGGAGGGAGTGAGGGCGGAAAGGAGACAGATACAAAGGGAGAGAGCGGCCCCAGGGCACCAGTCTTTACGTTGCTTCACTGATCATCTGCCCGCTCTCTGATAAAACTCCTGGACACTTCTCCGCTTACTAGTCTCTCTATCTTTTTTCTTTTTCTTTCTCTCTTTCCTTTCTTTGTCTTTCTTCCTTTCTTTTCTTTCTTTCTTTTTCTCTTTTGTTCTTTCTTTCTCTCTTTTTTCTTCTCCTTTTTTGCACTCCCTGTCCTTGCTTTCTTTTAACACACTGCTAGATTTAACCCTGTAGCATTAGATGTAAAGCAAGTAATGTCATGTTTGTGTGTGTGTGCAATTGTGTGCGTGTGGCACAAGGCAAATGCTCTAAGATTGTAGAACTTCGTTTTATAAAAGTCGCACCACCGCCCAGGAAGAAAGGAAGCCATGCTCCTGTCACAGTCACTAACAGATGATGCTAACGAAGGGAGAAGTGTGCCCCCCCGTGTCTTTATAGCGACTTGTTTACAAGCCTTCCATTTCAGCCGTCACATCAAAGGCACCCAGGCAAACGGAGAATGAGATTTGAAAAGTGTTCTGTGGGAGATGAAATATGCATTAAAAAGGCAGTCGAATGCTACATGCTTATTTATGCGCCCCCGTGCTTGCTTTGGTCCAGCCTTTAGTTAGCTAGGTGGATTGGGTGTATATGACACAAACACACCTATATATATATAGAAACACACATATGTATATATAAACATATATATATATATATATTTTTTTTTTTGTTGTTGTTGAGGGCTGGGCTGGGCTCTTTGTGTGTGTGTGCGTGTGTGTGTATTTGTGTGTGTGTGTGTGTGCATGCGTGCACACTCTACGGAAGGGTGGTTGTTGGATTCGGTTGGAAGCTCACAGGAAATGTATTTTTTTTCTTCACATTTCAGATGATTAAGAAAAGTGGCCATTTTTATTTATTTTCCCCTCCTGAGAAAACTCACACTGTAAACCAATGCTTATCGTCGTTATTAAAACGTTGGCTATCAAGAGCTCGCTGACAAAATATTTGGTAACCAAATACTTGAGCCGCATAAACCAAACAGACAAAGGGGTGTATTAATCTCCCGTATGGGACGTTTCCTGTAGTCCGCAGGCTGATAGTGTGCACTCAAGATCAGGTCGAGCTAATTTGTCAACGTTGAGGAGAGGAGAGCGTGACTGTTCTATCTCCTTCAGCACCGGTCCTGCTGAAGAAGGGAGCACTTGTGTCACTTTGAGTTTCACTTGTTTTTTTCTGTAAGATGAACAAGCAGGGGAGAGTAGAAAAGTGAGTTAGTGAAAAGCAAGGCCAGGTTTATGCTTTTGTGCTATCAGTTTGTCCAATGAATCAGTTCTCCTGACTTTTTTGTTTGCTTGGCCCGTTCGTTGTTTTTCGCTGTTTTTGTGTTGTTTTCTCACTCTGAAGCACATTGTAAACTCACATGGAAATTTCCTCACTGGGAGTTTGTGTTAAAAATGAACTTCACCCCAATCCCATGTGAAGTGAACCATTATTGGAAAGATTTATGGAATGTAAAAAGCCGAAATATGGATGAGAATCAATGGGGGAAACAAAAAAGATGCCATTGATATGTGGTGCTGTTGATGGAAAACAATTCAGCGGGCGAGTCTTAACATGTTCAAAAAACATGACAAAAAACATTTTTTTTAACATGATTTTATATCTTATTTCCCGCCTTGAGGCACGGCCATTAAAGCCCCACCAAGTGATTTCATCCCAGAATTACATCAGGGCATTAATAATGAAGCTCGATCTCTCCTCCTCAGCCTGAGCTGAGTTGGAGATGACAGTGTTATTCTGGTGGAGGATGGAGTGCAAGGCCTAGTTGTGGCGGGCTAAGATAGATATGGGACGTGAGCAAGCCTGGTGCAGGCTGCTGCAGCAACAGCAACAGCGCAGCACAGCGTAACACGCTCGCCGACTCCTGCCAGCGGTGATGCATGTTGAGCACATTTAGAAGACCTTGGCCCTCATTCCCTCAAAGTGAAAACAAAAACCCGACAGAACAAATGTCCGGGGCACGCCAGCGACAGCATTGGCAATAAAGGTATCATTTTTCCAAGGGGGGGTTGGGGGGGGGGGGCTTTTGTGCAGGCAAAGTACATTTGAAAGGCATGGAACAATAGTGAGGTTTGGTGCCTTTGTCCAGTGCATTGAGGGTATCATCCAATTATTGTGCTCTGTAGTGATTATAGGTGGAGCATCTGTGGGGACTGACTGAATGTTACTTACTTACTTATAGGGGACAGTCTCTGTGGCTGTGGTCCAGCTCTTTAATAAGACTCCACAATGACAGCTAGTCTTTGAGCAATGTGGCTCTTAGGGTGTGAATCTATTCACTGGGATAGGAGGTGAAATAGGACCAATGACAGCATCTGGACTGGTGTTAGTCAGAGGGAGAGAGAGAGAATAAGAGAGAGAGAGAGAGAAAAGACTGTAGGTAGGGTGGAGATGAGACAACGCCTCTTTGGAATGGCATTGACGGTGCTAGTGTGCGCCAAGGCTTTTGCATGTTGATGGGAAAATGAAGACACTTGCCAACCCTGGAGGACGTGCAAAAAAAGCAGAACAACAGAAAAAAACATGGCATTTTGTGTTGGGGAGGGTGAGAGCAAAGCTGAGAAATTTGGGAATATATGGGCGTCAGAGCCAGATGGCGCACCATGATCCAGTCTGGCATCCCAACTGCTCTCCGCACCATCTCCAAATACCCCCCCCCCCCACACCGCACCGTACCACTACCACCAAACCAAACTACCCCATTTACCTTCCCCCCTCCACCCATATTTTGCTGCCCCGGCGTGACACGCATGCTTGTTCTGCAGCCTTACACACTAGAGTAGGTAGATGCCGAACATGCACAAAACTCTGATGCCCCCATCTCCCCCTCCAGACACACACACTTGCACATCAACACACACACACACACACACACACACACACACACACACACACACACACACACACACAAAGCCTCACTGTGACAGGGAGCCAGAGGAAGAGCAGGAGAGCCACTCAAGCTTTCCCTTCCCACTTCTAAAACAACTGAGAAGGAAAATGAGGAGAGAGAGAGATAGAGAGAGAGAGAGAGATAGAGAGAGAGAGGGGCAGGGAGGGGAGTTGTATTGAGTGAGAGGCATAGAGAGAGGGATATAAAGAGAGAGAGAGAGGGAGACAGGCTTAGAGAGAGAGTGTGACAGAGGGGAGGAGAGGAAAAGAGGCTGAGAAAAGCTCAGGCTTTCCAGTATTTCTGAGCTCCTCTACAGCATGAGTCATGAATATTTAAGGCCTGAGAAGAAGGGTGGAGATACAATGCTCTGAACCCAGGAAAAATATGATGGCATTCCCCCTCTGACAGTGCCTCATGTAAAGAGAGAGAGTAAGAGAGGGAGAGAAAGAGATATAGAGAGTGAAAAAAGAGAAAAACCTCACACGTCCAAGTTCAGGAGAAGTGTTTTCATCATTTTTCTGCAGTGAATCAAACATTCCTCCTCTGACATTTCCACACTCCAGCCTCAGCATGACACACATGTGGCCTATTAGTCCTGCCTCCACTTCCCATCATTCTCTCTCTCTCTCCTTCTCTCCCTCTTTTCCTTGTTTGTTCTCCCTCTCTTTCTGTCTCTCCCTCCTCTCTCTGTTCCTCTTGTTGTCGTTCTTCTCTCTCTCTCTCCCCCTTCTCTCTCTCTATGTGTCATTATTTCTCTCTCTCTCCTTCTCTCGTCATCTCTCACTCCCTCTCTCGTCATCGCTCTCAGTGTGTTTGGTGTAATAATCTGTCAGCTCAGTTACAAGCGTTGTAATAACAGTGTAATGACTCTTGTAAACTAGTGTTAAAACTTCCCATAGTGCCTTTTTTTTCTAACATCACCTTCCATATATCCTCATTAAAATTCAGCCAACAGTGGCCAGTGCTGATGATCTGTAATCAGGAGGCATAAGCAGTCTCAACCTTTGAATATGTCCAGTGAATGCTATTTAGTGTGATATCACACCAATTCACAAGTGATGAGAGCTCTGCAGCAGCTGCTGGGCCGAAGGTGAATGAGCAGAAAGTCTCTGTGCTTCAGCTACGCATTAGCCTAGCCTGGGATGTTGTCAGCGAACATTGGGCTGCTTGTGAATGTATAAGGTTGAGATATTGGTGCAAGATGCACAGGTGCGTTACCGTACACTGTATGTGTAGATTTGGATCTGGACTCTCCAGAGCACAGTGCAATATTACACAGCAAGGGAGAGTACAGAGTGCAACTGTTACTACTCTTTTTTTGGCTTTGTTTTTAAATGGTGCCCCACTCTTATGTAAGTGGCCTGCAGCAGTGCTCTGCTGTGCTGTTGTTCTGTAGATGTTGCTGTGGGTAGGCAGGGCTCTGGACGTAGCTTTCCTGGCAAGCAACACACACACACACACACACACGGGTCCTATCCCTCCGATTTCCCACGACACACTCCGCTATTCATCACACATTCCCGAAGCCAGAGGCAGTAAACGCTCTTCTCGCTGCTCCCTGGCTCTTAGCAGCTCTCTCTGTGTGTGTGTGTGTGTATGTCAGTGTTCTGTGTGTGTGCGTCTATGTTTATGAGAGGGAAAGAGAGAGAGAGGGAGAGAGAGAGTATTTGTATATGCATGTAGATGTGGAAGAAAATCAAACACCTATAGAGATCAAGGATTAGGTTGCAGAGGGCTGTTGATATGTAAGTCTACTGTATGTGTATATGTATGTATGTATGTATGTATGTATGTATGTATGTATGTATGTATGTATGTATGTATGTATGTATGTTGATACACAGACATATATGTCATGTCATAAAAAGTATGTAGGAAATCCAATATTGAAGCAAGTTACACATCTCTGCAGATATGTACTATTTGTTTACTGTGAGTGAAAGGACTGTGTTGATGTAAATGCAGTATCCAGCTGGTCCCAACAATAATCACTGAACTGCCCGGCCAACTTTCCCCAGTCGCACATTAAACAAGGCAAATGTGTTATTTAATGATGTCATGAAGCCATTAGCTGCAGGCTCACAATCAAATAAATGATTATATATTTCCACAAATGTAGGCAATTATGGCAGTATTGAGTAATTGGTCCAAAACTAATTTGACCCTGCTGTTTCAACTGTTCTCTGAAATGTTACAGATTTTTCAAATGAACCATATCATGCTGAGTGTATTAACACCAATCCTCATGAACTCTGTTTGAGATCTAATGTGTGTGTGTGTGTGTGTGTGCAATGTTTTTTTTCTCCATAGCCAATCATCTATGAAGGTCAAGACAAGAACCCTGAGATGTGCAGAGTGCTGCTCACACATGAGATCATGTGCAGGTAAGAGGCTCAGCTTTCTGTCATAATGCTGTTACTCCTCTTGGGATTTCCCACAATTCCACAGTTTACCCATGATGCCATGCTCTTCAGCTGCATGTAGTCTCTGCTCTACCCACAATACCCTGCTTCCCTGCTACCCTGTTCTGTGAATTCTCTGCATCACCCCCAATGCTGGACTGCTCTGTTTCAAGCATTTCCTGCTTTGCCCATGATGTTGTTTTATCTGTTCTCACTACCCAATATGCTTTGCTAGTTTTTCCGGAATGATGTTTGTGTATCGTAGCGAAGCATCTTAAGAGGAAGTGAAATTGGCTGAAATTTACCCTAAGCAGGTCAACCCCCCTCAATCCTCTCGTGAACAAGATGAGGGGACAGCAGGGAGGGAAAGAAAAAAACTGCATAAAGAAGTGATAGAGTAGGAATGTGGGCTCTCCTATCAAGAAAGTGTGCTTTAAATTAAAATCCAAAGATGAATTTGTTTTAAAACTAGGTTGTGATGATAGACTCAGGCCTATTTTTAGAAGCATTTTAACTGCACCCCCTCCCTTACACACACACACACACACACACACACACACACACACACACACACTCACACACACACACACACACACTTACACACACACACAGCCTAGCTCCTGCCTCTCCACCCCAACCCCCTTAAATATATCCTGCTGATCCCTGGTTAATTAGGACAAGCAGAAAGTCATTACTCAATTTGAATTTTCCTTTTCGTCTGGTTACAAATGTGCCCGGCCTTGCACACTGACTATGAAATATATGCAAGGGCTTCGCAAGTCACATGGATGCTACACGCTCAACTTTCACACAATCCCTCTCACATATGTAGTAGTACTCACACACACTCTCATATCTTGCACACACACTTGCAGATACAAACCAACAAGTTATTTGTTAGTACCCTTATGTCATATATTCTCTAACCATGCTATTTGATTAATGCAAATGTATTGCTTATAATCTAGCATTCTCTTTGCAAATGACCTGCATTTACAGTTTACTTGAACCAGAGAGCTCAGCAGAGAGATTTAGCAAAGAATCCCTCTCACTCTTTTTGGAGCCTCAGAATCACATTTCCCCTTGTTACACAACCCTTCATGATTTGAAACTCCCCCCACACCCTGCACACAACACAGCACAACACACACACACACACAGACACACACACGTATTTCTTTGAGGATGATATGTGCTGATTCGACAATGGAGGGGGTATTATGTATATCTGGGTGACTGTGTGAGTAGGGGTAGGGGTGTGGGTGCTATGTTGGGTTGGGTTGTGTGTGTATGCGTGTGTGTGTGGGGAGGTGTTGGGGGGGCATTCAAACGCAGCCTCAATTATAAGCAGAAAATGAGTCTGTTCTCCATTAATCAGTGGCACTAATTGCCATCCACTACCGCCAACCATATGGTGCCAAGCCAGCTTGCAGGCGCGGGACAGAAGTGCTTAGTCCTTTAATTTCACAAACTGACAAAACCCAGGGAGAAGGAGAAGGACATCTACCATAAACAGTCACACACCCGAAAAAATATTGGAGAAAAAACAAACATATTTTTTGCGTGTTTATCATGTGGATCGTCTATAAGTGGTGTGCATTTGAGATGGGTTGGGAAGATACTGCAGTTAAGAAAAAAATTCTATCGTTAAGATGATCTGGGGTTATAGGGTCCAGCAACGGCCATGTTGTAGCAGAGCTGAGGAGCAGCAGCTATATCCTGTTAATTACGTGAAGGCGATTTAGATTTAATTTCTTCAAAAAAGGAGCCGCACCAGGAAGGAAGCATGGAGATTAAAGATCTGATTTCCTCTCTGGATGTCCTACGGGACAGTCTTATAGTTGACAGGAAAAAGGAGGAGGGATCCCCCCTTCCCACTTACACCCCCCAACACACATACACACACACACACACACACACACACACACACACACAGTCCTGTTACAGACATGTAGCATGTACTAATTAGCATAATTTGTGTGATGGTGGAGGTGTGTAATTTTGAGTGTGCATGTGTGTGTGTATGTGTGTGTGTGTGTGTCTGTGTGTGTGTTTGAGTGTGTGTGTGTGTTTGAAGGAGAGACGGAGGAAAAGGAGGGGATGGAGAGAGGGAGAGAACAGAGGGAATGAGAGAGAGAAAATCCTGTCTCCCATGGGTGTCCCATGATGATTAGAAGGGGGGGGGGGGTTGTGGGCGGGGGGGGGGGGTGTTGGTGGCTGCGAGTCATGTCTTGGTTTAGCAGTACACACCACCACACAAATACAGACAGACATACACACACGGACAGACATGGAAAATAAGATACACACATTCAGACATCTCCTATCCTAATACACGGACATGCACACAATAAACACATATTGAAACATTACACACACATGCATGCACACACACACACACAAACCCGCACACACACTAGCATGGCACTTAGTGATTCCCCAGCCCTTGCTCTAGCACTGATCCACAGGGACGGCACTGACCCAGTTCAGAGAGCCTCACGGAAGCGGGTTTGTGAGAGAGTGAGAGCCCAAAAGAAAGAGAGAGAGAGTAGAAAGAGACTTAGAGATAGAGACAAAGAGTGAAAAGATAGGGTCTAAAGAAAAGAGAGAGGAGCATTGTGACTCGGAGGGAGCCGATCCTGGGGAAGCCTGCGATAATATAGACCCCGCTCGGCCTCTCTCGCTGCTCCGGTTACTTGCGGCCACACAGGGACTGTTCTCAGGTCAGCCTACGCCAGCGCCGTTCCCAGCTGAGCCATTATGAGCCAGAAAGAGGGAAGTTGCCCCAGACCAGCTGTTAAAAGGCATAATGCGCCTACCTCTCAATCTCCACCCTGTATTCACAATGCTGAAGGTAACCAGAGAAGAACGTGACACAGAGGACCTCACATCTCACACGAGTGTGTTTTCTATAGTTCAATGTGTGTGTGTGTCGGCTGTGTTTTGTGTTTTGTGTGTGTTTGTGTGTGTGTGTGTGTGTTTGTGTGTGTGTGTGTGTATGAGAATGTGAGGGTGTGTGTGTGTGTTCCATGCATTGCACTCAACCCATACATCATAAACTCTACATCCCACAGTAAGCTAGGAGTCAACAATTGATGGAGTCTATCGATCAATCTGTGATTGATGTGGCATAGGTGAAAACGAGAGAAAGGAGAGGTGGATGAAATGACAAAGAGGAGAGAAGAAGAAGACATGGGGGAGGTGTGTATGAGAGAGAGTGAAACAGAGAGATAGAAAAAGATAGGAGCATTTCTGTGATATTATTAGATCGCAGCATTGTAGCTCATCGATGTAACAATTATGTCATCCCAATAAAGCTGGCTGAAATTACTTTATAAGGGATGAGGTAACACATAACAGAGAAAAAAGATGAAGATTGAGAAAGTGAGGAGGGGAGAAGGAGAGAGAGAAAGAAAGAAAGCAGGGGGGAGAGGGGGGATTTCTGCGTATGTATGTGTGTGTGCATGTGTGTGTGTGTGTGTGTGAGTGTGTGGGGGGGTGGGCACTCCTTCGGGAAAAAGACAATGCCCCGGGTATCATGTGACAAGCCTGTCCCCATCCCCATTGAGCGAGCCCACTGCCATCTGTGCAGGGGAAACGTGAGCCTGGCTACTGCTCCTGCCACCACTATGCTACAGGCCCCCTCCTCCACTGCCACCTCAACCACCACCCTCACCCCAAAGCCCTCACACACACACACACGCGCACACACACACACACACACACACACACACACACACACACACACACACACACACTTACCTTTGCTACATTTACCTGTGTATTTTGGATTGTGTATGTGTGTATAAGAGGAAGACAGAGAGAGAGAGAGAGAGAAAGAAAGAAAAAAAAGAAAGAGTGAGCGAGAGAGCGGAGGGGGCTAAAGAGAGGTCAGGAAAGAACAGAAGAAGAAAGAGGGTCAGATAAGCCATGAATACCCTCCTCTTTGTAAGTCAAGCTACAGAAGCGAACATGGGGCTTTGGCCAGTGCCCGTCCACACATCAAAGACAACAAACATGTTCATCTGGAGACATATGTTTATTTGTATATACATGCTCATACATACACATACATGTTCTTCCTGTGGAGACATATGTTTGTATATGTGTTCCTGTGAAGACATCTGTTTGTATGTGTTCTTCAATGGACATATGTGTGTGTATCTGTGTTCATATGTTAGTGTGTTAGTTTATTTACACACAAGTGTGAATAAGCTGACAGAGGTGCTAGCCAAAACAAGAGCAGCTTGCCACATCAGTTTGCATCCATTAATCAGGCCCCAACCTCCAGGGCTTGTGTCTGTAGCAGGTGCCCCCAGGTTAGGCAAAGCCACTTATCCCTCCTCATTTAGACCCCTTTGCTACCATTTACCCCCATTTGTCTCTTCTCAACACCCCTCTGATCCCCAAGCCTTCCATCCCCCACCCCTCCACCCCCCTTACCCCTCCGCCTGTCAGTCACACACCACTGGATGTGTGTTTGAAGGCTCTTTTGTGTGTGTGTGTGTGGCAGCAGTCAATCCATATGTGAGCTCCTCTGATACGCGGGGACCTGCTGTTTTGGAGAGGAGGCACAGGTGTCACTGTGTGGCCCTGTGCTCTCAGACCTCCACTTAGCCATAGCCTGCTGCTTAATTGCTACCTACCTCCTGAAGAACAACAACAAGCTTCATTGTTCTTCTTCATCTGTTGTCTATTTCTTTTTTAACATCTTTCTTTCTCTCTCATGATCTCTGAATTCAATTCAATTCAGTTCAGTTCAATTTGATGCAGTTCAATCAAGTACAATTCACTAGAATTCACTTAAATATGGTATCATTCTGTGTAGTCCCATGTAGTTCAATGAAACAAGCTCATTGTAGTTGAATGAATAAAGAGCATTCAAAGCTGATTATTTCTATGGCCTCTATGACTATGATTCTCATGTGTCTGTATCTGTGTCTGATTTGCTCCTGTGTTCCTCCTCAGCCGCTGCTGTGACAAAAAGAGCTGTGGGAACCGCAACGAGACACCCTCTGATCCCGTCATCATCGACAGGTAGGAGAGACACCCTTTCCCCCTTTAACCGCCCTCTCAGCTGTCATTGAACATATGTGACTGTGTGTACATGTGTTTGCGTGTATGCGTGTGTATTTGTGTGGGGTGGGGGGGTGGGGGGGGGGCAAAAGGGGATGGGCGGATTAATTAGTGTGGCTGTTTGTATGTTTTGGTGTGTGTGTGTGTATGTGAGAGAGAGAGAGAGACCCCCGATATTACACCCTCACTGTTTCCTGTAAGACAATGAGTCACCTGTGTGCGTCATCTGTTGTTTGTGTGGGCTTGGTGTAATCATCGTCATTATCACCACTATCTACCAGACAGTGTGTGTGTTTGTGTGTGTGTGTGTGTGTGCTTGTGTGTGTGTGTGTGTGTGTGTGTGCTTGCACTTGTGCACATGAACCCTGGAGTGTGTGTGTTTGTGCAATTATTTGTGTGTGTGTGTGTGTGTGTGTGTGTGTGTTTATGTGTTCTTGTGCCTGGTGTTAACTCTGGCCACCGCTGCCGCTGCTGCTGCTGTGGTGTGGTGGTGGAGTGTGAGGGTGATAATGAGCCTGTGGTTGCCTGGGAGAAGCCTGACCACTACAGAGTATCCCACAATCCTCTGGGGGTGGTCAGCCTCTGACCTGCCAGAGCCTCCTGACTCAGTGCAGCCTCAGCACAAGACAAACCACTACATACTATAATATGATAAAGTTAGGGTTCATATAAGTTCATCAGCAGACAAGAAAGATGTGCACAGAAAGATGTGCACTTGTGACAGAAAGATGACAGAAAGATGTGCACTTGTGGCGTAATTGTAGATGTAGGCCTCCTAAATAAATGTATCTATGGATCTTTCCACTGGAAATAATTCTCCTAAGCAGGGCTGCTTGGAAAAGGGCAAAACATTATGTGTGGGAGTAAACAGCAGTTCTTAGGAAATAAGTTAGAAATAGGTGTACTTGTTGCTTCACTCCCCCAGGCCAGATGCAGATGAGATGCTGGTCAAAGCTGTGTCCAGTCCAAGATAGTTTATGGTCAGTGGTATCATTTGTGGTCATGGGTACTTTCTTATGAGTAGAGGACTCACCGGGACTTTCTGAGAGACTAACAGATGAATGAACAGATGAAACATTAAATGTTCATGCAGACTTTTGCAACATAGCATTGCGGGAATGGTTTTGACTATATTTTAGTAAATGTTTTACTATTTTATATATAAAATACATTTTATTTATAAATGTTTTATTAGGGATTGAGAAAGACATTTCTACTCAAATATATTGCTTGTAAATGTATTAAATGTAAAAACAAAAGCACAGAATCACTGAATTAAGAAATGAATTGGCATTGTAATGTAACCAAATGGAAATATAATGGAACTCTTCAAATGAGTTACCACTGTAATTCACCCAGTGTATGCACATCAGCTGCCACCATAGTGCTGTAATGCCATTCCTTGCCTGTGATTCCTGTGCTGTAATGCCATTCCTTGCCTGTGATTTCTGTGCTGTAATGCCATTCCTGTGCAAGGCGAGCCCCTCTGAAGGCGGAGAGGAAAGCGTGTAATGTAGGCACCTCACAAATGTGAGCAAAGAACCTCTCCTCCTTTCAACTCCCCTTAATAAAATCCACATGCATAATGAAGTGTGTGACAATAGTAGCCAGAGTGCCCCTGGGCCTGTCTCCCCTCCTCTCCCCTCCCCTCTCTTCTGCCTCTCCCTCTTTTCCACATTTCTCTCTCCCTCTCTCTGTTTTTCTCTCTCTTTTTCTTTCTCTCTATCATGCCCTGGCTTACCCCCCCCCCCCCCCAAGGGCACCCAAACAGGCCTTCTCTCTTTCACTGCACACTCTCCTCTCTCAAAGGAAGAAATTCAATCCACCCTGTCTGCATCTCTCATGATTTTTACTAATGGACCACTACTGGACCTGTTGACGTTGTACGAGCCACAGTTGTTGTTGTTGTCATGGTTGTTTTTGTTGTGGAATGCATTTGCAAGAACAATTGAATTGGCAGTTCCGAGATGCAGAAATAGCTAGCTCTGTTATGTATTTCATGCAAATGGTTTGGAGTGGAGCCCCTTAGGTTATCGTGGTCTCTCTGGCTGGATCCTCTCCAAGCGCCTTGTAGTCTAATGTGGAAGCTATTACCAAGAAACCTTTACACTTAGGGGTCACCATTCTTACAAGTGTCTCCCTCTCTCCCTCCCACTCTCCCACCCGGCTGCCTGTTCTTTTTCCCTGCTCCATGTGCTGCGATGCCTTGAGTAGATTTACTGCCCCTGGGTTGGGGGAGGGGGGTCCTGTGAGTGGTTGGGGTGATATGCTGCTGCTGTTTTATGTCCTGACGTGAACACATCGGTGGGCCTTGGTGTTCCGTGTCATTAAGGCGAGAAGTGAGCATAAGTCGTTGTGAAGTGTCTGGCCCGTGATTGCATTTGCATGCAGAGCAAGGTCAAATGACGGCTTCAAGTGGAGCTCAGCTGAGGAGACAGTAACACGACGGGCAGGTCGCTCTCAATCTCCGTCTCCCCCTCCTCTCTCGGTATGCAGTCTGTCTTGTCTCGCTGTCTGTTCTTCTCTGTCTCTCACTTTCTATGTCTCCCTCTTTGTCTTTGTCTCTCTCTCTGGGTTTTTGTCTTCTCTGAGAGGTAGCTGACAGACGCACTGACCTGTGTGACTGTGCACACAGCCGCAGCTGTGGTTCATCTGTGCCAGCTCTCTCTCTTTCTCTCTCTTTCTTCCATCACTCTTTCTATGCCAGCCTCTGCCAGGGTTGTGCCAATATAGTCCTATGGTTCACCTATATACCTGGCACATGTGCCCAAACCCCGCAACCACGCACATAGACATACATACACACACACACACTCATCCCCAGCACCCTCTGCTTTCTGCTTCGTTGGGCTAGAAAGGGTCAGAACTCTTGGGGGGCAGCTGGAGTCTCTCTTTAACACACACACACACACACACACACACACACACACACACACACCTTTAGACTCCACTGAACAAACAGGCCTTGTGCATGGACCAGTGAACAAACTCACTTGCATTAGGTACACTGTCTCGCATGCAGTCGTGTTGGGGGAAAAAAGACCAATAAAAAAGTATCAAGTGTGTTATTCTTTCTGCTTTTGTAAAATATTCCTGGAATGTGAACTTACACTTGGGGATTGATTAGCATTTACCACCAGTGAAATATCACATTACTGTTATTATTGTCAGTGTGCTCCCCAATCGTCATGCTAAAAAAAAGCTATTTTCAAGGTAATGAGGAAGAAGTCAACTAAAATCAAATCGTGGCGTCTTCGTCCACCGAGATGGACATGTGTTCCACAGCACCACGCCTTCTTTTCTTCTCTTATCCCCATTAGGCTTAGAGACCATGGGCAATCCTGACTAGTGTGGAAATTTTTATTTGATGCCATAATGCACATCTTTCTACACCACCCCCACTTTTCCTCTTTCTCTCTCTCTCTCCCTTTTGCTCTCTCTCTCACCTTCTCTCTTTCTCTCCTCCTCTCTCTCCCTTTTTCTGTCACATGCTACTGCAGCACAGGAAAATGGGTCATGTGAAAGAAAAAAGCATGTGTAAAAAAAGAATGAAAAATAACCTCATTTTGGTCTGAATATGTTCTTGGCAGTGTTCTTTTTTTCTGGATCCCTAACAAACAAACAGCTTGCTCAATGATACTGTCTCAATTACGATTTATTATTGCCTCAGAATACATAATAAAAAAATAACAACCCCGACTTCTATCTCTTTCCTTGAAGTTATTTAGTTCAATAAATAAGGCCTCATTAACGTGCTCTTGTTTCAAAGAGTTGATTCGATTTCACTGCAGTAATTAGCCTAGCTAGCGCTAATTCTCTTGACTGAGGATTGCAAGCAATTCGTTAATTAGCTTTCTCTCCCTAAGACACACGGATCGACTGCAGCAAATCCTGCACACTGGAAGAAATACTAATGATCTCTTATTATGCAGTTAAAAGAACAAATCTCATATTTACAGTTGTTTATTCGCCATGTTTGTAAACATACAATAGCCAGGATTGGGCTTTCTGGGGGGAACAATTTTGATTGCTTTTAACTTCAGAAAATTGCAGCGTTAATACTATTATATGATGCTCCTGGTACTACTAACTAATATACTTGTGTATATATGTATAATGTGTGTGTGTGTGTGTGTGTGAGAGAGCGAGAGAGAGGGGGGGGGGGGAGTGTGTTGTGTAAGAATGAGAATATGGTTGTCCTTTTACAACCTGCTGCATTATCGGGGGGGCTGGTTCAGTGCTCTGCCATATGGTCTCAGTCAACCCCCTCAACTGCCCACCACACCACACACCCCTGGTCTCACAGCCTAAACTACTTCTGTGTGTGTGTGTGTGTGTGTGTGTGTGTGTTGAAGTCCTTGCGAGGCTCAGTAAGATTACTTCAAATGGCCCTCATTGACATGAGCACAAAGGGCCCCTGACATCTCATAGATGCCTCTTCACTTTCAGACCCCCTCCACCGCGTGTTTTAATCGCTCACAGATAGACTCCAGCCTGC
Source organism: Tenualosa thibaudeaui (assembly GCA_027481765.1). Taxonomy (NCBI): domain Eukaryota; kingdom Metazoa; phylum Chordata; class Actinopteri; order Clupeiformes; family Clupeidae; genus Tenualosa; species Tenualosa thibaudeaui. The sequence continues at coordinate 20,191,220 of JAIFZK010000009.1, forward strand.
TCAGCCTTTACACAAACATACACACACACACACATGTTCACACAGTACTGTCCAGGCAGACATGCACCTAACACACCCGATCACACAGACAACACAAAGAGACATGCAAGACACACATACACATACACACACACACACACACACATACACACATAACAGCACTTCAGTCCTGTTAAGAGCCTATTGTTTGGTAATTTTCTCCATTGTGACCCCTCCCTTTATTTTGCTAGCATGTGTTTTCATGTGTGGGACAGGCTAAGGAGTGCACAAACAGTCCTGTGTGTGTGTGTGTGTGTGTGTGTGTGTGTGTGTGTGTGTGTGTGTGTGTCTGAGTGTGCTCTGCAGGGAACACAGACAGGGCCTGACAGGGAAGGCACACTGCAGATGCACTCCAGAACTTAATGGCAGGAAAATGGGACAGTGTGGTGTCAAATACAAACTAAGAACAGATCACACACACACACACACACACACACACACACACACACACACACACACACACACACAAACACACAGAGAGACAGACAGACACACACACACACACACACACACACGTACAGTTCTCTTATAGCAATAGCCAAACAACCAGAGAAATGCATATACAATAGACAGTAGAAATACATAGGTATTAATCAGAAATATAAAACACACACACACACACACACACACACTCACTCACTCACTCTCTCTCTCTCACGCACACACACACACACACACACACAAACACAAACACAAACACACACACACAAACACACCCTCTTGGACATTGCCGTGTCAGAGCATTCACCAGATCTCTCGTCGGCCCTCTTCAGGTGTCTCACTTTACACACGCCTATTATTCCTGTGATGGGAGATGTTCAGGCCAGGAAGGGTGTGTGTGTGTATGCGTGGGTGTGTGAGCGTGGGTGTGGGTGTGGATGAAAAAAAGACACAAGAGACAAGGTAGACAACTCGGTTTCAGATCTCTGCCCGGCATTGTGAAGGACGCCCATCAAAAGTTTGTCGATAAGTTTACTAAGGATTCTGTGTTCCCACAAAATACACCTCAATTGTCTTTATCTGCTCTTTATCCCCTGGTCTCACACACACACACACACACCCCTCTCTGTGTGTGAAATGTGCGTTATGGGAGATTTGGTTCTGTTTTTGTGAGTGTGGGTGAGAGAGTAATGTCGGGGGGGGGGGTGAACTGAGTGGTGTGAGGCTTTCTCCTGGGAATCTGGATTGCCTCTTTTAATCCTCAGTTCCTCTATGTCTCCCATCGTCTTCTCCCTCCTTCCC
>JAIFZK010000009.1:20197500-20200000 GCA_027481765.1 Tenualosa thibaudeaui
TGTCAGATTCCTTCTCTTTTGCAGCGCCGTCTGATAAACAAACAAACAAACAAAATGATCGCAAATGTTTTTGCGCCATCCACCACCACTGCACTTACAGCAAGATTTAGCGCATCCCTCACGCCACACCACAATGTATAATTACCATCCCCCCCACCCCCCGCCTCCCAGAATCTCTTTTTGTTTGCATTGTTGTCATGGCGGTTCAAAACAAGGAACCGAAGTAGCTATCAGACAGTCGAGTGTCTCCCTCTCTGGCTCCAGGATCCGTATACTTTGGCCCCCGTGGCTTGTTTTATTATGTGTGCCGGGCGAGACACTGTTACTGTGTACGAGTCTAGCAGGGTGCCTTCCCTATAATTGAATTATTTATTTATGTATTATGTATCAGATCCTAAAGCAGTCTTTATCCGGGGCTGTGTCACTAGCGGCAGTGGTGGCAGCGGGGTTTTTGCGATTGCGGTGCCCGCACGGCTGCGCTCTGGGGGCCATTGTTGTGTTTCGATTCCACTTCCTGCGGGGAAAGGTCAGCGGCTGCTTGGCGAGAGGCTGAATAATTCATGCCATTGACTTTGTGTCAGCACTCGCTCTCCACCGACTGCTCTCTCTCTCGCTCTCTCTCTCTCTATGTGTGTGTGTGTGTGTATGTGTGTGTGTGTGTGTGTGAAGGAGAGGGAGTCAGAGAGAGAGAGAGTGGTAGAGAGAAGGAAAGAAAGACAGAGAGAAAGAAAAAGAGAGAGACAGGGAGGGGAATGTTTTATTCATTTATCTCATTTGGAATCCCTAGCTGCACCTGTTTCTACCATTATGCAGTCCGACATTTACATTCAATGCTAATTCCCTTTAACTGTGCAACCCCCCAACACACACATGCACACACACACACACAAACACACAAAATCCACACTTACAGGCAAACATACACAGCAAAACACATACACACACACACACAGGAACAGATACACACACACACTCACACATTCACTCAGAGATCTCCTCTCGGGCTAATTTGGTCTGAGTAGCGGTAGGCTCCCTGCTGGTTCCACCCATCCTTCTGAGCGTCTCTCCAAGGTCAGGACCCCCATTTCCCCACTCCCTTTCCCCTGCTCCTCAGTCCAAGGGTCTCCTGCCTCATTTTCACCACATTAAGGGCTTCCCATTCGGATTGTTCCTGATTTGGAGGTGTGGGCTCAGGCACCGGGACAAGGGAAGAATGGAGACGCCTGAAGTCTCCAGAACTCATGTCCTCTGTCTCCAGTGCGCGTGTGCATGTGTGTGTGTGTGTGTGTGTGTGTTGTGTGGTTATTGAAACGTTTTTGCAACACTGACCATGGAGAGGTTGACATGGCCAATTACCTTGTGTAAGTAGTGTTGGTGTTGATTTGCATGTGGCTGAGAAGAGGAGAGAAGAACCCTGAGGATGTGTTTTCAGATGGGTGTGTGTGTCCGTATGTGTGTGTGGGGTGGGGGTGGGGGTTGCCAGGAGCTCTCGGGGGCTTCACTTTGGAGCATTCACAAAGCCAGGGGAACAGGAGGGCTCAGTGTGGGGAACACGGCCTTGCCACAGGCAATGTTCCGTGCAGATGTGCCCCCCTCCCCTCCCGACATGCACCCCAACACACACACACACACACACTTCTCTTCAGTCTCTCTCTCTCCCCTCTCCTCCACCACATCCCATCCCCCTATGAAATTACCCCCACAGTCTCCTAGAGGAAGGTTGCATGTGTGTATGTGTGTGTGTGTGTATGTGTGTGTGTGTGTGTGTGTGTGTGTGTGTGTGTGTGTGTGTGTGTGTGTGTGTGTGTTTTCCTTTGCTCTGTTTATCAGGTGGTTGGATCTGGGTCATATTCCCCACGTCTGCTCTCTCTCTCTCTCTCTCTCTCTCTCTCTCTCTCTCTCTCTCTAAAAACAAACCAGACCTTTATACAGTCCAGTGTCTTCTCAACCTGCACTCCTAGTCACGTACAGAGGCCAGTATGCACACTGCTGGAGCCAATCTCACATCTCCATCTCTGATGGAACATCTGACTCCAAATGTACTCCATCACTCAGTCATTGCAGTTGTCAGTGAAAGAAATTAGAAACTGCTTTGCAAATATCAGACTACAAATATTACATACACATGTAAGCATGCAACATGCAAATTCGTAAAGAGGTCCATGAATGATAAAAATGCACCATCTGCGGCGTTATTTTTATTTATTTGTTTGTTTATTTATTTACACACTGGAGTGTTTTTGTTTGTTGACATCACCAGAGTCTGGCTACTCCCTCTCTCTCCCTCTCTCTCTGGCTCCTCGGGACAAAGCTCTGTCTGTCCCCAGGCCACTGACTGGATAAGCTGGACTCAGTGACCCAGGCTTGGCCTCCCTCAGGCGGCCGGCTCACCCCGGGCAGGGCTCATCCCTCTCTGCCAGGCCTGTTCAGGTGCCAGGTCTGCCTGCCTGGGGGCCAGTGGTGTGCCGGCACTGGGCCAGACTTGGAAGGGTTAGGGGAT
>JAIFZK010000009.1:20205000-20257500 GCA_027481765.1 Tenualosa thibaudeaui
GTCCTCACTCACTCGCGGAGAAAGCCAGTAGTGACCACACTCTTTCATTTGCCTACTGTCACCCCCCCAAAGACATCCTTTTGTTTTGTTGTGCCACAGTTTTTTTGGGAGTCCTGTTGTTTTGGGAGCCATGCCGCCGGAGCCACAAATGAATAGCGTGGCTGTCGGCTTCACCACTGCAGACTGGCTATTTAGGACTTATTTCAGGAAGCAAGGATGGCAGAGCAGGGATAGACAGACAGAGAGAGAGAGAGAAAAAGAATGAGAGAAAACAGGGACAGAGAGAGAGAGAGAGAATAAAGAGAGAGAAAAGAGAAAGACAGAGGGATTGAGAGAAGGAGAGAGAGAAGGTGCCCTCCTGTCGAGCATCGGAGGCAAGGGTGGGGTAGTGGAGTGGGTGGTGTGTGTGTGTAGGGGGGGAGGGTGGTGTTTTATGTCCCTGGCACACAGTGTCCTGTGGTGCTCCCCTCGGGCTGGGTCACAATAGGAGGAAGAGAGCCAAGGGGCGAAGTGCAGCTGCCAACCCTGCTGTTTGCCTGCCTGTCATCTACACCCTCTGTCCTGTCCGACGCCCTTCTCCTCCTCCCCTAGCTCGCGGCAAACACTGATTGGCACTGTTTACCTGCCGTGCCAACTTGAATGTTAGCGAGCAAGATCACCTGTGACTTGGACAGAGCGAAAGAGAGACAGTAAGGTCAATGCTTAACTCTGGGAACACTCTGTCTTAGCCTTCACGTGTGATGTGAGAAGCATCTTGCGGCTGCCGTTGTGTAATTAATTGCATCTTCTTTTGGTCGGCTGGATTTAATTTAATAGTAAATGCCTGTCAATCCTACTTGGGAATTGGTTATACAGCCATCGATCAAATGTGTCTCCCGGACGTTAATTGGCGTCATTAAATCGGATTGTAGACACATACTGTGCAACTTTGGACGAGGGGGTTGCAGGTCTCCTCTTGTATGGGCTCTGTGGGAAATGGGAGTAATAGGATCCTTGTGATGCAGAGCTGTACCTGGTCTGATTGTCTCGGGTCCTCTGTGTGGAGAGATGATGTCATGCGTCTGGCCTGGGCCTTTTGTTGTGGATGGTTTGGGTTTTCCTGTCGGCCAGCAAGGAGAGGAGGAGGAGGAGGGGGACGACGAGGTTGGGGGGGGTTGAGGCACTGGAGCATTTCGAGAGGCGGCTTCCCGTGCGGAACACTCCAGGAAGAGCGCGCCAGCGTCCTACTGAGCCTGGCCATTGTTGTCCCATTGCCCCCCTCTCCCTCCCCAAACTTCTGCTGGGCCCCTGAAGATCGATGGCCTCACGCGGCATATGGGATGTCCTCGACGACAGGCAGCAGACGCCCAAAAGTCAACAAACAAGCCTTGTCCACACAAATGTGCGCGGACACAAACACACACAAACACACACACGCAGAAGAACACACAGGCGTGTGCAATCAATAGGATGCTTTGGCACATGGAATTCACAATTACAGTCACATGCATTGAAGAAAAGATCCAGCTTTTCAACCACTACCCAACTGTCCCCTCTGTCACCACCTACAAGAACATGTTCCACAGAACTTATGACTAACACCAAAAAATTACAATTTCAAACTGCTGCCACACACACTTCAAAGGCACCGTGTCTCAAAAGCGTATGTGTAAGTACATCAACTTCGAACACCACCTGAAGCTAATTGGCTGTAACAACACGCCCACGTCTGTTTCGCTCTCTCTTTCTATTTTTTTTTCTTCCCCTCCCTCCCTCTCTCCCTCTCTCCATGTGTCTTGCCAGCCTTCTTAGCAGTCTGGAACAGCTGAGAAGTGCTACCTGAAACCACAAAGCCAAGCGGCGTTGTGCTGCGTCGCATTGCGCTGCGCTGCGTTGCGTTGCGTGACTAGCAAATAAGGTTTCCGTGGGCGCGAAGACAAATTAGCAACATCCTTACCTCCCCTGATCCCTTCCGTCACATCTCATACTTCCGTCACCTGCTTGCGGTGATTTTAGCGCGAGATAACAAGACAACAACACCGACGACTGCAAGCGCAGGGCCTTCTCCGCAGTACGCTTGTCTCTGAGTTCACCGAAACTGTTAGCTAAGCAGCAGTGGCGAAGGAATGCTAGTGGCTAATTGGTGCGTTTTGGCAGCTGTGCTTGCACAACAGGCCGATTCTGTCATTCCAGATGTCACTGTTGAATCTGTCAGAGTAGGATTACATATCTGGGCAGTTACTGTATTCATGCATAGTAAAGCAAAGGATAACTAGCCATTTGACACATGAGTCAAAAGCAAGAGTTACTCTGTTTTACACTGAATGCCTTTGGCATGGTAATGAAATAAAAGCTCAGTCTGATTTATCCCTTTTCTGTGGACTTGAGTCTTATTTTCCCTTCTTTGTTTGTTTTCTTTCTTCTGTCTTGGCTGCATCTTGCATGCGTGTCATAAGCTTGGGGTTTATTTGTTGATGAAAAGCTGTCATCAACTAGAAATATGATTCATATATCACCCCCATGAACACACATGGGAGCCTCACTTGACTGTATGCAGCCCCTCAAAGCAATTATTCCCAAAGATTTAAGGTTTCCCCCTACCAAAAAATACACTGTTCCCGGAGAAAACATTTGAATAACTTCAGAGAAATTGATGACATGATTATGTTAATCTGTCCACAGTTATATGATAATGGTGGGGGAGTTTGTCATTGGGCGCAGAGAATCAGATCTGCATTTGATGACAGTGGAAATGATGCCAGGCACAGGGGAGGTCTTTTTTTAAAGACAGTTTGGAAACATATCACAGATGGCACATCACACCCCAGCATCCTCCTATTCTCTTCCCCATCCTTCAGGTTTGTCAAAAGTGTGTGTGTGTGTGTGTGTGTGTGGAGAGAAGGGCTTAGCCCATAGCTGGACTGTGAAAGGAAGTGGGCGAGGGGTGGGTTGGTGCTTGGACAACATTTTGTGCTGTCCACTTTTTTGCCGCACACAGTTTTTTATGAGCATAGATGACTTGAGCAAAATCTGCAAAGCAGCTTATGCAAATCTACATGAAAGATTAAGGATGAAACAGCCCTAAACCAATTTGTAATGTGTGTGTGTAATGGTGGGGGATTTGGGGGGTATCTTCTCTGTGGCTGTGTTATTGTTATCATTGTCTTTTTCTTTGAAGGTTTGGAAGCTAATGGCAATGTTATGCTATGAAAGTGCTTGTTGTGGTTGGCTCCTTCATAGGATTGACTCCATTGTCAGGTTTAGGCTTTAATCACACGGATTTGGAGATGAAAAACACATCACCGCTTCTGTGCGACACAACAATGACTCTATCAATACAAAGGATTCAGATTGTTAAGAGAATCTGGTGTATGTGTTTGTGTGTGTGTGTGTGTGTGTGTGTGTGTGTATGTGTGTGTGCGTCCGTCTGTGTGCTAAAACAGACCACACTATGACCCCACAACATCAAGAGTTTCTCATCGATTGAGATAAAATGCCACAAGCAGTCTCTCTCTCTCCCTCTCTCTCTCTCTCTCTCTTTTTCGTCTGCCCTCCTTCTCCCTGCACTCCCTCTTGCTCTGTTTCTCTCTCCACAGTAAGATGAAAAGGACATGTCCTCCCCTCATACATTTTTCTCACACCTTCTCATCCCTCCCTCCTTCCCTCCTTTTGACAGCCATAGAAAGAGAGAGAGAGAGAGAGAAACTGAGAGAGTGAAAGAAAGAGAAGAAGAAAGAAAGAAAGACAAAAAGAAAAAAAGGGGGAAATGCTGCAATTTTCTAATTCAGTCAAATAAAGCACTCCGTGTGTCAGCTGTCAGACGGCCGGCTTACCGGCAGGGTCAGAGGGCGCGGGGCTGCTTTCATGAGAGCGCTAATCGATTAGCCGTCAAGGCGCCGCTGCCGCTGCTCAAGTGGGAAGAGGGATGGAGGGCCACCTGGGTCCCATTTCAATAATTGCTCACCCGCCGTCTACAGACCTCCTCCTTCATGGAACAGGAGGGTGGAGGAAGGTGGAGGAGGAGGAGGAGTGTGTGTGTGTGTGTGTGGGGACAGTGTATGTAAGTGGGGTGTAGCAGTGGTGTGGGTGTGATTGTGATGGGAAGGGAGCTAAATAGATGAATAACTTTAATTAATTAATTGAGAGAGTGGGAGGCAGCGGAGTAGGCAGGCAGGCGGGCGGGCGGGCGGCATGGGCACATCAGGAAAGGGTATCGATCAGGTCAGTAAGGTACACGAGAAAATAATTTAGTCTGAATTTATTGGGTGACCCCTGCGAGGTTAAGCACTGCGCCTTTGCCTTGGCAGCCACTCTGTGAGGCTGGGGGTATTTACTCCAGATAAGCCGGGTCAACACCGGCGATTTAAAATGAAGCGAAAACACTTGATCTTTGTTGCTGAGCGTCACCGCTTTTGGCTGCTGCGCTTCTGCTCACCAGCGCAGGTGCCAAAGCGCTATATAATATTGTCGTGCGTCAGTGTTTACACCAGCGAGATGTTTGTGTGAAAACTGCGGCTGTGTTACGCCATCCCTTTCCTTCATCGGGATCGTCTCCGGATGCTGCCGCGCTTACATCTGTCATACGATCTACCGTTTCCTGCGTCTCTCGGCGTTCGCGCCTTGGTTGCCTGTCTGACTGAGGCCCTGCCGCGAGGTGAGAAAAACGTCGGATCCAAAACAAAGACACCGGTTCAAAGAGCCTCATCGCACATGTGCATCGCAGACAGTTGGAGGAAATGGCTACATTTCCCCTGCTGACAGAAGTGGGAGACCCCAGAGATAATATGAGGAAGTTGATGTTGAGCGGGCCAGGACATATCCATCTTACCTCACTCGATGAGAAAAATTGTGAGAAATAGAGAGAAGGGGAGAGAGAGAGAGAGAGAAATGTGTTTATCTTTCGCTCTTTATAAACTCATCCCAGCGAAAGGCCGGCTGTTCATTTAAAAGGTGTTCAGTCCTCTACTGGGCTGTGAAACAGGACACATTGTGTCAAGAGGATACACTGATATCCATCTAGCCATGAATAAGTAATAGCATGATCACATACTTGATCGCACCCTGCAGAGGGTCAAGCTGCTGGAGGACATTTAACCCCATTTAGAAGGAGGCTTTGACCTCTATTTCTATTTGCAATAATAGCCTAGTCAATTCAGAAATAGTTGAACATGACATTCTCAAATGTAAAAGTCTGTTAGGGGGATACATAGATGTGTCAAATACACAGGCATAACATGGATGATATTTCTTCACTGTAAAAGTAGGCTAGGTATCTGGATAGTTTAAATTGATGATAATAATGTGATGCTTTGTGCAGAAAAGTTTCAAAAGCTATAATAATGATAAAACCAGTTTATGTGCGAGTCCATATGAAACTGTGAGATGCACACTGTTGTGATGATAATTTGATTTTTAAAATGATTTATGGCTGTCCATTGTTTATTGTTTCACAACCCCCATCAACCCCGATAGTCAAGTCCAAGAGCACCTCCTGAACACATCCACCAATTGCTGATGAGGGAATGAGAATTGGATAGTAATGTTTTTACAAGAGAAATTACATGGCGCCTTGTTCTCCCGAATGGCTTCGTTTTCATCTTTAATTGAAATCAATAGGCTGTGGCCATTCCGCTGATGGGCCCACGGTGACCAAGAAGATTTGTGTCCAAAGTGCAGTGCCCCCCTTGGAATGAAATCACATCAAAATCCATTCCTCTCCCCTTTATGTGTGGAAGAGACGGGGCAGGGGCAATGGATGGGGTGGGGGTAGGATGGGGTAAGATAGGGTGGGACAGGGGTCTTGGTAGTCAGCCATGCACACACAACCCTGACATAGCCACTGTACACTAGCTCACAGACATGGATAGAGATGCTCATTATGAACACACAAATACATGTGCATTGTCACCCAGTCATCCATAGATAAATACACACATACATATTAACGGCTAAATATATACAGAACTCAAGCATTTGTACACACACACATAAACACACTCATACACCCAGGCGGATGAATCGGTGTCCAGCAGTATGAGTCAGAATATACTGCTGTTCCTTGCTACGGTGTGCAGTGTGTGTGTGTGTGTGTGTGCGGAGTAAAGGGGTGGGGTGGGGGGGCGATTAAGTGCTAATAGATTGCTCAGTCAGGCACCGTAGCTTAGGCTGCCATTAGTGCTACATCTCTGACACAGGCATCACGGTGCTGATGTCACACGGTCAATTGGAGACGAGGCAGTACCCATCCATCAGGCTTTTTACTGCATGTATCATTCCCCCTTATGCTACCACGCTTTATTGTTATTTTCACTGCCAAAGAACAACAGTGGCGGTGCGCACCCAGAGGTCGCTGGAATCCCGGTGGTTCTCTGCCTGGTGTGATGTTAAGTGAGGAAGAAAAACCATGAGAAAAAAAAAAAACAAGCGATAGGATGCTAAGCTGATGTAACCCTGCTAGTCTGATATCAACAAAAATGAAAGAAAGAATTTAATTGAATAATAAAATACTATGTGAGTTAATCTTAGCACTCTCTTTTAGTGCTGTTTGTCCTCTCTGACTGCAAGGTTTTATTTATTTTCTGGATCCGCACAGGTTTTAAACAAAGGAAATTTATAGGATATAATAATTTACGTTTTCTCTTAGCAGCTAGCACCACGCCTGTTTCATTGGAATAACCCAAGATTTATTCCCTCGGAATTGCAAATGAAAGCTCGTAAATTACGCGTCTTATTTTTCCGTTGTGTTTGGCGCGCTGTAATTCTGATGCCACCCAGTGCTGTGCTGCTAATTGGTGAAATTACCATGCAAGTATGTGAGATTTGTGCTTTTCCAACGAGCCACAGAGTACGCAACTGATGGCCCATACCAAAACCAAACACACACACACACACATAATAAAAATGATTGTGAGAATAATAGGGGCTGTTGAAACTAACCCAAAACAAACAAAGAGCGCTCATTGATTTGTCATGACAGAGATACATCATGAATTCAGATCATGCACCAAGGCTGCTTCCCCAGGAGGCCCTTTGAAAGAGTAACCTCTCTGTTCCTCCTCCTTTCACATCCCTCCATCCAGTCTCACATCTCTCCCTGCATTACTCTCTTCATCCTTCTCTTCTATCCCTCCACTCTTCTTCTGAAGTGGAGATGCCTGTGTCCATCAGCTCTATGACATTCGACATGGTGTTCACTGTAATATGGGGAGAGATGAATAAGATGTGATAAGCAGACACGGGTGATGATCCATGATGCTTTTTTGGCTACCTGAGGGGGCCAAGGTGAGGTATTTTTGAGCGTCATTAACAGCACACAGCTATTTTTGCTTTCCAAATATTTCCATGCCTTCACAGCTGTAGCGATGCTCGACATGCCTAAGACTCGGGTCAAGACTAGAGATGTGAGCGGCTCGTTTTGTCAGTTAGAGAAAGAGAGAGAGAGAGAGAGAGGGAAAAGGACAACAGAGTTTTACTGGTGGTGGAGGTTGGGTGGTTGGGGGGGCTGGGGGGCATTCACGAAAAAGAACTCCAAATGCAACACACATTTGTTTTCACACATCTGCTGATTTGTTTTGACATCTTCCCTGCGAAAAGAGTCTCGCCTCCCAGTGCAGATGAAAAAAAAAAAAAAGTGCTGGTACTCAGCGGGAAATTATGCAGTCAAATCAGTATCGCCACATAAACAGACACTTCAACACCCCTCCTCCTTTCCTCCTCCTTTTCCCTCCTTCTTCCTGCTTATGCAAAGGTCCTGTAATTTAGTCGTCTAAGAATCCACTGTGCGGAGGAAGACTCCCAGCGCAACTTTTTTAAGTAATTTCGGCAAGTGGCGGACCCCCCTGCCTGGCGAGAGCGAGTCCGACATCGTTTAGGCCGTGCAGGGCCGTGCCGATTCTGGTACGCAAAAATAAACCATCTGCGTATCTGATGCGCAGTGTTTGTGTGTTCAGTGTACAGTCACTCTTTTGTTTCACTGTGCAGTTCAATAACAAACAGGCCTATTAATAAAAGCCATTGTGAGGTGAAACATAGAATGAAATGGAGAACAAGCAATGCTTGCCCCCCCCCGCCCCCCCAACACACTTTCCCTACGCCCACCTCTACCTTGGACAGAATAGAGCAGTGGAAAACAAAGACGGGGCTGGGGAGCTGGGTCCAGGTGACAATGGACACAGGACAGAAATAGAAAGTTGGCAACGGGGGCAGGGTGTGGACCCCAACAACATGTCACACGAGGCGCTGCCCATCACCACTGCATCGCTGTGAGCAGTGCTGACTGACAAATACATGTAAACAATGGACCCAGGCTGTGTGGCATAGTGTGTGTGTGTGTGTGTGTGTGTGTGTGTGTGTGTGTGTGTGAAGAGCTATATGTTCCTTCATTTACAGCTAGCTTGCTAATGTGTTCATCTCTTATGAACATACTATCTAGCGATTCAGAGTTGAAAATTAGTTAGTAAATTTGTTGTGTGTATGTGTGTGTGTGTGTGTGTAGCTGGTAGAGGTTACAAATCTGTTGTGCATAAATATTCGCCCAGTGTTTCCCGCTGCCTCTGATCATGTGACCGGACTGCAGGTCACCCACCTCCTCGCCTGAGATGAGACCCTGTAGAAACAGGAAACTCATTTTCCTGCCACTTCCTGAATGCAAAAAAGAGAGAAAAAGCCCGACGGCCATTTTTAGCAGCGTATGAATCTACACATGTACATGGTGGCCCACAGAGACACACACACACACACACACACACACACACACACACACGTGCAGAGCGAGCAGGACATGAAAGTAGTTCTCCGTCTTAACCTTTCATAAGTGCCCCGTTCCTCACTTGCAAATCCTCTGGGGCCGTTATCAGCCGTTGAGCTGTAAGGGTCAAGTCCTGACTCAGATAAGAAGTGTTTTGTGAGTCTGCGAGTATGTGTGAATGTGTGTGTGTGAATGTGTGTGTGTGTGTGTATGAGAGAGACTGTTTTCTTTTAAATACAATCAGTTAAAATTAGGTATGTATGTTTGTGTATTTGTGTGTGTAGAGAGAGGGATAGCCAGAACCATGATGTGGATCAAAGATCACTAAAGAAGGAGACTTAGCAGTAATGAAGAAAACTAGACAAATATTCGGATTCTGGCAGGGTGTGTGTTTGTGTGTGTGTGTGTGTTTGAGGGATGGTGGAGAGGTCCTGTGTCTCAGTGCAAATGGGCCCAAACCGTTGGTGCTGTGGAGTTAGATGTATGAGGTGGGGAGGCCGAGGCTCTGAGTGAAGACCCCACCCCCCCCCCCCCACACACACACACACCCCACCCCCCGTGCCTGTCGATTGCTTCCTGTTCAGGAGGACCTGAGCTCAGAGGCTGCCGCGAGGCACCCGGACTCCCACAGGAAGTTAGCCCCCCATCACTTCACTCCGCTCTCCAACCCTCCCATGCCCTGTCCTACCTCCACTACCTCCCATCCTAAAGCACCCCCATCCCCCTTCTCCCTCCCTCCTCCCTCCCTCCATCTTCTACCTCCCCAACCCCTCTGCAACCTATCCTCACCCCTCCCTCCTAATGCAGTGGAATGTGTGTCCCCCGGGGGTCTGGGGGGACCTAAACACTCTTCGTTTTTCTTTCAGTAGGGCTCTGTGAGTGTGTGTGTGTGTGTGTGTGCGCGCGTGTGTGTGTCTGTCTGTGTGTGTGTGTGTGTGTGTGTGTGTGTGTGTGTGTGTGTGTGTGTGTGTGTGTGTGTGTGTACAAGAGAGGACAGGGTTATGCAGCACTGGAGCTGAGTGTTGCCAGTTGTAAGGGGGTAGGGGTAGCGAGGCTCTTGTTTTGAGAGGGTGTTTTTCTAGTGTAGTTTGTGTTCCTGGGCACCCCAGGGGAGAGCCAGGCACAGAGAGTGAAATAAACAGACGAACGAAAGGCCGAGGGGGAAATGGCGGCGGTGGCGGTGGTGCCTCTGTTGCTAGAAGTCAAGCAGGAACCCCCTGGGGTCTGTCTTCTGTAGGTGATCTGGAGCTCTTACCTGTGCAGCACAAGCCAGGCTTTGGTCCATCTGTGCCCATTAAATGCCCATTGGAGAGGGACAGAGATTAAGATGAAACGATCGCAGAGTGATCCTTGACACACATACTTGTCTGTGGTTGCATCACATTTCACCAGCCTTGTGTTCTCTTGCAGTCATAGCTTGCAACACACGGCTGATCTGTTTCTTTGGCTGGCCTCCCTTACATTTCTCTGCACTGTGAACTTCCAAAGGCCTGGAGCAAGCACCTCTGTCAGGGCAGAGGTATCCCTTTCTAGAATGGAACCAATGAGGTTTTGGGTTATAAGTGGAGCCTCTCAGAAGAATGGCGCCAACTGCAGAACAAACCGTAGCATGTCTCCTGTGTGTCTGCATGGGACATCCAGGGACAGGAAATGCAGCAATTGATTTGGTGACAGATCGAAAATGACGAACGAGGTGCTTGTCTGAGCGAGAGCCCCCATGTGTGTGAGAACTGTTCTACTGCCTTAGGTATGGGACTAGGAGGTAGATGATATACACCAGGCCTGCCAGTTTCTCCAGGAGCCTATCCATCATGACCAGGTCATGCTCAGACCCCACCGTATTATAGAGCGCAGGTCCTACCAACCTTCCACGACCCCACTGCCTCTCCACCTCATTTGCCACAACTCAAATGTCTTGGAAAAACAGGGACATCCAGTTCTTATGTTTGTGTATAAGTCTGTGTTTGTGTGTGAGAGCATTGTATAGCACTATAAAACTATTTTTTTAATGTCACATGCTTCATGCATGGAACATTCAAGCCAGCTTATGTGTTTAAACAAAAAAATCAAGAATGTCTGATTTTCTTTGGCGTTCCCCTGAGCACATTCTCCAAATGCTTGCGAGTAGCAGAGCAGTGAGCCTGTTAAACTGAGCTGTCAGCTGGTCTCCTCAGCCAGGTTTAAAGCAGATCAGAGGTGCTCTTTGCTCAAAGACTGGGAGAATTTTGGAGGGACTTTTGTGAATCTCTTGCAAGGCTCCTCTCTTCCTCCCTCCGAATGTGGGACAGCTCACCCCCACCCCCCACGCGCACACACACACACACACACACGCAAACACATACACACACACACCCCTCGCCTGTGCTCCATGCTCTCATTCAGAGGGGTGGGATTTTGGAGGAGGACCAGAGTAATAATCTGGTGTAAATTAATTCAAGAAGCAATTAGAAGAGTTGACGGAGAGCATGAAACAATTTCCAATTGGGTGAAGAGCTCTTAACACACACACTGTTGTGCATACACAAACACACACACACAAGCATGCTCGCATAAACACACAATGTTGAAAGAGAGAGAGTAATCAAGCAAGCAAGAGAATGAGAGAGAGAAAGAAAGAAAGAGAGAGAGAGGGAATGATTTGGATCATTTGGAAGTTTTTTTTCACCAGTTGAGATATTATGTTTTCTCACCACGCCAACATTCCTCAGTCTTTAAAAAAAGTGAAAGAGTGAAGAAGAAGTAAGAAGGGGTGGTGGTGAGGGAACAGAGTGCTTTTAGCTTGCGCTGAGGACGACAGGGTGTGTATGGATTTCTTTTGTTTCTTTTTATAATTTGTCCCGGAAACGCCGACAATCGCTTGGCTGTAATGAGCGCCGTTATCAATCTCCGAGATGACAATAGAAGGAAAGCGTGCACTGTGCGCTGGGCAGAGGGAAACCGCTACTCCCCCACCGCTCCCCCCTCCCCCCCGCCTTTGCAACTACCACACTGACCTTCGCTTTGCATTCTCCTGACAATTTATGTCTCTGCTTGCATATTTGTGTGAACATGTTTGCCCCTGCTTGTACTGTATGTGTGAATGCCAGTGTGTGATTGTTTACACATCTGTGTGTGTGTGTGTGTGTGTGCGTACATGTGTGCGCATTTGGGTGTGTATGTGTGCTGATGTTGTTAGTGTAGGCAGTTAGAGGTTAGACAATAAGGCAGAATATGTTTTTGTCATCTTGTTGGGCCATTAGACAGTAGATGTGGCAGTCTCCCACTGCAGTACCCACTGACATACATGTACAGTATAGTTGCACAGTGCATGTAATGTGCATTATGATGAAGAGCCTTACATTAGATGAGGATGAGGATGATCAAAAAAATGACAGGAGAAGATAATTCTCTAATTGAGAGATGACTGAGAGTTGAGTTGATACAAGAAAAAGAGGAGATGAGAAAAATGTGTGTATGTGAGAGAGAGAGTGAGGGAGAGGGGGAAGATGAGAATGAAGAGAGTAGCAACGGGAACAAGAGAGAGAGAGAGAGTTGGGGCCAGGAATCCTACAGCAGTGCCAGCAGATGTTTGTTGTGTGAGTATGTGTGTGTGTGTGTGTGTGTGTGTGTGTGTGTGTGTGTGTGTGTGTGCGTGTGTGTGTGTGTGAGTGTGAGCGGCAGCTCACGACTGGCCGGGGCAGAGTGTGCTTTTGATTTACGCAGCCGAGTGAAAGGAAGGCAAACAGGCCTCTCAGGAGTCCTGGCCGAATAAACACCTAAATAAAGTGTTTATGTGGGAACGTGATTTGTGTGTGTGTGTGTGTGTGTGTTCCCTGAGCCAAAGTTTATTTATGCTTGGGCCATATGGAGGTAACCTGCCCCTCTGTCACCAGGCTTTGGTCGGGGCGAAAACTCTCCTTGCCCCGCCAGTCCGACATTTCTTTGGGCCAGCATCGAAATGTGATGCCTTGCAGGTACAGTGGCAATACAACTTTTCCCGACACACACCCAGTCAGCATACCCAATCAACAAACACACACACACACACTCACACACACCTATCTGGAAAGCACTCACAGCCAATGTAATCAGAGGAGAAACATATAAGGTAAACAGTGGAGGGCGTTGTTTTTGAAAAATGCTAACATTTGGCGGGTGTCTGAATAAAGCTGTCATGCCGTCAGTCAACACGGTGCAATAACACGCCGCTGTGGGCTTATATCAGATTCTCAGACTTTAAGGATTTGGAGTTTAGAAAAATATATTTTGACTGACAACAAAATATACCAAACCAAGTGGTTTGTGTACAATATTCTGCATTATCACATGATTGCCTGAGAACAGCCTATTCTTCACATATGGATATGTGGTATCTGCCAATAAAAAGGGGGACATTAGATAGTCAAAGAATTGACACAAAGCCACCCCACATAAACAAACACTCGCTTCAGACTGACAGTAGAGCACTCCAATTTGTTTAGCTGCACTAAATTGGTCTTTCACCATCAATAATTTACTTGGAAAATCCAGAATGCAAATATGCAAACTGTAAACACTTCATGGGAATGCATCATATATTTTTCATCACTAAGAAAGGCAAGCTGTGGAGAGAAGCGGGCCTTTGAATCATATGGCCATTAGACGAAAGCAAGAAAACCCATGCATGCTTATCGGTCTATTTCTGTGCTGGCTGACGCGTGTGTTTATTTGCTGCGGCGGGGTGGCTGAGTGCGTTGCCGAGGTGTGGCCATTAGCACGCTGGGCTCGGAGGAGGAGAAGGGGACGGCCCATCCTCTGACTGACTCTTCAGTCATCTGTAGGATTAGCAGATGAAAGATCACAAACCACGAGCTCATTTTTATTATTCATTTCTCCTCTGTAGTCTTTATCTCTCCCTCCCACTGTCTGTCGCTCCCATCTATCGCTCTCTCCTTTCCTCTCTCTCTTTCCCTAAAAGTCCCTCACTCCCTGCTCTTTCTCCCTCTCCCCCGATCCCTCTCTCTCTCTCTCTCTCTCTCTCTAGTGAGTTTCCTCCTGGGCACACAGCTCCCCTAGACTGTGTAGTTAATAGATTATTACTTTTTAATACTGTTTTAATGTTACCACATGCAGCTTTTACTACGCCCCCCCTCCCTCAGTGTAATATGAAAAACATGCCTTCGCTTTCACTAAAGTGTTTTTGAACCACTAACCTGGTATCAGCTCCAAGGAGTCAGCACCTGCTGAGGTTTCGAAACACTTCATATTGTTTCAAAATGTTTTTTATTATGTTTGAAAGACTATATTGCCCTCACTTTTTTCTCTCTTTTCATGGCTTTGATAGAGTGTCAGTGCTCAATGTTAGCATGTATCAAATGCAGAGTAGACTATGCCTCAGTTTTGGTTAGCCTGAACGGCTAGCCTTAATGTAATTCACTGTAGCACCTCCAACATATTTCTTAGGAACATATGGATTCCAACTCTGTTGTGAAAATTCGTGATGGACTGTAAATTAAGCTGAGAAATCTGATAGATGTTAGGGAGTTGGGCTCTGGGAAATCTGGTAGGTTTTCATGGGAGATAAAAATCATTTATCACTTCCTGTTCTGGCATAAGAGTCCAGGTGTTTGGAAACGCTCTCACCCGGCCTCCTCTGTTTAGCCAGCGCTGGATCGCTTCGGATCCAAGACTGGTCTGGACTCCCACAAAGCTCACCGAGCTGGAACTGCTAGCTCGGAGCTTGCCCAAAACCACTTCCCTCGCCCCACACCAGGAGGAGAAATTACCCACCTAGGTCCTGATGATGAGGCCCAGGTGCCAAACAGTGGGTGAAATGCCTGCTTTCCTGCAGAGAGCAGTTGACATGCACACTACAGTGCCAAAGCATGGCCCATAGCCTAGTCCTTAGGCCCTCGGGTAAACATAGAACACTGATCTTCCGTGAACTTGACTGATGATATGCAAACATAGCTTTAAAATATATAGCCTATTACACATCCATATTATATAATTTATACAGCCAGGCCAGGCAGTTTACCAATATTCTGAATTTTACAACAGTTAAAATCTGCTTGGCTAATTTCATTAGACCAGGAGCATTGCAGGAGTGCTATTATTTGCTACAACAATAGTGCAGTCGTTTACAGTTTTTGTTCTCATTTCACTGAGCCAAGAATGGGCGATTTATAGACCGACTAACAAAGTTTTGGAGCATATTTGATTTATCCCTGTTTTTAGAACTGTTGCATAAAATCAATATCATACTTTAAAGTTATGCTGTTATTATCAGTATAGCTACTATTAGCTTTATCATTGTAGCCCCATACCCATGACTAAATAATATCCAAATGCTTGTCAGCATAACCGTTCTACCTCTCATTGCTCAATGGACCAAGAAATAAAAAATGTGTTCCATCACATTACATTGTTTTTCCCAATGGCGTTGGTAATGCAGTGTCTTTGCTATACATTCGAACTGTGAGGAAATCTGTGGCGAGCCGAAGCCGTGGTTGAATTCAAAGCAAAAGTGACAGTATAGAATGGTAATGGCTTGCTTATGCTGTGGTGTTGGGTGCTGGTTAACGGCAGGCCAGGACCCCCTCTGAGGCGTGTGAATTCCAGCCTGCCCGCATTTGTTTCCCATAAGCGGCGGCTTTGTCACACAAAAATCCATGATCCGACGCCAGCACAACAAACGAACAGCCTAAATCACGTCAGGGATCAAAACAAACAAAATAAACAAAAAGTGGTATGACAGTTTATATATATATATATATATATATATATATATATATATATATAGATATATATATATATATATATATATATATATATATATATCAGACTTGTAAGACAAAAAAGGAAGGGGAAAAAGTACACATACACACACACACAAGAAAACAAACGAACGGCAGAAAAAAGCAGCAGCACAAAGTGTCATAATTAAGCGAGTCTTTCTTCTTCGGCTGCATGCAAGTACGCCATCGTGCCACTGATCTAGCTGCTGAGTGAGGGATGGAGAACTGAGTAGAGAGAGAGAGAGAAAGAGAAAGAGAGGGAGAGAAAACAAAACAAAGAAGAAAAAAAACAACAAAAAAGCGAGAGAGAGCAGTGCTAGATCCTCTGCTTTGGTTGTCTTCTCCATAGTTTGACAGCACAGCGGGACTCTCCTCCGGCTTGTCCACCTCCAGAACACATGCACATTCACTGCAGTATACCAGGCTTCCAAACTCTCCCTGACAGCCTTTGCCTGATTCGGGTGTATATGCAGCGGACACCATGTGCGATGCATTAGGAATCAAGCAATTTGCACCCACACACTTGCAAATGCCCCAGAACTCCTTTGCATGGGAAGTGCTTTTTCTTTTATTGACTACCCAGAATTATAAATGTCATACCATCTTTTATTGCTTATTAAGGTTTTACAGGAGGGGGAATGTTGTGTTTTATTGGGTTCATTTGAAAAGAAAAGCTTCCTTGCTGGATTAGCACTATTTTCCTCTCATCAACATGTTTGGCTGGTGAGCCAGCATTGTGCTAAGTCAAAGGTTTCTCTCTCTCTCTCTCTTTCTTTCTTTCTCTCTCTCTTTCTACCCTTTTTCTCTGTGTTCTGCTGAACTTGGCGAATAGTGTCTCTCTCTCTCTTCCCCCTTCTTTTTCTCTTGCTCTTCATCCACATTCTCTCTTTCTCTGTCACATCCTTTTTTCTATGCAGTATAGTCATCAGAAATAATCTCATATCATCTCTGTGTGTGTGTGTGTGTGTGTGTGTGTGTGTGTGTATTTGTCAAATGGTTACTTTCATACATTAACAGTTCACAACAAGCTCTTTTTCAACCTTGGTTACTGTCTTAGTGTAAAACAAAAGAGAGTTCCTCTTGAGGAGCTGTTTTTATTCCTTCCCTTCTCTTGTGTGCCCCACAAACAGAGATGTGTGCAAAAGATTCCCCGGCTCCTCTGTGCACTTGCAGCCGGCTTCAAGACAAGACAACAATGGACTTATTTATCGTTCTGTTTTGAGGCGAACTGGTTTAAATAACAGTTTGGGTCTCTCGGTTTCTCTCTCATCTTCCTCTCTGTCTCTCCCCCCTTTCTTGCTGCCTCCTCTCTCTCTCTCCCTCTCTCTCTCTCTTCTCTGTTGCCTCACTAATGGCTCACAGTTAAATTGCTGTTCTGAAATGTTTGTTTTCTTGGCACCACAAAAAATAGTTTGCAGATGACAAACATGTCAAACTTCTGCCAAGCATTATCTTTCCTTTGGCCCAGTGCTTTTATTTAGCAAGGCTTGACTTGCTCTGCAACAAAGGTCTTTTTTTGCTCATGCTGTTTTTTTTCCCCTCTGCCTGTTTTGTTTTTGATTTACTGTATAGGCATTGTGTGTGTGTGTGTGTGTGTGTGTGTGTGTGTGTGTGTGTGTGTGTTTGTGGATGTGTGTTTGTGGATGTGTGTATGTGTGTGTGTGTGTGTGTGTTTGTGTTTGTGTTGAGACAGAGACACACTTATGTCAGCTGTATATAACTCTTTGTACATGAATGCTCATTGTAATATTGTGAAAAGCGTGGCCTTGGATGTTGTGGTAATGCTATTCATATACTAGTGATATTTACTGGTTGGTGAGTACACTGCATTTGACAGAGAGACAATGGAAACTAGACAGAGGACAGAGAGAGAGAGAAAGAGAGAGAGAGTAGAAAAAAAGAATGGAGAGGGTGAGACTGAGACAAGGATGACAACAGGAACTGCATGGGGAAAAGAGAAAAGGAATTTGATCCAGCAGAAAAAAAAGAGCAATACAGACAGTACAGACTGGGAGCGAGAGAACAAGCAGAATAAAGCAGGGGAGGGAGTGAGAGACACAGAGATAGCAGAATGAATGGAAAGAGAGAGAGAGAGAGAGAGGGAACAAGTAAAAGGGGAAGGGAGTGATGTTTGGACTGTTCAAATGCATTCCTCCTCTGTTCCCTTTTCTGTAGTCTCCCTGCTCTTGCTTCTTGCTGCTCATAAGGCCCCATGTCCCCCCAGAGCAGCAGACTGTCACACACCCCCTCTCTAGATCTAGCAGCACACACACATTACTGTATGTGGTGTGTCAGCAGTCTTCTGTGGCTCAGGCTCTCTCGACCCCAGCAACCACTGGAACACAGTCCGAGACTCTAACCCTCCTCCATCTCCTGTTCTCTCTGTCGCTCTGCTTGTTTCTCTTTCTTTCCCTTTTACTCTCTCCTTCCCTCTCTCTGTCTCACTCTCTGTTTCTCTCTCTCTCTCTCTCTTTCTTTTGGGAGATCCACCCTGGTTTGGACGCCCATCCCTCACCATTCCCTCCCCTCCACTTCTGTTCTCTGTCCTTTAAAGACAAATGACGTGTCAGGCGACACCCAGTCAGGCCAGGCTATTTGCCATTTGACTCGGAGGCGAGATGCGGGACGTGTGTGTGTGTGTGTGTGTGTGTGTGTGTGTGTGTGTGTGTGTGTGTGTGTGTGTCGCTCTCATGCTGGACATGTGTGTGTGTGCCTGTGTGTGTGAGTCGCTCTCATGCTGGAGAGGCTCTGGCGACTCCTTGTTTTTACGAGAAGCTCATTTTAAAGCCCTCACATAATGGAGGGTGTGATGACGCATTTTAATGAAACATTATACATGTAATACAGGGACTAAACATATATCATACGCACATGCACAGCAAGTGTGTGTGCGTGCACACAGACACAAGCAAATTTGGAAATTCAGGAACACACTCCTGTTTGTAAATAGCTCTTACTCGCCGTGCAGTGGTGATATATGTTTTCTCTGTATCTTAACTTCAGATGTTTGATTAATTTGAAGTGTACCTTTTATTGAACATAAGCTTAATGATTCAGTGAGAATGTATAAATATACAGATACACATATTCAAACATACATACAATATATCAGTGTGCATACATACATTCTGTGGTGCCGCACTATAAAACTCCAGAAGGTAAATCTCCCTGGTGTTTCGTCAGGAGGAGGAGCCTTGACTGGATTTGTGCTTTAATGATTTGTAGCACATAGCACTAAAGCAATTATGTCACCAGCAGCGTCTGAAGTCAATCCAGACCCCATTGAAATCAATCCAATAAGTTGCATTTACCCTCAAAGGGCTGTTTGTGAGGGTACAGTATAGATTCACAGCATGTGGGGATACACATAAACCATGATACGATGACAGATGATCATTTAGTCATCCTTGGGTAGAATTTGATAGAAGCTGTTTATGTTTTGCTGTTTTTTTTATTCTTTCTGTTAAGCTGAAGCCTTATCTTGTGTCTAGTGTTACATCAGGCTCGTTTGCAGCAGCATGTATTTCTTTGTGAAATGCACAATTGAAGTACACATTGTCTGGTTGTAAGCTATCTGGTCTCTGGAGGATGGGAATAGCATGTTTGTACGTGGCCTCTGCTGAGACAGACTAGTCTGGCTATAGAGATGTGAAGATGAGTCCCGTGTCGTAATTGCACACATTCTCTGCAGACCAAACAAAGCAGGAGAAAAAAGATGACTTAAAAGTGTTAGACACTCATGGCTTCATTAGTTTACTTCTTGTTTTCCTGTCTCCTGATTCTCATTCTCCTTCCCAACCGTCTCTCACACACACACACACACACACACACACACACACACACACACACACACACACACACGCACACGCACACTACCCCCTCTGTTTGATGGTGCTTTCAGTGTCTGCGATCGATAGCACTCTCCAGCGCGCACTCCACCCATACTGGAATCTGATAGCGATCGGCCACCACTCCACGCCTTCACACGGCAGGCCTCGCTCAGGGATGACAGCCGCAAGAGCAGGAGCAGCCCCAAGCCTCAGCTCTCGCTCTCTCGCTCTCTTGCTCTCTCGCTCTCTCGCTCTCCGTTATGCACAGACATTAGTCCTGATGACAACTGCCCTTCATGCACTCCCCCCCCCCTCTCTCCTCCTCCTATTCTGTCTGTTCCCTCTGCTTGCTTTTCCTTTTCTCTCCACGCCTCACCTCTCTTCTTTTCACTCCTCTCCTCTCCTCTCTTCTTTTCACTTCTCTCCTCTCCTCTCCTCTGCGTCGTTCCAGGCTGATTAGGATGGACAGATGAAGTCATTTTTTCCTCTTCTTTACCTGACTCCTCTCTTTCATGTCAGCACTTTTTCTTTCATTCTTTTGCTCGCTCTCCCCACCCCCTCCACCTCTTCTCTCTCTCTTCACCTTCGCTTGTTCGCGCAGCAATAGAATGAAGTGGCTCGTATCAAAAAAGGAGACCTGACTCGCAGACAATAGAGGCTCCCAGTAGACGATTTGGTAGCCGGGAGCCCATTAGCATTTCTATAGACACATTAAGGGTGTCCTGTTATAGCAAGAGAAAGAGAAGCAAGGGAGAGAGAGGGAGAGAGAGAGAGAGAGAGAGAGAGAGAGAGAGAGAGAGAATGTATGAGAGAGTAAGAGAGTGACAGAGAAAACAGACGAGAAAGAGAGAGATAGAAAGAAAGAGAGAGAGAATGGGGAAGTGTAGAACATTGAGTGAGAGGGAGTATCAGCCAAATTAACTTATCCCTTCTACAGACTCGCTCAATTTCCTCCAGTTTGTCTTTTAGTGGTGCTTCAGAGGAAAGCCATGGAAAAAAAGTACCCACTTGCTCCATGGCCCGGACCAAAGACCCCCAATTAGGAGAGTCTTTGCTCACAGAGATGAGAATCAAGACAGACGGGCCTGTGATAGCTGTTCATTATTTGCAGAAAAAAAGAGAGCGATCTGTATTGCTTTGGGTTGTGTAGCCTCCCAAAGCGTTTGACTGATGCTTTGTGTCAAAAACTGAGACTAATGTTCAAATCAGAGGTCAGAAAAAAACGGACGAACTGTGCAAATGCATCCAAAGAGGAGATAGATGAGAGGATGAGATGAAAAGAGAGAAAACAAGAGAAGGAGAAGAGAACGAGAGAGAAGAGAACTCAACCAAGCCTACATGAGAGACAAAAAAACCTTGTTTATTCAGACAGGTTTGAGATACCATGACACCCGCCTCAATGTGTTAACATTTGGGAAGGCAATAATTGAGCCCAAAGGGTCCCTCCAAAATTCCTGACATCACCAGCACATAGCGTTGCCTCATGCCATGTGACAGGATGTGATGCGTCTGTCTTGTTAGACAGGAGGGGGTGTTAAAATAGCTGCTAGAACCTAATGAATCTGACTATAGGTGCGTATAAAATGTGGGTGTGGGGGTGGTATGTGTGTGTGTGTGTGTGTGTGTGTGTGTGTGTTAGGAGGGTGGTGTGAAGACAATGAGCGACTCAGAAGATCAGAGAGAGGTCCCACTCCAGTTCTCCCCTCTCAACAGAAAGCGATGCTCTCGGGAAAAAAGCTGACAAAACAGAACTATAAATGGATCAAGCTGCAAGTCTGCCATGCAGAAGCACCTCAAGAAACTGTGAAACTGCCTCCCAAGTTCAATGCCTCTTACTGTATCAGAGATCCTGTGAAAGCTTAGTGTTCCTGTTCCGCAGATGTCTGTTAGCTTGTGCTGATAATCAGAGTGTGGATTGCATCTGAATTCACTGCTCCTCTTTCTCTCTCTCTCTTTCTCTCATTCTCTCTCTCTCTCTCTCTCTCACTGTCTCGCTCTTCTCGCCGTTTCTGGGTCCCGACAACTTTGTCCATCTATGTGGGTCATCTATTTTTTGCCTGGACGTGAAAAAAAAAGAAAAAAAAATCTCTCTGCATCAACTGGGACACTGGTTCCGAAGCTACTCTCAGAGTAGGTCTGAGTGATTGCGCACCCGGCCAGAGAGACACCCGCATGCTGGCCAGACTGCAACCACAGAGTTTTAAATACACAACATTTATATAATAGAAGTTTCCATTAATGCTCTCAGTTCTCCCCTCAAACAACAGCAAAAAATACCAAGTAACTAGTATTGTCTACAAGTAACTAGTATATGTCACGACTGTATCTAAACCAGTGGTTAAAACTCTCTCCCTCGTAAACACTGTGGTGTCTGTCTCCCTGATCATAGCTTTGTGCTTTCATCGTAACTGGCAACTGGCTCTGGTACCTCGGCCATAGTGCTCATCACCTCCAGCAGCCAATGCAGTTTGAGCTGTTCTCCGACAAGCGGCGCACGGCCCGTGGGCATCCCAGGGGCCACTGAGAGTGACAGAGAGAGTCAGACAGAGTGAGACAGAGAGAGAGAGAGAGAGAGAGTTGTACTGGGGTGGTGTTGCAGGCAGTGCAGTGTGCCGGGGCAGTGGAGTCATTAGATAAGTGGCCAGCTGTTTACACAAACAGCGCTCATGGCTGCCGAAGAAGCAGCCCTCTTCACAGTGACTGGGGCAACCCTCAAAGCACGAAATGAGAGCTCTGTGTGAACAAATGGAGTAAACAACTCTTTACACACACACACACACACACACACACACACACACACACACACACACACATACTCAGCCACGTACCGTACACACACACACGCACAAACACTGACCCACTCCATTGCGTTTACCTCACAAAAGTCCTTCAGTTGCCGAGAGCAACACGGCTTGCAAATATTATTCTGTGCAAAAGAAAACACTGAAAAGAAAGAAACACACTGGTGTTGTCCAATTTGCACCATACCCTTTGGCAACAGGCTTCTAATTGTGCTCCCGTGGCAGTAACGGAATCAGGGAGCTCTTCCTTTTGAGAGGCGAAAAAATTAATTAAATGAAGAGGTTTGCAAGCTGCAAAGCATGTCGTAATGAGACAGCGAAGAACATGAAAGAGCTCTCAGCCAAGGTCTTTTCTGCTCAATGCTTGTCAGACACTTTGAAGAGGGCTTAAGAAAAAGGGAGGGGTGGGGGGGGGGGGGGGGACTGTGTGGAGAGGATGCAAGTGGGATTTCCTGGGAGGCGAGTGTGTGTGTGTGTGTGTGTGTGTGTGTGTGTGTGTGTATGTGTATGTGTATCTATATGTTACCTCGTCCCTGTGTGTGACTCATCCAGTGTGTCTGTGTGTATGTTTTAGTGTGTGTCTGTGTGCAGGTTTGAGAGAGAGTGTATGTGTGTGTGTGTGTGTGTGTGTGTGTTTTAAAGGTCATTTTGAATCATATCATGCTCACCCTGCTGCACAGCTGAGATGGTGCTGTTATGTCAGGGGTGTGAGACGCATGTTGAGAAAGGAAAGCTCTCCCAGTGAGACTCAACAATATCCACCAATACACTAAGCATTCACAGCCTGTGTGTGTGTCTGCATGCACATGCACGTGGCTGTGTGTGTGTGTGTGTGTGTGTGTGTGTGTATGTGTGTAATTTTGGACAAGGGTTATAGATCAGCAGATGGTCTTATACAGGAAAACACATAATGCTTCAAGGGGATGTACAGATGTACATAATAGATGTGTTAGTACACAATGTGTGTGATGTGTGTGTGTGTGTGTGTGTGTGTGCGTGTGTGTGTGTCTTTGCTAGGGGTGCACTTTTGGGTGCACCCCTTCCCCCCCCCCCCTCCCTCCTCCCCCCTCCACAGCCTCCATATAGGGATGGTGAGCCTTTGGGCTCAATCTAATAAAGTGCCCTCTGCCAGTGTGTGCAGTCACACAATGAGCCCCGGGCACTGCTGGCGCGCTACAACCTGGAGGAAATCAATAGCAATTTATAATTTACAATGGCACAAGCCCTGACCCTTTTTATGAGGCCTATCCTGCCTGCTTAATATTGCATGAAGGAGCACACACGTATGGATGTGGTTTGCCTTAGCCGGACCGGGTCTTCCTCCCAGAACATAACTTGGAGTAACGGCCAGTGAGGGAGGAGGTGGGAATGGGATTGGGGAGGGGGGCAATATATGTGTTTGTGTGTGTGTTTGTGTGTGTGTTTATGGGGGTGGGGGGCTGGGGGGTTGTTATTGTTGGGTGGACTTGGGGTGGGATGGTGCTGTTGGTGGGGAGTTGGGTCGATCACCCAGGGCTGTAAAAGAAGGGGATTTCTTCATTTCTAACAACCTTGTTTTTGCTTCTACACAAAGATGCGTTTGAGTGAGAAAAAACCCTCTTACAGGGTCTGCCAAGTTTGTGTGTGTGTGTGTGTGTGTGTGTGTTTTTAAAACCTGCCCTAAACTCAAGGTGGGCTTAGCAGGTTTCACACCACCTACTTTGTAGTCACAGCCCCTACAAATGCCTAACGTGTGCGTGTTACGGGAATGTGTTTGATCGAGAGCAGGAGGGTTCACGACCCCCACAGAACCACCCCGAGGGGGCTTCACTTGGCCATCATTAGCTAAGGAACGCAGCAGAGGTCAAGATTTTAGTGATCACTGCGTCCCATTTCCACCCACCGCCACACTCTTGTAGTCTATTCTTGACCAATCCTTTGGTGTTTCTCGGCAGCGTGTTAACACAGTTTCACTGTAGCTGTAGTACTCATATGTTTACTGAAATCCAGACTTTGCCTTTAATGGCCAGTTTGCTAACTCGGACCCACCAGTACACTTAATCCCACACTCTTGGGTGTTGGTTTGTAGTCTATGATGCTCTTTCTGTGTCTTTCAGCAGTGAGTCGTATTCCGTTGAGTCATGCATCGTCAATCAATAGGGACTCTTCTCTGTGGTGATGTCATTTGATTCCCCATTGGTTAAGACCTCATTCTCTCCTGCAGAGAACCGGGATTGAATTAATGTGTACAGTAAATTTGCATCTGATGTTTACTGCATTTTGGATTCCATATTTAGCTTTAGCTCGTTAATGTTAGGATGAGCTCCATTCCTTCTTTCTCTCAGGTCCGAAATTGATTGGCTTCTTTAAGTCCGATGCATAGATTACATGCATAGGGCATTCTCTCTTTGCTTTGAAGTTGGGAGAGAATTGATTGTGATATGTTTACTGTAAAGAATTTTGTATTTCAAAAGAACTGCCTGGGTAACAAACAAGACTCAGCTCAGCGTAGAAACAGTTTTTACCCCTTAACTGAATTACTGAAATGATGTTTATTTATTAAATCCATCTCCCTGTGTCATAATAACAACAAATATATTGCCTGGTTCCTTCCATGAAACAGACTTCTGCTGTAATATCTTCCGTTGCCTCAAGGTGTTGTACACTCCTGCTCTCTTTCTCTCCTGTGTGTGTGTGTGTGTGTAATTGTATGTGTGAGATAAAGTTTGTTTCCTTCAAAAGAGAAAGACAGAGAACTTGGACAGAGAAAATAGACTGAAGAAAATACTGACAAAAAATAGAGCACAAAACAGTATGTGTGTGTGTGCCTGTGTGTGTGTGTGTGTGTGTGTGTTTGTGTGAATGATTGACTATTAATATATGTATGAGTGAGTTGGAGAGAGACCACATTTGTGTAAGGGACTTTATTAAGATTGGTTTTGACATTGACTGTACAAGTGTGTGTATATACTGTATGAATGAATAAGTGTGTGTGTGTGTGTGTGTGTGTGTATGTGTATGTGTATGTGTGTGAATGAGTGAGTGAGTGACTGTATAGACCTGTGTGAGGTTGAGTGTGGGGCCACTGGTTCTCCAGGCCGCTCTGTGACGGGGTGTCAGCCGCTCCCTCTCTGACAGGCTCTTATCGATCTGGGGGTGGCCCCCTGCCCCTGTCTCCATGGGGTGGTGGCCCCTGTGCAGCCGGCTGGACGTCTGGCTTGTGTGTGTGTGTGTGTGTGTGTGTGTGTGTGTGTGTGTGTGTGTGTGTGTGTGTATGTGTGGATGGGGGTGCATGAGCTGGCAGCCAGAGCTGAGGTAGTATGAGAAGCCTGCTGAAGGAAAATCAATCAGGGCTCTGACAGGACACACCCAACAACAGCTCACCCCCTTCCTCACACACACACACACACCCTCGACACACACCCACACAGACACCTTTCACCAGGACAGATTCTGTCTCACACTGTCCATTGTCTCCGTCCACCTGTCTACGTCTTCATTTTCCTCTTTTCTTCCTATTCTCCTCTTCCATGCTGTTTCTGTCTCTCCATCTCTCCATCCTCCTCACTGGCATGCAAGACCCTCAGAGTGTTCTCTTTGTGTTCCTTTGACTCTTTTCACTGTGACTGGGAATCAGTGCTGCACACGCACACACACACACACACATACACATACACATACACACACAAAAAATCCACTTTAACAGCTCTTTTCTGGCTAAATGTGCAATTTGTGCACATGAGGTAGGCCTGCATCTAGACACACACACATGCATGCACACACACACACACACACACACATTTATACACGCACAGACACACAAACAGCCACATAAACTCACATACACACACATACACACACTGAGTTCTCCTGGGACAGTCTCCTGTGCAGCTGCTCCCCTTGCTTTGCTCAAAACTGGCTGCTTTTTACTGCCTGGGCATCAAAAACAACAGGAGACGTGTTGATCCCTGAAGTGCACCATAAGGTGGCGGCTGATGAGGTAACAGCGGCTCATCTATAAAAAAACAAAATGAAGAGGGAGGGAGGCGGAGGGGGTAGGGGGTGGGGGGGTGTATGAGGGAGGCTGTCCCCTTTCATCGTGCCACTTTGTTTGTTTTTTTGTTGTTGTTTTCGCACGGCGGAGCCAAAACAAGCCCTCCAGCGGCCCACGTGAGCTCATCACGCCAATAACTTCCCATCGCCCCAGGTGACACGTGTCGCCATGGCGACTTCTGGCCTTGATTGGAGGGAGGGAAGGGGGGAGTGGGGGAATAAAGCCCAATTAGTGCAAAAGCTGTTGATTGGTTTGAGGCGGTAATTAACACAGGTAAAGTTAATTAGCTCCCATGAAACCAGTTATGGAGTGTTTGGGACGAGGTAGATGTGTACTCCTGTGTGTGTGTGTGTGTGTGTGTGTGTGTGTGTGTGTGTGTGTGTGTGTGTGTGTGTGTAAGAGAGCGAGGGAAAGAAAAAAAAGATGATGAGGAGAAGCCGATGAAGAAGAGAGGAGGGGAAAGAAAAAAACCCTGTTATTACTCTCTGATACTTTATTGCTTGTGAAAGTTGTGGAAGATTTTAATATGCAGGCGAGGTCCCTTGTGAGTCGAGCAAGAGTTGGGAACAAAAATAATTGAATCTGCCTGATTAGGGAAACGAGGACAACCTGAGCGAGGTGTTCCTTCTCTCCCAAAGAGAGAGAGCGGGGGGGTGGGGGGTGCAGAAAGAGAAAGAGAAGAGGTGGAGAGAAAAGAGAGACAGAGAGTGAGTTCAGTGGCGTGTATGTGCAGGATTAACTGCTAGCTAATGCGTTTGTTTAGTGAAGACTATTACAGGGTCTTTGTTGTCTCCCACTTTAAAAACCAGGCCTGTCTCACTTCTGCAGCAGGAACTGACTGCAGTGGGAATGCGGTGGTGGTGGGCCAGATCTAAGCCAAAGCGCAGCGACACCTTGGGCTCCACTGAACTAGGCAAAACCTAAGCATGGAGCCCAAGCACTGAATTAAGTGTTTTTCTATCCTTGTGTTGCTTTATCATTTGTCTTTCACACACACACACACGAGCGTGTGTGCCCCACACAGTCCATGGCAGCAGGCGAATGTGTAACCTTTGTGTCAGTGTCTTTCTGGGCCGTGATTTGGCACGCTTTCCCCTGTCACATCCATCACCTTCTGTGTGAGCTGGCCTCTTTGTCTCTGACAGCAACTCCCCTACCCCCTTCCACACACACACACACACACACAAAAACACACACACACAGTCACTTACAAACACACACACACACACACACACACACACACATATATTCAACACACATATGCACACACACACATTCGCTTATACACAGCCTGTGACTCTCTCACACATAAACACACTCCACACTCTCACACATGCTCGTGCTGCCTCTCTACACCCCGCCCCACACACACACATACACACACCCACACACACACCCCTCATCCCCCCTATGCCACCATTATTCCTCTTTACGACCGCACGCCCGTCCGTTTTTTGCAGGACCAGAGGCCCCCTTTGGCTTGCGGCGGTGGGCAGAATAAGACAAGGAGCGTAAAACTGTCAGAACAGGAGCAGAAGGAGGAGAGACAGAGAGGGGAGGGAGGGAGGAGGAGAATGAGTGAAGGAGGGATGGATGAAGGAGGAGAAAGAGGAGGAGGAGGAGGGTGGGTGTTAGCAGTGGCAGCGGGTGGTGATGAATGATGCATGGCCTGCTGATGGAGGACTTTCCTGTCAGGGCTCTCGCACAAAGTGATGTTAACTACCTCGTGAGAGGGCCTGCCTGGCAACTGCCCTCTTCCACCCTGCCAAAGCACCCAGACCCAAACTTTAGCCATCCTCGCGACAATAGCCTGTCTTGACGCACAGTAGGCTTGCATGGCTTTAAGCACTGAAATAGTGCCCATGGCATGTAATGCACTATATGGAGATACTATGAGAAACACCAAAGCTATTTGCTACCATATGTGCTTAGGAGTGCATCACTTGGCACTTAGCATTGGCTGGGGAAAAAACATAGGCTGATTTAGTCTATCAAGTTTCTCTGGTTCACTCAAAGCCCAGCCCTAATTAGAATCAGCAGTAGTAAACTCTAGATGTGAGCCTTAGAGTGCTTTAAAGCAGCCAATCAATTTGCAGGGGAACAGGAGAGGTGTTACTAAGGCACTTGAGAGAGGACTGGGAAATAGAGTAGTATGATTTCATTTTCCCCTGCATTCTCAGGAGCTTTGGAGCTGAACAGGGGATTGGCATTTCAAAGCTTTTCACACAGACAAGCTTATCCAGGCAGCACACAGGTGTACACAGGTGTACTGTTGTGTGCCTACAGTAATCCTGGTTAAAGCTTGATTGTATTGTTTAATAGGATATTTTCAGTGAGAACTGAATTGTCACTTTGTAGGAACAATTGTACTTGGCAACTTTAGTAATATTGCTCTGCAATTTCCTTTTTTATTTCTCATTGTTACCATTAATGAGGTAGTTTTCCTTGTATATGGCGTGTTTATTTTTAACTGATCCCAAGCCAGTCCTCAGTGGTTAGTCACACACCACATGCACCACACTCCATTGGCTAGTCGAGCCAGTTACACAGTGGAAGAGAGAGCGAGAGAGAGAAAACAAAGCTGTAATGGTACTACCCGTTAGTAGTACTGCTCCCCTCTTGACTGGTCTTGTGAGGGGTGAACTCTCAAAGGACTTAGGAGATGTTTCATATAAACCAACACTGTGGAAGACTGTGAAAACAGTCATTCACTTTCATCGGTGTCAACCAGTAGCTTGGCGCCTCATTGCCTCAGAGTAAAAAAAAAGAAGAGAAGAAGAGAAGAAGAAGCCATCATATCATTAGCATGGCATTCTTGACACAGTTTTCTGAGCACTTTGTCAGGCTGAAGAGCTTCGTGACTTCTCCGTGTTTGTCAACTAGTTTTTATGCACGCGACTCTGTTGCAAGCATTTTTTTAATGTGCCCACAAATGCACGTGTTTATGGCGAGGCACACAATTAGACAGTCCCCGCTCGATAAATGCATGACAGTTGTCACCGTTATATCTGCACACTTGTAAGGGCTAATGCGACAGCTCGCAAAGCCCACTAACTTGGCTCTTATTTAATGGACCAGCTATCTGCCGACGGCGGTGGTATCGGTGGCGGAGAAGCGATTGACGGTTGCGTGACAAAGCAGCGTGGAGCCTCTCCAACGCATATTGATATCTCTTTCCATGGAGGTGAGCTGGCTTTGATCACGCCAGCCGCGCTAATTAAAAGCAATGATGCTCTCTTGAAGGAAGTGCTTTTTAAAAGAGGGAAGCGTGACAGCTCCCTTTTCTGCTCCCTTTCATTCGGCTTCCGCGGAGCATTATTGGAAAAGAAAAGAAGGTTGTCAGTTACAAAGCTCCCCAAGACGAACCTCTGAAGTTGTCAGGAGAGAAAGACAGTCTGAGAGAGAGAGAGAGAGAATAGCATCCAAACAGAAGCTGTTTCTGGTTTTTAAAGCAGTATTTGTGTAGTCGTGTCAGTAAGTTTATTTTGCATTTGGATTAAATCAGGTAATCACTAATTGCCAGATGATAATATTGATGCAACTCAGACTCTAAGGCAGTCAAGCTGCAGCGGGAAAGAACTGTTCAGCTTTTGAAATTATGAATATATCAAGCTTTGTGATTGAATTCATTGTTACTAAAAACAAGACACTCTTTCACATTGTTATTCAAAGGCCCCTTTTTTCGGTTCAAGCTGTAGGTTGACATTGTTACCTGTATAATTGTGCACCTTATTAAAACTGTCTTTAAGGTGTATTTTGATGATTCCAGCAGAGGTGCATTGTGGGCTCAGGGAGAAAGTTGGCGGATGTTGCCGCAGGCAATATAGAAGCTCGAGATACCCCTAGAGGTGTGTCTTTCTTAACAGCACACACAGACACACACACACACACTCGCACGCGCACACACACACACACACACACACCTCAGCTGTTCACAATGGAAACTAATCAGAGTTCATAAAGCAATTATCCAATCGGTAGCCATTCAGCTGGAAGATCCGCCCCTGGTAAACTTGTTTGTCCATACAGCACTTCCCCCACGGAAATACACCCTCCAGAAAAACAACAAGAGGAACAACAACAACAACAGCCATAAGACATGAGAGATTTGAATACATGCATGTGCACTCACACACACACACACACACACGCATGTGATAGACAAACCCGTAGGAGTTTGAGTTCACCAGCAGTAGTTTGTCTCTGTCAGCCATGGCATGGTCCTTTCAAAGTGTTTTTGTTAAGGGAGCAAACACGGAACAAACACTCCTGCCAGATCACGTAGGGCGGAACAGCGCATATCAGATGCATCTGTCTCCTCAGCCACCTTTATCTCCCTCTGATGCAGTTCATTTATTTATGATCTGCACACAGGAGGCAGAGAGGGAGGGAAGGAGAGAAGGAGGGAGGGCGGGAGGCAAGGGAGGGGGGGGACAAAAGAGACGCCATGGCAGGACTAGGGTAGGATGTGGGTTTGATGTGTCTTGATGGCGAAGGAGGGAGTGAGAGAGAGAGGGAGAGGGAGAGAGGAGGGAGAGAGAGAACATCTGCTTATGTGCAAGTGTGTGTGTGTCTTTCTTTCTGTGAATTTGAGTCTGTGAGAATGTAAGTAAATGTGTGTGCGTATGTGCTTATGTATGTATGTGTGTGTGTGTGTGTGTGTGAACATTCATTGCACATGGAGGAGGTGTCACCCACCCAACCACCCCCCACATCCCCTATGTCACCAAGAGAGTGTGTCAGGGAGCTGTCTGTGCGTCTCAAAACTGGAGCGCTGGAGAACACACACACACACACACACACACACACACACACACACACACACTCAAACACACACACAGTTCTCTCTGCAGTTCTCTGTGCAATCATTGATACCTGTCAGCCTACAAACACGCATTCCCTCCCTCCTTTCCTCCCTCGCTTTCTCTCTCTTTCTCTCTGTCTGTCTCTCTCTCTACCTCCCTCCCTCCTTCTCCCTCTCTCTCTCCTGCCGTCACTGCAACTTGAAACAAAGTGTTTTTCAGTTCCCTCTTAAACACACTGTCGGCAAGAAGGCAGGATTATTAAGACAGGAGTTTGGGGTGCCTGTCAGTTAAAATTCCTCACAAGGAAAAAGGGAAAGGGGGGGTGGGGCAGTGAAAGACAGATGGGGGGAAGTTTGTGTGTGTGTGTGTGTGTGTTTGTGTGTTTGTGAGATGGCGGTGGGGTGCTGAAAAGCATCCTTGTTTGACATGGCAGAGGATTGAGTGTGGTCTCTCTCTCTCTCTCTCTCACACACACACACACACGTGTGTGCATGCTTCATGACTACTAGTGCAGATAGCTGTCAGTGGGATCATCATTCCCCCTACTCGGCGACAGAGATAAAACCCTCTTCTGGTGCCAGGGCAGGTTGTTAGCACAGACTGTTATATAACTGCCTTGTTTTTGTCGCCCATCGTCGTGGCGAGCGTCTAAGCCTGGTTTCTGCTGGATATGCCAGGACTCCTGCGCTCTCTCTGTTGTCAGGATTCCATTGCTGACACTTCTCCCAGAGCTTGCCATTGTCACACGCCACGTAATTGATATTTTGAGGACCACCCACCACCCCCCACCCCCAACATCCAACGTTGCAGTCAGTGTGAAATCTTTTCACTGAGGACGTCATGATTTTTTCATCCTCACTGAGAGTGACTTCCCTCCGCATTGGAGAGGTCTGTAAAGACTTAACTGCTTCAGACGAGGACCGTGTCATTCAGTTAAAGACTTCATGCATTTTGATGCGTAAACCAGACGCACTTTCAGAGGGAGTGCATACGTGAGCAAGCACCATCAAGCATCAGAGTCGTTGCTTTCTTTGTGCTGTGTATTTGGCGATGATGTTTTTTGGCGTTGTTGTTGTTGTTGTTGTTGTTGTGTGGTCAGGAGGATGATTTCACTGTCCCCGCCCCACCAACAATTTAGCTTCCCAGAAACAAATCTCAATTAGTCGATTGGGGTAGGCTATTCAACAGATACCCCTCCTTTGTTCATTTACACAGACACACACACACACACACACACACATGCACGCACACACAGATGCACACGCAAGTAATTTCCAATGAGGGGGAGAAATGATTGGAACAACTCAGGATATTTTTCTTGCAAACAACGTGGGCTCGGCTGGCAAGCTGTTGCATGCAACAGTAATAATTAGATCTCCACTAATGAGCCAGCCAAGCCTGAGCACTATACTCAAACACACAAGCGCGTGCGCATACACATACACACACAATCATGCATACACACACACACACACACACACACACACACACACACACACACACACACACACACACACACACACATACAGTGTGGTAATTATAGCAATTGGCCCGTAATTGAGTTAGGTGGTCGTCTGTGAGGACTGCATATGTAGCTCCCTCCTATACTGGGAGCAGAATTGGCCCAGGAGGACCAGAGAGACCCAAGACTGAGCTGTGGTCATCCATCTCAGCACAGAACCAAGGGAAATATCCCCCCCCCCACACACACACACACAAATACACAGACTCCCCCTACATGCCAGACTTGAGAAACCCTGAATGTACCAATCAACAAAGGAACACCAGAAGCCATGATCTGATGGAGATGTGTTTATTTAGTTAGTGTGGAGAGGCTTGTGGTGTCAGCCTGTCCCTGGAGCGCAATGCTACATAGTTGAAAGGTTGCCATTTTTAAGTGAGTTTGTGTGAAGAGCAGTGATGTGTTTGTCTGCCCACAATGTAGAGACGCGCAGTGGTTGACTTGGGTGTGTTTATTAGTCATTAAACAGGGGATGACCTACAGCGGAGGACAAACACCAGGAGTGGATTAGAGGACGTAGCAAACACAGATTAGCATACAGCTACTTGGATCGGTACATTATTACAAATCAGCATTTACACACGGTGTAATATCACAAGCACACGTGCACACACATGGAAAGCACGCAGAGACACACACATAAACACACACACACACATACACACACTCACATGCAAACATGTACAACAACATATACTCAAACACAAGTACACACACTACAGACAGAGAAAGAGAGGGAGGGATATGAGTTAAGAAGAAAAGGCTGGAGCAGAGATGTGTTTTCATATTTGTGGTTTCAATAATTAAAATGCATAAATTTAGTGGCTGCTTTAGTTCTGATTAATTATTCATTAACAACATGTTAATTGCATCCGCACTTTGAATATTTAACAAAATGCGAAAACAAAGGCTAGAGAATGAGCTCGGCATCTCGCTTTATGAATATTCCAGAGCATAATGAGGGAAAGGTTGAGCGGGAGCAGTGAGCTGGGGTGTGTTTGAAGGAGAGGGACGGCACACGGCGCTGCCCCGAACGTTCTGCAAGAAGTGCGTCATCGCTGCCAAAGTCTCCATAACAACTGCGGTGGAGAAATGCAATGATAAGCTAGATGATAATGTGATGTAAGGAGAAGAACTTATGGAAGGGTGTAAGAAGAAGGGAGAGAGAGGTGGAGGGGTTGGACAATGTGTGTGTGTGTGTTTTAATGTGTGTCCTTGTGTTTTGTGTGTGTGTGTGTGTATGTGTGTGTGTGTGTGTGTGTGTGTGTGATTGCCCTGGCCATGCCTTTGTGCCTGTGGCCAGAGGCTTGTGTGTCTCTCTCCCTCTGTTGCTGGCCTGAGTAGAGGCTTAGAGGGCCAGGCTCTGGACTCTTGACATTTCCCTGCTTGGATAACCATCAGTCTGCCGGCCTGCTTCCCCCCACCCATGACGGAGGAGAATGCCAGCTGTCACTCACCATCCCACCACTGCTCTTTGTCCCCCTTCTTTGTGCTGGCTTCTGATGGCCACACACAGTCTACCGTGTGTGTGTGTGTGGAGGTGCATGTGTGGTTCTGTGTTTGTGTATGTGTGTATGTATGATTGTCTGTATATGTGTGATGGACTGTATGTTTATAACAGCGTTTCTATGTCTTTTTATGTGTGCAGCGTTGAATATATGCTCGTATAGTCCATATAGGAGCACATAGTGTGAGTGAGATCTCCATCCCTCTGCCCTGAGGCTTCTGCATTACACCCCAGTCTGTCCATTATTGGGCCTATTATGGCCAAATATTCTCCTGTCGCAGCCCTGTGGACCCATGCATGTTTTAAAGTCAAAGCCTCCTGACGAGGCCACAGGAGGGAGAGGTGTGTGTTTGTGTGTGTGTGTGTGTGTGTGTGTGTCGGTGAAGGGTTGGGGGGTGGGGGCCATCACTCAGCGGGATATGCACTGCGTCAGCCCCGGCCGGCGCGTTAGCCCTGTTGTCAGACCCACTAACACACCCCTGTTTCAGCACATTGCATGTTGCATAGTGGACATAAACCAGTCTGCTGGGTAAATGGGACTGGGGGAGAGTGGGGAAGGGGCGTGGGGGAGAAAAAAAGGAAAAGAAAGGAAAGGAAAGAAAGAAAAGAAAAAAGAGTGGTAAAGAGTGCAGCCATGGTTTTGCCCTTCAGCATATTTTATGCATTCTACCCTCGGGCCGTGTGTGTGTGTGTGTGTGTGTGTGCGTGTGCATGTGTGTTTGTGTGTGTGTGTGTGTGTGTTGTGGGGGTGTAAGGGAGGGAGGAAAAGAGGGGAGGGTGGTGGTGGGTCTCTGTGTGTGTGTGTGTGGTGGCGAGGTGGGGGGTGGGGAGGGTGTAGAGAGAGGGAGGGGATCCGTCAGCGATGACACTACAGTATAAACACATTTAGCGCCACAGTGCAACGGTGGAGGATCTCTTTCAACAACCTCATTAGTGTCACTTAATTAAAACTCCAGCTCTTGACTTTGATGCTGCTGGAAGCAAAAAAAGGTGCCCATTATAAAACTGGAGCACACACACACACACACACACTTGCACACACACACACACACACACATGCACACACGCGCACACACACACACACACATGCACACACACACACACACATGCACACACACGCACACACACATACTGTTTCTCTGTCATGTAAGACCACATGCTCTCCTCCACTCTTGAACACTAACACACACACACACACACACACACACACACTCCCAGGGTCTGTCTTTCTCACTGACACAAGTGCTAATGACAACTGAAGTGACCATGAACATGGGGAAGCTAATGTGATATATACTGCACTGGGGGTGAATGAAGAGTGAAGGCTGATGTGAAAAACAGGAAATATGAAATGCATAAGAAACAGACACTTTAGACTCTGTACACTGTGTGTGCAGACACAGAGAGAGAGAGAGAGAGAGAGAGAGAGAGAGAGAGAGAGATGTTGTGTAGGAGGGTGTGAAGGAGAGAAGAGGTAGAGGGAGAGACTTCTGGCAATGATGAATTGCAGAGGCCAGTAATAGGCCCATATTATACCTGTTTCTTGCAACTCTGGTAAAACATTATTAAATGCACTGCAACTTTGCATAAGCCAAATTAATCAGCCGCCGCAGTGTTTGTGCTGGCAAATAATGACCTGGACTTATTGATCATGGCCAGCGTAGGTACACAGGTAGGCTAGGCTAGGCTAGCATGGTGACAGCTGAACCCCCCAGCAAATGGAGAGGCCTCTCATGAAGAGGCTGGGTGAGAGACGGAGGAGGCAGGAATAGGGGGGTGGGGGGAGGGATGGACAGAAGAGGAGGAGAAAGATGGAGAGATAGAGAGAGACAGAGAAGGAAAGAGAGAAGCTGTATAAGCAGCATTGAAATGCACGCTCCCATTCTTCACTAATTAAAGCCACAACTCCTGAAATGCCATAATAACCATTAATTAGAGGCTCTGC
Organism: Tenualosa thibaudeaui; assembly: GCA_027481765.1. Classification (NCBI taxonomy): domain Eukaryota; kingdom Metazoa; phylum Chordata; class Actinopteri; order Clupeiformes; family Clupeidae; genus Tenualosa; species Tenualosa thibaudeaui. The sequence continues at coordinate 20,240,924 of JAIFZK010000009.1, forward strand.
TTTTTTCCACCGTAATTTGCTAATTAGTCACTACATTGGTGCAGTGTATCCGTAATTATTGGCAGGCCTGCAACGACAGCTACTTGTGACTTGAGTGTAAATGACACCATTACCAGGTCCGGCCGCATTCACCGACCCGTCAGAGACACTTCATTACGCCTGGGGCTGCGCTGCCAAAGAGACAAGGACCTTCACTCGTTTATTTTCACAGACACTTGGTTCTGTGCAGATCCACTTTATTTTCCCATCGTTTTTCCAGACTTAGCTGTTGGTTGTCTGATCTGGTGGGCGTCTAATGAGCGTCTGAGATGGGCTGGTTTGGTTGGCTGTAGAGTGCTGTGTGCTGGAGCCTATATGTGTGTATAGGAGTTCACTTCCATGAACTGTCTATGTCCATGTTTGTTGGGGGGACACAGTAGTTTCTGTTTGAGCTTGTTCTCTACTCTCAGTAGCCTTTGGTGTGCATGTTTATGCGTGCATATGTGTGTGTGTGTGTATGTGTGTGTGTGTATCTGATGGATCCTGCGCGAGTGGCCACTGTGAGGTCCTGGGCAGCCCAGCAGCTGTGTCCTCTGTGAGCCGTGTTGATTTGTAGGAAGCAGATGCGTTTATTGTCTTACGCAAGTCGTTCAGTGCTGGCCATTGCTTCTGAGAAGGCTAACGAGAGAGAAGGAGGGAAGAAGAAAGGGGTTGGGGAAAGGGGGGAAAGGGGAAAAAGGGGGGGTGGGAGAGGGAAGGGTCTGCAAGGTCGACCTAGTGTGAGCCCTGGGTGAGGTAACATGCCGCATTTAGTCCTTTTTCTCACCCTGTGGACTGAGCATCTGTTTCCTGTGTCTCTCACCCTCTCCTTCTCCTCCTGTGTTTTGTGCTCTCTGCTGTTAGCAGTCCCTCTGTTGCCACTGCTAGATCCCTGTGCTAACCTGAGGAACACGCCATGTCATGCCAGGAGGGACCAATGTCACAAGCAGCGAATACCTGAGTCCAATCTCTCTCTCTCTATATAAAAACTTTTCATTTGTCTCTCCATTCTTGTCATTCCTGTCAGGATGTCCAGGTTAAGATAACATAGCATTTATATGCATAAAAATTATCCAACAAAATTAGTACCATTTTTTGTCAGTTTAAGAGTAAATTCTCTCTCTCTCTCTCTCTCTCTCTCTGTGTGTGTGTGTGTGTGGTTGTTGTGAGTGTTATCTGTCTGATGGCACAATGCTTGAGCCCACCTCAGTTGAGTTAAGCTCATCATTAGGCTCAGAGCCCATCTGTTGCCTGCCTGTCCCCATCTCACTCTCTCTCTCTCACACACATAAACACACACACACACACAAGGGAGGATGGAGGCTGATGTGGATGTTGGGCTCAAGCTACAGGATAAATACCTGAACTGACTGGATGGACAAGGGTTTTGAAAAAGTGTGTGTGTGTGTGTGTGTGCACGCATACTCTTGTTTATATATTTGTGTGCGGGAAGAAGCTTATTTACACCAAGCCTGTGACTGTTGCGTATGTGTGATTGCATCAGTGTATCAGCGTGTGTTTGTGAGTGAGAGAGAGAGGGAGGTATGGTGGTGGTGACGGGTTGGGGTGCCTGCACAGTATGGTGATGTGTTTGCTGCATATGCCCATGTTTATCCTGTCAAACGCTGGAAAAAAAACACTTCCCCATTTTCATCAAGCTTCGTTTGTTTTGTCTATTTAACATGGTGACAGTCTCTTTATTGTGACACAGGAGCAGTCTGGCTCCATCTGTGTGTGTACGTTTGTGCGACTGCAGATCAGCTCACATCTGGGGGGAAAGCGTTGTTTTGAAACGGCTGGAAATTAACTGTATAATTGGTTAATCAACATTCTCTCTCTCTCTCTCTCTCTCTCTCTCTCTCTCCTCCACTCATTCTTTTTTCTCTTTCTATCCATTTCTCTCTTCCTTCTGTTCTCTTTCATGTCTTACCTGGCCTACCTTGGATGTCTCTGGAAACAGGTAGGAAAAAAATACTCACACACGCTCTCTCTCTCTCTCACACACACACACACCACCCTGCTTATTTCCTCCCCCTCATTCTGCATGTGTCTGTGCATGTTATAAATAGACAGCAGTGACAGAGGCAAGGAAGCAGTCTGAATCTATCTCTATCAGCTTATGTGCTTCTGCTCATTATGGGATGTACGGCTGCTGCAGCCATATTGGAACTGTAGACATGCTCTAAGAGTGAATGTAATATAGCCTCACTGCTTTGGGGATGACAACAGCAATGACATTGGGTGACAATGAGCTTAATGATAGGACACACCTACACACATGTTCATATACACATACACACACCCACACACACAGGAGCACATATACACACACGGGAGCAAATACACACACGCATAGGAACCCAAACCCACACACACAGGAAGGCATCCACTCACACCATACCCACACACACACAACACACCAACAGAAGTTTATATGCACACACACACACAGATGCGCACACACACAGGAACCCACTCTCACAGGAACACATGCACATGCACACACACATACACACACTGCGGCTGCTCAGAATGAGGTCATCCACAGATGGATGGAGAGGTGCCTGTGGTCTGGTCCCTCCTGCTTCCTTTATGATTTTTTAATGAATGCATCCAAATTCCTGGAGTGCTCTGGGCTTTTGCTATGTGGAGGGGTGTGGGGGGGTAGTATCTCCTTGGGCCAAATTAATTGCCATCGTACCCCTGTGTGCCCCCGCCCACCCCTCACCAGCAGCCGTGATTGGCCATTAAATCAGGCAGGGTGCTTGTGTGTCCCACCTCCTTAGCTGGCTCAAGCGTCATTAGCCACCACTGGAATCAATAATTTAGGAGCCTTCGGCGTCCCTCTCTGTGTCTCACTGGACCCAGCGCTGACCCTGCTGCTGACCACTTCCCCTCTCCCATCATCCCCTGCTCTCAGATGCTGACAGCCCACTGGACTTGATGAGTGCCACCATCAGCACCTCCCCCCACCCCCCCCACCCACACACACACACACCTTCTTCTTACTTACACCCCCCCATCCTGCTACCCCACCAACAACCTCCACTCACCCTCCCCCAACCCCCCCCAACACACCCCTACCATCATCCTGTTAATCAAATTACTTATGAACCAAAATTGACAGTTTTCATTAATTATAAAGGATTATTCTAATTGCAATTCAAATTTATTCATTTAGAACAGACGGCGTTCAGTAATATTTCAGCACATTTGCATATTAAATGGAGAGGGTCGTCCATTAAGTATGGTAATGTATGCGCGCTTCCTTATTTCCAAACTTGCGGGGCCATATGCGGCGGTGGCAACGCGGGCAGGTGAGGGATGGAGAAGGCGTTTAATTTGTTTGACAAACACGGCGGGGGCCGGCAACACGTCCTCTGGCGCCCTGAGAGAGAAGGAGAGAGAGAAGAGAGAGAGGAAAGAAAGATTGAAAGAGGAAGAGAGGAAAGAGAGAAGGGGAAAGAAAGAGAGAAATTGCAGAAGGGAGAGAGAGAGAGAGATAGAGAGAGTGAAGAAGGAGAGATTACTGATTACTAGAGAGAGAGAGAGAGAGAGAGAGAGAGAGAGTGGCATTGCCATGTCTGCTGGCATGAGTGCACCACTGTGGGCATATGCACGAGTGCTGGAAAGGGCGAATGAGCAGGGGGTGCCAGGGAGGATGCAAAAGAGGACGTGGGGAGGGGGTATGGGTGGCAGAATTAAGGGTGGAGTGGTGGGGGCGGTGGGGGGTTTGGCGCTGGTATCTAGACAGCTGTGCGTTGCTTTTTTCCCTCTGCCTCCATTTCATCCCTTGTTATTTTTTCTCTTCTTCCGGCACTGTGCATATTCTGTACATGACGCTGGTGTTGAGTTTCAAAGGCGAGTGCTTGATGTTCCATTTAGGCGCTTTGTTTTCTTGCAGACCCCACCGCCCCTCACCCCTCACCTCTCACCCCTCCCTTCCCCTCCTACGTTCCTTTGCACTGGGATCCCATCATTAGGCCCTACAGCCGTGGGGGAAATTGCCTGTGTGAAAATCTGAACACTCAGTCCTCCCATATACACAACTCAAGGTCGTGGGACGGAGGAGAATGAAAAAAATATACTGTATATATATATATATATATATATATATATATATAAATACATTTTTACATTTACCAGACGCTTTTATCCAAAGCGACTTACATTTGCCAGCTATCAATTGTTCAGGGCCCATCTCCCCTAGAGCAACTTAGGGTTAAGTGTCTTGCACAACAGTGGCAGCTGGGACACAAACCCACAATTTTCCAGTTTACTTGCATGCCAGCCAGGTTCCTTAACCACAATACATTTGAGCATATATTAGTCTAGTATAGAGTATGCTGTGAAGGCTAGTGGTGGTAGTACCTCTCTGGTTCATGCTCTGACTTATATAGGTCTTCATTCACCCACTTTCTCCACTGGCTCCTTTCTTGCTCTCTGATGGGATCACTCTGGAGAATAGTGAGTGTAGTGTAGTGAGAATAGTGGGGATGATGGAGGCGCCTCTCAGACGGCTGCTGCTGCTGCTGTGTGTACAAGAGTGTAGTGTGCACTAGCGTAGTGTGCACTAGTGCAGTGTGCACTAGTGTAGTGTGCACTAGTGCAGTGTGCACTAGTGTAGTGTGCACTAGTGTTGTGTGCCTGTAGTGCTGTAGAGTGGGACCAGGCTGTGCTGAGTTGTCTCACGCCTGACAATTAGCACACGTGCGTGGGGGCCCTGGTGACGAGGCGGGCCCCTGCAGAACTGCGAACTCAGATTAATGAGCCGACTGGATACAGTTCTCTTCCCCTGTCTCTATAACAATTCTCTGTGTCTCTTCTGTCTTTCTCCCTTTTTTCTCTCTTTTCTCCCTCTTTTCACACACACACACACACACACACACACAAAGGCATGCATAAATTCTCCTTGCATCTCTGCCTAATTCTCAATGTCATTATCCCTCACTTTCTCTCAATCATGATCATCTCTCTTTCCTCCCTCTCTCCTCTCTCTCTCCCCTCTGCCCCTGTGCATGTTTTATTCGTTCACATGGGCATGTTTATCATCACTCGTTCCTCACCTTCCCCACTGCTCTAGTAGGCAACTCTGCTCAATCTCACACACAACATGTTAAATCACACACACACACACACACACACATTAACTTCATTTCTCTGTCAAATCCCTGAACAACCTCATAGTCACATCTTCATTTGCAGACATTATTTTTTGGAGTGTTATTTGTTTTAGGATCATGCTCATGCATTGGTTACAGCCTTAAAGAAGTCTTTGTTGTTGTTTTAGTCCTCTTGTTTTGGTGTCACGCATGCTGTAAGAGGATTAGACCCAGAGGATGATGTCATTGTTTTTTGGCAGTGAGATGAGCTCACTGTCTTACATATGCACACACACACACACACACACAAACTCACAAAACCAAAAAAAAAAAACGCATTGCCAGAAGCGCTGCCAGAAACTCGCCTCGCCAAAACACCAACTGCGGCTTGCCATCACAAAAACAACAGCACCAGCAGACCAACCAAACCCATAGAGAGCAGAGATGCAATTAGCTACTCACATCTGGGGCCTGAGAGATGGAGGGAGGAAGAGAATAAGAGAGAGGAAGGGATGGAAGGAGGTAGAGAGAGGGGGAGAGGGAGAAAGGGAGATAGGAAAAGGAAAGAGAGAAAATGTTAGAGAGGTAGAGGCAAAGTGAGGGAGAGAAAGTGTAAGAGAGAGAGAGAGAGTCGTGCATCAAGGAAAGGAGAGCAAACAGTGGAGGGAGGGGGGGGGGGCGGTAGGAGGAGACAGACAGACAGGGAGAGATGCTATAGCTCTCCTGATCTAGGACACAATCTTCTTCCTTCGAAGCAAAATGTTGAGCCTGACCTCCGACCAGCACATTAGCCAACACCAAAAGTGTCAACACAGCGCTTTTTAAATCCCACACCCCTGCAAAAAGATGAGGAGGTGGAGGAGGTGGGGATGAGGAAGAGAGGAGAGTGTTGAGCGTCCATTTGTTCTGTGTAATATTTAAAAGGGGAAGGGAGTGTGAATTTACAGGACATGGTCAGGATTAGGCGGAGAGCACGGCCGGATGAATTTTTCATGGCAGCAGGGATGTTGTGACTAAATAAAAGATTGGGGCCCTGAAATAGACATGAGCCGATATCGAGGTGCCTCAGCCACTCTGCCCAGGGTGAGAGGATGCAGGAGAGAGCATGAGGGTCTCTGCCGTCATCTCTCCCTCTCTCTCTCTCTCTCCCCTCTGCAGCACTCTCATTTTATTTTCCCATTATATTATATAGTTTTTATTTCCACTCTAAAAATACAGATTAGCCAGACTGATAAATATCTATTTTTCTCCGTCTGTTATTCAAACATACACACAGAGAGACACTCAAAGACAGACACAGACACACATTCACACACACACATACACACACACACACACACACACACAAATACACATAAGACACTAGACGTCTATTGGGACAGCATTCTGTAAATCAATCACGAGTACTATCAGTTTCAGGCCCCGGTTCTAATATCTGAATTACGGGAGTTGTACTGACCGTAACCGTAGTGGCACGTGTGCACCACAAAGCAGCTGACCTCGCTCTGACCTACAACTCGGTCGCGGCTATCGCTGACAAACACACCAAGGGATCCAGCGTCCAACACATCATCCACCCTCAGGCCAGCCTGCCCCACCGGCCCCAGAGCAAAAAACACAGAGATTTCCCAGATAGTGGACCTAGCTCTCCATTCTCTCTGTCTCTCTCTCTCTGAAACACACACACACACACACAAATACTGTAGAAATCTGACACAACCCCGATACACACACACACACACACCGTCATTTTTAGATACACACACACACACACACACAACCCTGTTTACAGGGAGCCACATTGGTTGTAGTGGTGGATGACATTGCACATAGCCACAGTAACACAGCCACATCACTGTGGCTGAGGTGTCTGTTTTGGTGTGGGAGATAGCCACAGTAACATGGCAGCCATGTTGGCTGAGGTGTCTGTTTTGGTGTATGGAGCGAGTGCCTGCAGGTAGATAGAGAGACAGAGAGAAATAGAACATTGAGAGAAAGAGAGACAGAGTGAGACATAGGCTACACTTATACACTTTCTCTGATTGTATTAAAAGCAGAATTTGCACAGAAATGCACACACACACACACACACACTCTGCCTCCCTCCCTCTCTCACACCCCTGCAGTGTATTTATCACTGCTCCTGTTGAGTGTCCAGCATGTTCTCAAATGTGTGCAGAACACTGAACAATAGCCTTCTTCCCCCCTCTCCTAGCCCTCAGCACTGTTTCCACTCAGGCATATACAAGTATATTAAGTGGGTATATTAGTCTCATAAAGTTTCCAGGGTGTGAAAACAGCCAGAGACTGCCTGGGCTCTGCTCCCCATGTGAGTAATGCAGGCAGGCTTGGGAGGACTACAGTATGATGTCACCAGGCTGGGTGGGGTTGGTGGTGAGGTATGGTGTGGTGTGGTGGGATGTGGTGGGGGTGTCTGGGTATTGTAGTTCGGGGGCCCAGGCTGTGTCTGGGGCTGGGGTGGTGCTGGGAGCAGGCTGAGTTGGGTTACCCTGTGCTGGGTAACTTTGTCAGAGGCTGGCTCCTGTGGCAAGGTTAAGGCTGCAGCCATCATGACACAGCCCAGAACAGACTAAACCTCTGCTATAGCCAAAATATAGATACTCTAACCATACCAGTGGCAAGTCAGAACCTTTTAGCAAGCTTGATTGTGTGTGTGTGTGTATGTGTGTTTAACCATGCATATTTTAGTTGCAGTGTGCTTGCACTCGCTGTGTACGACAGTATGCGTTTTTGTGTGTGTGTGTGTGTGTATCTGAGATGTGTATGTTGTTTGTCTCTGCGTGTTTGCGTCTGAGGCAAACAATCAGGCCAAAGTGCTTTATATCTGTTCAATAATGTGGGAGACAAATATGCCCCCCGAGTTCAGCAGGGCTGCTGAATTACACACTTCGTAAAGCTAAATTAGAAGCGGGATGGCGTGCCTTTTGTTTGGGGCGGCGGAGAAGATGGAATGCGTGTGCGGGGCAATTCCTCAGCCAGATAAATATGACACGACCCGCCACTCCGCCAACCCCCCCCACCTCCCCAGTAAATACTGTAAATAATAAAAGACCCGGAGGAATGGCCCTGATCTCCAGCATTTATGCTGCACACCCAAAGGAGGAGAATGAAATGAAAACAGAAATGGAGAGAGAGAGAGAGAGAGAAGAGAGTGGAGGGCAGAGTAAGAAGAAATATATTTTACAGATTCAGTGACGTCACCCGGCTAATTTTGAAAGCGTACTGAAACAAGGACACCTTTCCTGAAGGAGAAAGGAGAGCACATCTGCATTATTTCACCTACAGGCCAGTTATGCTTTCAAAAACACAAAGTCTGAACTGTCTGAAAAGCAGCCCAACTTTCCATGGCTAAGAGAAATTGCCAGTGTTCAAATCAGGCAGGACAAGTTCCATGCAAATATGCAGACACACACACACACACACACACACATACACAAAGCATACACATGCAAACACACATACCCACCTACACTGCCCCACAAAGTCAAAGTGCAGTTACTAGGAAGACAGTGAAACTTAGAAAGTTTAGAAGCAAGTTTACACAGTGTCATGCAAAATGTCTCATCTTTATCACTATATTAACTTTGATCACTGATCTGACCTATGATGCCAAAAATCACCAAAATGTTGATACTGCACTTTGCTTTTGGATGACCTTAAACCAGCAGAATGCTGTTGCAGTGGCAGACTGCAGCATGTGTTACATTAATGCAACTTATTTTTAGAAGAAAACTCTGAGTTTTTGCAGACTTTTGATTGGCTTTAAGATATTCAAGTGGAAATATGTCTGAATGAGCAGGTGGGCTAATATGTTGGATAAGGTAACTAATTTGCTAGACTAGCACTAGACTAGCAACTAGTGAATAGTCTAGCCTAACACTAGCCACTAACACTAACAAAGCCATTGTGCAGTAACTTAGCATAACTCTAACTTACTGTGGTTTGCCTTGGGATTAGCTTGGCTTTTGTAATTTTACACTCCTATTTCTCTGAAATGGGGAATGATTGGACTGGGATATATAAGACAGCAGATGTCACAAAGCCCATTTCAAGTCTTAATTCAAAAATTCTTAATTTTGACAAAATGCGTGGTTAGTGCGGTTTGTCTTTGTAAGGCAGTACAGTCTATGTCACAAACAAAAACATGCACACACACACACACACACAAACAGAGTGAACTCAGGTCGGAGGGATCCCTTCCTCTCTATGTTGATCTGAGCCTGGCAGTGAAGTGGGAGTGGGGCCCTTGCCCTTGAGCTCTTGCCATGTCTTCATATCAGAGCCTGTTTCCTGCATTAGCAGAGCTTAGCAGACAGAGAGGGTGAGACTCTCCACCTAAATCCCTATTGTTCCTTCTGCCACTCGCAAAGGGCCCCACTCACAGACAGTCCCACACCGCTGCAGTGTAGGGGGATTACATCAACACACACACACACACACACACACACTTATTTGTGGACTGACAAACATACACACATACACACACACACACACACACTCACAGGCTCGTTCTCCAGGATTCCCCCTCTTGAATACCAGGGGGTGGTAATCCTTTCTCTCTTGCAGCTTCACTGGCTCCCCTGTATCTTCTTCATGCTGTTTCATCTGACGCTGTTGGACACAAATGTCTAGACAGCTTTTAAGAGAACTGCATCTCCCTCATGTTCGAGCTCTAGATTGTAGGTTAGTTGTGGGCTTAGAATTGCAGCGTTACATGCTTATTTGACAAACATGGAGACATGTACTAGATGTAAACAACCCAAAGTGTACAATTTGGCTAGAATGGTTTTGAAGTGGCTTGGAATTACAAGGAACTGCTTTTAAATACTACTTATGAACTTGTTATTTTTCACTGTTCTTGTAAAACCGCCAGAGAGTTCAGTTGTTTACTTGCACAGAGGTGAGCTGTAATTCCAGTTTGATCAAATGAAAGAAAGAGATTAACCCATTTGGTGACGCCTCAATTATTTATTTATTTATTTATTTATATATTATTATTTATTTTCCTGTGGTAATTAGAACTAAATTTTGAACTGCAGGGCAGTTCTCTCTCTCTCTCTCTCTCTCTCTCTCTCTCTCACTTTATCTCTCTCTCCTCCCCCTCTAACACACACACACACACACACACACACACATATGCACATACACATACACACACATAACCCCCCACCCCACCCCGCTCTCCAATTAATCCTCCCCTCGCTGGTGAGCATTCGGGAGGCACTTTTTATTTAACCTCATCAAAACACCCTAGCAAACCCCGGCACAAGATCCCAAACAGCTCCCGCTCTGGTCGTCCCCTGACTTTAGGGCCCTCATCGGCAGCGTCCTCTCTCCGAGGTAATTAACCGAGGCACGAAAGGAAGCGGAAGAGGTGCCGGCTTTCTGCCGAGCAGCGCAGCATCTTTCGCTGGGGATTGCTGGAGATAATCAGGAGCTTTTCCCCAGTCCATTATACCGCTAATCTCCACGCGCTAATTAAGCACTATGCGCTCTACTCCTGCATCATGTGTGCCGCACCACTGCCGAAAATAAAATAAAATTAAAAAAGAGAAAAAAAAAACTAACAAAGGCCAGATGCCTCGGATGGGCAGAAGAGAGGAGAGGGAAGGAGATAAAGAGGAATAGAAGCTGAGAGAAGAGGAGGAATGGAAAGAAGAAGAGATATACAGCACACTCAGTATGTGGGAGAGAGGTGAAGGGAGCAAGAGTGAGTTAGAGAGAGAGAGAGAGAGAAAGAGAGCAAGAGAGAAAAGAAATAGCAAAGTGTTTTGCTTGTATTTAGCTTGTTGTGCTGGGGAGCATGTCAGGCCTGGACACAATACAATAGCCTTCCTGTGTAGTGCACGCATATGAGCAAAAACAGTGGTCCTCCACGCATCTCACTCCTCACATTTCCCCATACTTTCCCTCCACATTAACAACAGCACTACGCATGCTGAAGTCAGTGACATTACAACCCAAACTACTAAAAAAAAACTACTACCTTTTTTTCACAGTTTGACAGGGGAGATCTATTTATAACCAGCCAACCATCATAACATCTGTACTTATGGATGCTAAAATCTCTCCAGCTCCTTGAGAATGAGGTCAGGATGGAGAGAGAGGAGTTGGGGAGGTGCATCAAAGACAGACAGTGAGAGTGAAGAAGAGGAAGAGAAGAGAAGAGAAAGATAGATAGATAGATAGAGAGAGAGAGTGTGTGTGTGCGTTTGAGACAGACAGCCCTGGAGCTGATGTGTGATGTGTGTGTGTGTGTGTGTGTGTGTGTAGGTGAAGAAGGGATAGATCCACAGTGGCACTGAACCTGTTGGCGGCAAGGCAAACATCTGCCCTCTGCCCAGAGATAGCTGTGTCAGGAGGAGACAGGTGGAAGGAGGAGGAAGCGCTGGCTGTCAATACCGCTTCCCGCTACTAACCCACCTCCTACAACCCCACCCACACACTCAGAAACCCCCTACACTCCGCCTCAACCCCACCCCACCCTGTCATTCCTTGACAATGAATAATTTGTGAGGCTCTTGCTATGACAAAAGAGCAACCTTCCCATTTGCAGAGGACTTGTCTGGTGCCAGAGACCGCGGGGTGACTGTTCCCGGGGCAACATGCTATGGTGCTCAGCTCACTTGCGACTACATTCCTTGCATGTCTACAGGTGCTTAGCGTGCATGTGTGTGTGTGTGTGTGTGTAGTGGACCACAACTCTGCATGTACATGAATGTATTACAGCCCAGAACATGCACAAGGACATTACTGGAAGACAGTACTGGAAACTACAGGGCTGAACATGCAGTACATTCACTGCTTCTTCGGGGAAATGTATTAGACAAGACGTGTGTGTGAGAGACTGTGTGTTCAAATGTGGTTAACATTAATTGTTATCAACGTATTGGTCAGATACATAGTGTGTGTGTATGTGTGTGTGTGTGTGTGTGTGTGTGTGTGTGTGTGTGTGTGTGTGTGTGTGTGTGTGTGTGTGTGTGTGTTTGTTTATATCTCTGTGTTTGTTGGTGTTTTCTGCTCCATTCTCTTCCTCGTTATCCATCTCCCTTGTTCTCACTTTTTCCCCTCTATCTCTCTCTCCTCCTCCCCTCCCTCCCTCTATATCTCTCTCCTCCTCCCCTCCCTCCCTCTCTCTCTCTCTCATCCCTCCCATCTCTTGCCCTCAGCTAACCTACATCTCACTCCTCCTCCCAGAGGAAGACAAACAGACAAAGAAAATGAGAGGATAAAGAGACTGACAGAGGAGGAGAGAGAGAAAACAAAAGTAGTAAATCTGCCCTCTCTCCCGAGGTATCGAGCCCTCACTGCCCTCTTTACTGTTAATCAGCCTGTCTATGCACACAATAAGGGGAGTTTGCTCTGCATGTGTGTGTGCGTGTGTGCGCGTGTGTGTGCGTGTGTGTGTGTGTGTGTGTGTGTTGGAGCTCTGTGCTAATGACTCCCCTCTGCCCAGCAGTCATGCTAGCTCCTATGAGGCCCTCTGAGCAACACCCCCACACACACACACACACACACTGTGATCCCCACCCTTACCCTGGCCCCCAGCCCCCCCAAATCAATCTCCCACCTCATGAATTATTGAGGTGTTTGCTGGCTGCTTCTGAAATATACACGAGGGCAGCACCCCCCACCTCCCTCCCTGTCCATGGCTCTATCTTTCCTTGAGTTGTCTCCCTCTTTCTTCTTTTCTTTTCCTCTCCTTTTCTCTTCAATGCTCTTGTCTTTATTTCTTCTTCGTCATCTCTGTCCATTCCCTCCCCACTTTGCTTATAAGATATTGTTCCTCCAAGGTTTCATTTTCCTAATCAGAGTCCTATTGTATATTTGTGTGTCTGTGTGTATTAGTGTGTCTGTGTGCATTAGTGTGTCTGTGTGTTTGTGTGTGTGTGTGTGCATTCTGCAATCAGCATTGTCTCCCAGCTAAGTGTCTAACATCTGGCTTGACTTAGGACATATGAGTAACATCAAGTCCAATTCCTAAGGGATGTGTCAGCAAGATGCCATAAGTCCAGGAACACACTGCAAATCCATGTGTGACAGCAAAAAAGATGATCGCTAAACACTAGTTTCCCCCATCTATTAGATTACTGCTTTACAGGCATGTCCTCACAGTCCTTTTGCATCACAGGTTGTCAGATATTACAGGACATTATTTCCCTTATACTGTGGTTATGTTTCCGGGCCATTGCCAATACAATACAACCACATTTTTTAAACTTCTCTCAATACAAATGCTATGAGCACATTCGACTTTTAGTAGAGTTGTTGACACTGTTGACACTAGCATTTCTGGTCCAAGGGCCACCATTTTAAGTCTATTACTGCTATTGCTAGCACTGCTATTGTTGCTGTTAGTGTGTCACCGCTACCGTGCCTCTTCCACCTCAGCTAAAATAATCAAAATATAGTCGGCTAAGTCATTAGCCCCATTAGCATATCTCCAGAGACATGTGCTTGATTGACAGATGCTTTCTGTTGCTACTCCGGTGCTATCAATTACCGGCTGAATATGAAGGGTTGCTTATGTAAAATACAGCTCCCCTGTGCTAGGCTCCCACGCCTCTCTGCCTCTCTGAAATTCCCTTTAAACTCTCTCTCTCTTTCCCTCTCTCTCTCTCTCTCCCTAAGTGTCACATGCTCATAGACACACATGCATACAGCCACACGCACAGACAAACGCCGATCCACACACACACTTCTATCTCTTTCTGTCCTCCATAGATCTAATCCCACTCTCTTTGTTTCAGGGTTTTGTCTGTTCCTCAAACGGCCCACCTCTCTCTCTCTCTCTCTCTTTCCCCTTGAATGCAGTCCTCCCTCTCTCTGCTCCTCTCCCTCTCTGTTGTCCTCTCATTCTATCTCTTTCCACTCTTGCTTTTGTGTAAGCATGTATTTCTTCTCAATCAATACGCTTCTCTCAGCCGTCAGGCAGGCCCATTGAGTGATGGGGAGGATGAAGCTGACCAAAAACTTCAGACGCATGGGGTTAGGCAAGGGGCGCAGGCTGTCATGCTCATTCCCTTGCACACACACACACACACACACACACACACACACACACACACACACTGCAACACAACACACACACCCCAGTGGCTTACAGCAGTGTGAAAGTGATGTCAATTCAAAAAAAAAAAAACACCCCAGAAGCCCCACCCGCTTATCTGCCCCACCCGTCAGAGGATGGGAACACTTGGTCAATAAACACAGACATAAATATCATAAACAGGAAGCAGGAAGAGTGATGACTTCCTGCTGCTGGAATGGGCTGCTGAGTGTTTTTGGCAGAGACTGAAAGAGGGTTGGGTCAGTGGGAGGTGGGAGGAGGTAAGGGGAGAGAGATTTTTTTCAGTGCCAATTGACATGTTTTTTTTAGTTGACAAGTTAATTTAATTAAGTTGTGGAATCAAGAAAATGCCTCAGCATTTTGAAGAATGCACAGTTGTGCCCTCTTGCAGGAAGGAACATTTTGTTGTTTACCACACGACTCAAGGTCCATTTATAATATATTTTAAAGACTTGTGCCTATTACTGATGCCTTTTTTTTACATTTTGTTTACAGTGCTCCGTTCCATCTCTCTCCCCCTGACTGAAATGAAGTACTTAGGCAGAGGTTTCACTGAGACTCATATCAGGACTCTAAAATCATAAGAAAAATATTCACTCCGTGTCATATATGCATCTACCATGTCAAAACATTGATGTGAAATGGAGCTCATATGCTGAGGCACTGTATTTAACCCGGGTAAATATCTGAAATTAGTTTTGGGGGAGCTATTTAAAACCACTGACTACACACAGGCCTCCCAGTATGTGCATGGACTGAAGCACTCTATGCATTTGGGAGACAGAGACTTTCGTAGGAGGCCACAGAGGCCAGTGTCACAGGGAAGTAGCCCCTGCACTAAATCTTCATTTGACTTCAGAACTATTTTTGTCGCTTGGTTGCAGTTGGACTTGGGCCAGCACATACTCAGCTGAGAAACTGAGCCAGGCAAAAGGAAAACAAGACATTAGGAGGAGAAGTTGAGTAAACAGCCATCTTCTTTCCCTCCTTCCTCCTTTCCTCTCCTCTCCTCGTCTCTCCTCTCCTCTGCACTGCTCTGCTCTGCTCGACTCGGCTTCTCTCAGTCTGAATGTGTGTATTGTAGGCAGTTTCAACCCTGTCAGCAAAACCTGTCTGTTACTACTGAGAATGTGCTGAGAGTTAGGGTGAATTTAAGAGCAAGAGGGGGAGAGCATGAGAGAGAAGGGCAAGGAAAAGGAGAGAGAGAGAGAGTTTCTGAGTTGTGTCAGTGAACTAAGCTGTCATTTATTCAGCACCCAGGAGTTTGTTGTTTTTGGCTGGGTGAGGGGGGCTTAGGAGAGCTAAGCGTAAGAGTATGGGAGGGATTTCTGGCCTAGGAGTCTTAGTGTGGCACACCCGCGGAACACATATTAGACACATGTACATGTGTGTGTGCACGCGCACATACACACACACACACACATGGATACCCCCTGCCCCCCTCCCCAAAAAAAACATATATATATATATGTGCACATATACATAATGTATACATACACAGATGTACATGAAAACACACACACACACACACACACTAGACTCCCTAAAATATTCCCAGGGGTCACTCTCCCCTTGCTGCTCTGGCCACCCACTCTCACTGAGCTGGTATTTGACGGCAGAAGTGAGGTGAAGACAGACATCCATATATCTGTTCATAGCTGGGTCCCACTCCACCCAACACTTTGAGTTTGAGTGCCACATACACACACATACATGCACACACACATTTGAATCACATGTCTCAATCTTGCCCAGCGTGGCAGTAGAGTACCCAAGACAATGCTAAACATGTGAAATCTTCTGGAAATGCCAACCTGTATCCTATGTGAGCCCCTCATGTTATAAATGTGCAGGAATACCATTCTGAGGGGCTACTGTTGTTTGTCATGAACATAAGTTACATGGGACTGGTGGCAGATACTACATATCCCATGATGCAGTGCTAGGGAACCTGTTGTTGACCATACCAGCATAATGGATATCTCTACATCAGCCTAAAAGCTGCTACTATTCCAACCATGAACATTGCTGAACTCGCTGTGGAGCCAAAATTCATCTGAGGTGTGTGGATATCAGTTGACAACTCAAGATACACTATATATACTATTGACAGCTACCGTATATATCATTACATATTCATGACTGTATAGGACATAATGATAGGAATCTCTAGCTTGTTATGTTGGATAGCATAAGCAATGCAAAAATGTTAGTACACATGCCTATAAAGTCTAATACAAACTGAATAAGCATGAGGCACATTTGCATGTCTTATATCAGTGTTATGACTGTGTTATTAGCATAAGATAGCTGTTAATGCTAATGTGATTTGGAATGGTTTGATTGACAGATATGGAGTAAGGCTA
>JAIFZK010000009.1:20260000-20262500 GCA_027481765.1 Tenualosa thibaudeaui
TCCTCTGATTACTAACAAGGCTGTGTGTTTTTAGAACACGCATTTTGACAAATGAGACCCCGCTCGCTCCCTCTCATTAAAAAACAAAACAACAACCTCTCTCACACATTCCCTGCGTTCCTTTCTCTCTTTCTCTCTCTTTTTTCTCTATCCCTTTCTCTCTCTTTCCCCCGACACACACTCTCTGTCCTCCTCCCTTGCTCTCTCTCTCTCTCTCTCTCTCTCTTTCTCTGTGTCTCACTCACCTCCTCACCCTGCTGCTGTGATCCCGGCGGCCGCACTGAGGTCAGTTATGACTGCAGGAGAGCTTGTTCTGCCTTTCGGCCCCGCGCGCTCATAATTGCCTCGTTTAATTGGAGTGCCCTTAACGGTGGCCCACAGCCACTCCCCCATCAATTATGAAAGCATAAGGTGGCCGTCCCACACACACACACACACACACACACACACACACAATCATACACACACACACACACACACATAGCCATCACGCACCAGGGCAGGGATACATGTTGCCCTTGGCGATGGACCCTCATCTCCTCCTTGTTACTACTGTCACATATACACTCAGTCTCTCACACACACACACACACGCACACAAACACACACACACGCACACACACACTCGCACACAAACACCCACACACGCACACACACACACATACACACACACACACACACACACACACACACATATAGAGAAGGCTCTTCACCCTTGTAATGGAGCTTGTCAGACCAGTGTAGGTCAAAGCAGCTACAAAAAGCCAGGAGTTGCCCTGGCTGTGCCATGTTAATGCAGACAAATTAAGTCCTAATGTGAGTCATTTCAACAGTGAAGCCCCCACTTTTATGGGATAAAGGCCAGTGGATTATGGCATGGAGCTTCACATCATGGAGCTGTGTGTTTGTTTAGGAGCTCATGGGAGTGTGTGTTGTGTGCTTAGCAGCAGAGTGAGACCAGAGCTTTAACCTGGATACATGACATAAAGTTAAGAGACACTGGTAAAACAGTTACAACGATTCATGGACGATGTGTGTGTGTGTGTGTGTATGTGTGTGTGTGGCAGAGCAGACTAAAGGGGTAAATCTGTGTGTGTGTTTTTTGTGTCTGTACATGGCTGGGCCAGTTTGCATGGGGGATTTAGCCCAGCTGAAAGGGAAGCCACCAAGCCTTTGTGGTGTTGAGCCCAAGCACTTGGAGAAGTGCCCCCACACTCTTCTCTCTTTCTCTCCCTCTGTCTCTCTCTTCCCTCCCTCTCACTTTCTCTCTCTTCTTTACACTCTTTCCCTCTCTCTCTTCTCTTATTTTCTATCCCCCTCATTGCCTCTCACTGACAGATAGCTGGATATAGACAGGAATGCCAGAGGATGTGTGTACGTGTGAGATTGTGTGTGTGTGTGTGTGTGTGTGAGTGTGAGTGTGAGAGAGGGAGAGAGAGATGAGGAGGCAGAGACAGAATATAGTCAAATATAAACAGTCAAAGAAAGGGAGAGAGAAAGAAAAAAGGAGAGAAATGGGAAGTCAATAGGGAAAGGAGAGAGAGAGAGAGAGAGAGTGGAAGGCATTAGAGTAAGAAGAAGTATGTAGAGGAGGAGAAGGGGGCGTGTGATGATTAGCAGGTGACTGATACAGCAGCGGAGCGTGTGACATGTCAGGCAGCGGGTAATCCTTTTACCGCTCTTTCACAGAGAGAGCTGCCCGTCAGACACTGACCCCAGACCTGTGCTCATGCTTAGCCCACCACTGATTCTAATATCAGCCCCAGCAGCAGAACTGACAACAGATCAAAGCACAGCTTAACCTGTGAAAAACAAAAAAATGCCATCCAGACAATTAACAGTGTCCTTGAAGAAAGATATTTAGACGTTACCCCACTGAGAAACACACTCGCTCTCTTTTCTCTTGGATGCCCTCTATATACTAGTTTATCCCCCGCCAGTGTGATAATTTAATAACAGTTTCCTAAAGGTTACTTTAGCCTTTAGCCAAGCCCCATGCACTGCAACAGCTGTGGTTAACCAAGTGTTAATTTACAGGAGATTATTTCCACGAGAGCGTTTCCCTTGTAAAGTAGGTGCACTCTAGCTTCTGGGGGGAGAGCATGGGGCTCACGCTTAAAGCAGGGAGTGGTGGTTCCCTTGCTGCTATTGCCCTGGGCTTGGTTTGCAGGGGAAAAGGGGGGATGAGAATTTGTGACAGTCTCACTCCTCCTCCTCCTCCTCCTCCTCCTCTTTGTGCCTGATTGGGGCAAACAGCTGCTGTGCCAGCCTAGGCACAAGGACGACAGACAGGACAAGCAACAACTCAATTACCAGTCCTCTCTGTCTCTCTCTCTCTCTTTCTCTCTCTCTCCTTTCCCTCATTCACCATCTCTCTATATAACTCTCCTCTCACATCTCTGGTCTCACTTCTGCACTCTCTCTCTCTCTCTCTCTCTCTCTCTCTCTCATGCAGTCTGTTTTGCATGTGCTCAGTGAGGGGCATAAGTATAAAGATGGC
>JAIFZK010000009.1:20270000-20282500 GCA_027481765.1 Tenualosa thibaudeaui
ATGTCAGAAAGCAGAGCAAGGACTTTGGCCCTGCACTGAACCTGCTCTCTCTTCCCAGTCATGTGCTCAATGAAGCAAAGACGTTGGAAAGGAGAAAAAAAAAAACTCTCCTAATTAATCTGAAGCTCTGCAGCAGTGTCAGCAGCTACGGCTCTACCCTATAGCCTATCACTTAGATACACCCAACACCCTCTCACACCCACCTTATAACCCAGCACCTACATACACCCAACACACCCTATAACCCATCACCCTGATGCACCCAACACACACACTTTAAAGCCCATCACTTAGATACACCTAACACCCTCTCACACACACCCTGTAGTCCATCACCTAGATACACCCACCCTCTTACACACACCCTTGTCATCCACTGCTCACTGCCCATCATTGTCCACCATATGGAAAAGCCCTGTTGAATATAATTTGTCTCATTCCAGCCAACTGCTCTATGTGGAAAACACAGTCTCCAGTGTCACAGCGGAATAAGACTCCCTCACAACACTGCTCCTGTGTCTGGTTCACAGCCCCCAGGTCTGGGCCAGGACTGGGACTGCGTGTTCCGGGCAGGTTGCCCCACAGCCAACCTTCCCTGCCTCCCTCCTGTGGGCTGTTCTCCAGGCAGGCATTAGGGAGCGCTGGGGTGCCCTCAGTGCAGTCTTAGCGCCAGTGGCCTATAAAGTCCATCTGTGCTCCTCCGCCCCTAGCAAGGGTTACTGGCTACCTTAAGACCAAGAGATGGTGGCACGTGTCTGGATTTCAAATAAGGGAATAAAGAAATCAAGAAACAATGCTTGTGAAAGGGTTGTGTTTTTCCCCCAGCCTCCCTCTCCTTTGGCACAACTCAAGCAGCATTTAAACCAGAAGATGCACAGACATGTAGACTCTATATCCCTCATGTGCTCATTTGCTTGTCGCTCCCACAGGAGGAATGGATTTTTGTCTGGTGTTTAGGAGGTAGTTTGACGCAGTCGACTGTGCAGTTAGTGGCTTTAGTGTCTTAATCATGGACTCCGGGAGGTGGGTGCTGAGCTAAACGTTTGAGAAATGAACCTCCTAATGTGGCCCATACGTCTGAGTCCCTGGGTCCCTTATTTCCATATCACTTATTTCATCCAGGGGAACCTGTGACGGGTCATTGCCTTAATGCCCCCCGCCGCTGATTATTCAGCGTTTGGGTCTCGGGGTAAAACGGCCGAGCCAGATTCATTGTTTCCCGTTTGTTGTTGACGTTTAAAGGGGAGGCGAAGACATAAAAGTTGCCTCGTAAAAAATGCATGCCTTAATGCAAGGGGGCCGCTTATTCACAACGTTGTCAGTGTACATTCACCTTGAAGCGCTCAGATAAAGAGCGAGGCTTCGGCCTGCCTTTAGTGACAGCCATCACAATAGATTACCGATGACACACTCCCCGCTCTTAAATAATGGATGGCGAAAATTGTCAAGAAAATGCACTTTGTGCTCGTCTTATTGCTTTAGCGAATGAGTGGGGAAGGTGGGGGGGGGGGGTGTTGGAAGGGGAGGGGAGAGCAGAGTGAAAGAAAGGGAGAAAGAAAGAGAGAATGCAAGGAAAAAATGACAAACGAAACAACAAAAAGAAGGGGGAAAAAAACAAAAAAAGTCCATTTGCGAGCTTTTAAAGGATAAAAAATGAGCAAGAGAGCTGCAGTTGCGTCTCCCGAGGGGTTGTCGCCTGTGATTGCGCATTTTTCTGTGTGCGGAGGCTTAAAGTGCACACACACACACACACACACACACACAGACGCACACATGCAAACACACACACACATATCTTTGAATAACAGGCCTAAGCATAGCAATCCAGTGCCACATGCTGTAAGCATGTTTGTCTGCAGGTCAGCTCGCGGGGTGGACCGGCCGTGCGTGTGGTGGGACAGTCCACAGAGCGCGCGGCAAAACTGGCCCTTTCCGCCGTTAAAAAAGCCAAATCCAATCAGTTTCTCATTTGTCATCGGCTGGGATTTATATGTCAACGAAAATATGTTTGATTACGGATCTGCGGTGAAGCATATGATGCGGTGATTTCTCGCTGACATCGAATATGCTGGATAAGCCCCTGAGCAAGTCTCCTGGGGTTGCTCAGAAGCTGCTTTGGAATCTAAGAACAGATATCTTCAATCCTCTCTCTCTCTCTCTCTCTCTCTCACCCTGTCTTCCTCTCTCTATGCCCCCCTCTCTTTCCATAAAAAAGGAACGCTTATAAATAAAGCTCGTAAGGTTAAATTGTAGCAGCTTTGAAGGTCATCCGAGGGGCATCCTCACAATCCTGATTATGCACCCTGGCTATTATGGGATGTCACCCCACAAAGGGAACCCAACATTCAAGTTAATGTCTTTAAATATCCATTCATTTACACATGTTTAATGTAGATTTTTGTTGATTTACACGGTTGAATCAACATAAAAAGTGAAGGGGTTCCAAGCACGTTTCCACAGATGAGTTCAAGACATTGGTAGCGGGAACCTTGGAACTGGGCCAGATGAGCTTCAGATGACGGTCCTCTCTGGGTTCTTTAACTGGGATGCCTGTGGGTAGGGAGAGGAAGGAAAGACCCTTAGCTAGTTAACAGGGCTTCAGTGCCACAGTACTGTTCCCTAAAGGCCTCTGTAGCCACCTCATGACAGGAACTACTTAAGCTACAATGTAGAGACACTTATACTGCCTCCTGAAATACTCACACACACACACACACACACAAATGGACTCACAAACGTGCGCACACACACACTCACGCACAACATTGCCTGCAGACAAAGGGCTGCTGCCATGTTGGGCCTGTATTGGTGAGCGCATAAGCAGTCGAGGCGAGTCTGATGCGAGAGAATATCTGAAGTGAGAGCAGCCCAGCGGAAAGGAGCTGTCCCTGGGCTAGCAGAACACAGAGGCCCCAGGGACCCAAAAGAGGGCTGCAATCTGTCCCTGGTGTGTGTCTGCCCGTGTGTGTGTGTGTGTGTGTGTGTGTGGGTGTGTGTGAAGTGGTGGTGGTGGAAATGGGGGTTGTGTGAGTGTGTGTGTCTATGTGCCTGAGACTGAGTGAAAGGGAAAGCATGTGTATGCATGTGTGTGTGTTTGTGTCACACACACAGTCTGGGCTCCTGTATATGTGCTTGTATGTATATGAGTCACAGTTTGTTTTCTTTCATTTGTTTATTTTTGTGTGTCTGTATGTTCCCACTCTATTTGTGAGTGTGTGCCATATTTGCATGTGCCTGTGCATGTGTGACTGTGTGTATGTGTGTGTGTGTGTGTATGTGTGTGTGTGTAGTAGTAGTGCATGTGTGTGTATGTATATGTATGTGTATGTGTGTGTGTGCGTGTGTGTGTGTGTGTAGTAGTAGTGCATGTGTGTGTATGTATATGTATGTGTATGTGTGTGTGTGCGTGGCAGTGTGCGCGTGTGTGTTGTATGTTGCGCGAGAGCACAAGAGAGTCACAGAGAGCAGATGGTGCAGAGAAAGGCACTGGGAGTTTAATCCTATCAGATGGATTGGTGCTCCTCCATCTGGTTAATCCAACGCACAATTTCAGCGGCCGCCAAAAAGTCCACTTAGGCCAAGATTACTGTCACAGATTGCAGCGGTCGTGCAGCTCATCTTTCCCATTTTACCACTCCGCCAAATTGCATTATGCCTCCAAAAGAAATCAGCCAGGGCAAAAGTTGCGTGTATGTGTCCATCTATTTGTGTATGTGTGTGTGTGTGTGTGTGTGTGTGTGTGTGTGTGTGTGTGTGTGTGTGTGTGTTTGTGTATGAGATTGAGCAGTAGGTAGGTCGGGAAGGGAGGCTCGCTGAAACTGTTCAGCAAATACCAGATTACTTTCCTTAAAGCACATCTGACATGACCAACACATGTAAACAACAGCAGATTAACATGTGTTTATTAGGATTTGCAAAAGTTGGTCTTTTTTCAAGTAATCTCAACCAGGAGCTGATTAGTAGGGCTAGACACCCCTTTAAATATGAAATATTAATTCAGAAACGTTATTACTTGCTTGCTTTTCTATTTATGAGAATGAGATGGGATCCTCTGTAATACCTCTCCAATCTGTCAGTCTTTGGGCCTTCATGTTTGAGGCTGAATCTGAATCTGAGTGCAGGACAAGTTGTGGTCAGCCGTTGTCTACACAAGACGAACTTCAGCTCGAGAGGCCGGTCACGCTGGTCAGACCAGATGTGGTGTTTCTGGTCTGTTTCCTCTCGCTACAGCCCATGCATGTGGTTAACAATGAAGACCACATGAAATATGGTGGGAAAAATAGAGGCTCAGACACTCTTTGAAAGAGGAAAAAAGGATTTGATTGTCAACCCCGAAATGAATTTCCCTCCATCAAGAACACGGCTTTATCCTTGACAATTAGACAGGAGAGAGAGAATGAGAGAGAGAGAGAGAGTCATTATCTCACAACAGTCCAAAGAATACATTGTGTTAATGACCATTCATCTGCAGTGCAATCAACCACTATGGCACAGCATCTAAACAATGTGAGAGACAGAGAAAGAGAGAGAGAGAGTCATACAGTGGAATTATTTCACACTAAGGAAGACTGACTTTGGACAGGCAGTTGGCGAGTGTCATTAGACCATGCGATAATCAACTTATTACAGAGGCAGCCACCCATGTTGTCCTGTGCCAGTGTGCAATCCCCTTAGCGTCCTTTAGCGCTGTCTTGTCTGTGATTAACACTGGAGATAAAGGTCTGCGGAAGCCTCCACTTTGTGCTTAATTGTTAATGAACAGCCAGATTCCCCCAGCCAGACACAGACTCTGTCTGGTCTGTGTGGGCTTTGTGAGAAGCAAGTTTGTTTTTTTACATAGCTTAGACATGTTCACACACACACACACACACACACACACACACACACACACACACACACACACACACACACACACATACATAGAGAGAGACACAGTTTCACCATTCGGTTTCAGCATTCTCTCCCACTCATTACACTGAATGACACCTTGGCATTTGAAGGGGGAGTGGGGTGGTGGTGGTGGGTAGATGGGGGGCACTAAACGTACGTAAACCAACGGTGGGGTTAAATTGTCTCTCGCCCTCTCCCCACCCCCCACCACCCTGCCAAGCATGTGACTCGGTTTCTCCGAGGGGAGCGGACAGCGCTAATAAGCAGGCTGACCTTTCCCAGCGGTGGCCCCGCATGCTTCCCACCGATCCCATCCACAGGCACCGCACTGTCGAACAAACAGCATGGCGCAGGGGAGAGACACACGAGATTGTCTCTGACAAGCGCCAAACACTTGTTTCTGTGCGGAGAGAGAAGGAGGAGAGGTTTAGAGGTCCCCCACTTTGTCCCTCCAATGACTAAAGTGTCAGCCACCGCGGACGTGTTGGGCTCTGACGCTGCAGTTTCTTGTTTTGTCATGCTGTTTTTATGAAACCACCTACAGTTATTTAAAGCTGTGAAGCACTAGTGAAAAAGAGTATTTCTTTCCTGAATGTGAATCAAACTCACAGCTGTAAATGATCTTGTTTGTTCTGCCTGATCTGCATTGAGAGCTGTTAAAACCACCAACACTCCACCTCCTCCTCTCCCTCCCTCACTCACTCTCTCCCAGACCGCATTGTGTTCTCTTTCGCTCTCTCTCTCTCTCTCTCTCTCTCTGTCTCCCTCCCTCCCTCCCTCCCTATTTTCTGTAGTTGAATCCAGCTGTGTGAGTTTTTTGGTAAGGTTTGTATGTTTTGGGTTTCCTGCGCCGGGCCCCGTAGTGTTTTTTGGGCTCTGGGGTGTCGAGTCGCACGGACTGGCCCCCGCCAACACCAGCCCCATCCGCCCACAACCACATGAGAGCCCTACCTCTAACCCCAGTGTCTTATGGGAAATGGGGGACGGTAACCTAAACCCTTCCTGAGGCCCTGGCTCATTTTTCATGTTGCCAGCATGATGCATGCCTGGCTTCAAAAAAACGTAACATCATGATTTAGAGATGACAGAAGGGGACATATCACTCTTCCGGATTCTTAAGCAAAATTTTTATGCTGTTATTTTATGTAAAATAAACAAAAAATGAACACACAAGCATTGCCTGCTAGGTGAAGGCAATAATATAATAGCAATAATAGCAATTAGCTAACAGCGTCATCACACACTGACCAGCTTCACTGGTTCACATCTAATAATAACTTTAGGTCTTCATTACAGTAAACAGACCCTTATTACTGTGCACAATCGCTTTGATATATTAATCAAAGATACAAAATCCTGTTATGGATTTACATTTATAGATTTATTTATGATACAAGTTGTATTCTTGATGTGATGCAGGCCAGTTCCCCTGCCCTGTCAGTAAAGGGGCTTTCAGCACCCTCGCTCTGCCACGGGGGACTGACGAGATTAAAACGCACACCATCCCACAAATGAGCTGGGCTGCAATGAGGCTCTATAAATGCTGTTCAATAAAAGCCAATTATCGGAGATGAGTGAAGCCGCTTCCCTCCACTGATATTGTAGCTCATCAAACAAATTGTATGAGCGACATGAAGTGTTCAATATGGCTGTGGGCATAGTTGGGGGAAGGAGGGGAAGCTGTGGAGTGTGTGCACTCAGGACTCTGATGATTATGGACTAATGGAGACGTTTCCTTACTTTCTTTCACTCTCTCTCTCTCTCTCCATCCTCTGTTTTGGGAGAAGCCGCACCCTGTATCAAAGCCATCAGTCCCAGTGAAGGCTGGACCACAGGAGGCGCCACAGTGATCATCATCGGGGACAACTTCTTTGACGGCCTGCAGGTCATCTTTGGCACCATGCTGGTGTGGAGTGAGGTGAGTAGGATGTCAAGATGAAACTGTGAAACTGTGAGCATGTGTGAGGTATATATATATATATATATATATATATATATATATATATATATATATATATATATATATATATATATATATATATATATATATATATATAGGATATAGGATATATAATACTACATATATGTTTTATATATATATATGTATATATATATAACTATAACTATATATAGTAACATAAATGTAGTATTATTCCATGTGTGTCATGAGGGTCTGAATTTAACCTAGTAGATCCGTATAACAACAAAACTGAAACTGAGCTGTAATTCTCTAAATTAAATTTTTAGATTTGAATTGAATGGAGTTGTTGAATAGGGCACGTGTGGTTAGATCTGAATAGAAGTGAAAACAATGCAGAGCTTTGACACAGAAAAGACTAATACACCACTGTGATAAAACATGCTGACATTTTCCGCAGCGGCTGTATAATTATTAGTCTGTTTTATCACACAGGGTCACATCAGCCGATCTTAATATATCCACGAACACTAGCAACACGGGATAAATAAAAAAACAGTCATTTATCTGGGCGATTATTAAAACCGAGTAGCATAGGACAATACGCAGTATATCTCTCATTTACAGTTAGAGTGACATTTTTTTCTCACCGATGGGTGCATTACCTTAGAGTCCGTGCCATGTGAAAATTGGCTCTGTGATAGATTGTTCGAGCTGAGCCATTAAGAGGTGTGATGCCATAAAAACCTCTCCCCCCCTCCCCTTATATTCCTCCCAACCTGTGTGAAATGACACATCTCTCTTCCAGGGCTGTGGGTGTGTGGCAGCAGTGAATATGAAAGCCCTCCACTAACTGCTCAATAAGGGACAGTTTAAAGGCATGGAAGGCACAGCCAGACTGTTGGCACTTTGAACGATGGCGCGCTTCACTCTGGCTCAGACACATGACACACACACACACACACGCACACACACACACATAGACATATACACACATTCCTCTCATGTAAGCTTCAAGGCTACAGCAGCGGTGAGAGTAACTAATCACACACGGAGAGAGCCTGCCGGCCCTGGAACAAATTCCTCTCGTATTTATTCACAGTGCGGCTTTGATGTGCTCATGATGCGTTCAATTAACTTCCTGAGGAATGGCCTCGCTAACTGCTAGCAACACGCCCTTCCAGCCTCTCAGTTCACTTTGGAGGTGGAGGATGTGTGTGCACACATGTGTGTGTGCGTGGTTGAACACACCTTACAATGCTCTGCATCTGGGATGCATTAGTTACTCAAACCTCCTGCTTCTTAAACACACACGTGCACACACACACACACATACACACACTGACACAGTGCTGTTGTTCCTGTGGGCAGTCTGACCACCTCTAACCTCTGCTCCCTGCGCTCTCCCCGGAGTAGAGGCCCACCCAAAAGTCTCCTGTGCCTCTCAGCTACACTGCCCACGGGGCCTACAGATCTGATTTCCAGATAGACCAGCCCTGGCTAATGAGAGAGAGAGAGGGAGAGAGAGAGAGAGAGAAGCAAAAAAAAATCTCCCACACTTCTGACAGCTCAGACGATCCTCTGCACAGGACAGGAGCAACATTTGCAGGATGGGGGTGACTTCCTGTTCCACTGCCACTTAAACCAAGCAGTAACCAGTAGAATAGTCTCAAGATCTCTTC
This sequence comes from Tenualosa thibaudeaui, assembly GCA_027481765.1. Taxonomy (NCBI): domain Eukaryota; kingdom Metazoa; phylum Chordata; class Actinopteri; order Clupeiformes; family Clupeidae; genus Tenualosa; species Tenualosa thibaudeaui. The sequence continues at coordinate 20,278,491 of JAIFZK010000009.1, forward strand.
ACGCCACAGCTCTTTAGCAGCGAGCTTATACCTTCTAATCATGCCTAATTGACTTGTGTTCATGTACTCTACAGGGGATGGAAATAAAGCTTGCTTTGTGCATGTGTTTGCCATTGGCGGAGTTGTTTTCCTTTTGGTCTGTCTGTTTAGCAAACTCTCAAAGAACAGCTTTCATCTCCCTCCTAATTGCTACTTTTATTTTAGCATCTGTTTGGACACACACACAAACACACACACACACACACACACACACACACACACATACATACATGCATACAAAAACACACACACACACTCATACCACCTCTGTGCTCCATCCCTGATGACAGTGGCAGTAGTCACAGAAGCCACACGGTCACAGTGGAGGCGGAGCTCAGAGCTCTGCTCTGATTAGGCCCCCCGAGGCAGATTTGTTTGGGGATTAGCGTCGAGTCGCGCCGCGCCGCGCCACACCACACACCGGGGCTCTGTTTTGGCATGATTTACACCCCACGGCTTTACTGTCCGGGGCAACTGGAGAGCCAGCGCACTGAGCTCACTGTCTGCACCTCAGGAGTGGCAGCCTGCAGAGACAGAGGGGCCACAGGACTAAGGGCAGGGAGCAGGGGGTCTGTGTCCAGGGGGTCTGTGGGGACCGGGGCAGGGCAGGGTTGGGTTGGGTTGGGTTGTGTTGGGTGGTGGAGGTGCTGAGGGTTGAAGGTGGGGATTGGGGGTGGTGTCGCTGAGGCTGGAGGTTGACCAAGGCCCAGAGTGTGTTTCCAATTACAGCCCTCCCACACTGGAAGCAGGGGTGAGTGAGGTGGAGGTGGTGTGGATATGTGTGTGTGCATTGGGATATGCTGGTCCCCTTGTCTCCTCCATGTGTGCGCGTGCGCGCACACACACACACACACACACACACACACACTCACTTGTGCACGCTCCAACCCCCAATGCTCTAAAACCCCAGCCTCTCATTACCACCCAGCCTGTTAGCATGAGTGATAGCGATCTTCATGAGAGGAGCAGGGCAGATGTGATAGCTATCAGACGAGGCACTTTGCCGGCCGGGCACAGAAAAAAACTCACATCCCACTCCACTGCCTCTGAATATAGGAGCCCAGACCCCTTCCCTCAGTCCTAGTTCACCCCCTTCCTTCCCTACCCCCCCCCCCATTCAGTGTGTTTATTTACCTAACCCCAGGTGTGCCAGAAAGGAGGCCATGGACTTGGTCCAACAATAGCACGCTGCCATGTGAGAAGGTAGTTCACTAGCTCGCTCACTCTCGCTTGCTATCACACTGCGGAGAAAAAAAAAAAAAACGCCTGTTCTCCCCCGACCCAGCCAACACTAATGAAGGCAATGCAGACATGCAGGGCGCACAGCCAGCTGTGTGCGAGAGAAGAGCGAATAAAATACCTCATAAAGCTGGAAAGAAGCGGCTAGATGTTTGGCCTCGTAACAGGCGAACGCTATTTATTCCCACTCTGTGCTCGTCTCCTCCTCCAGTTTAAGATGACAAATTTAAACCCACAACTGCAAAATTTGCTCAAGAAAACAAACAATCAAAATGGATAATGAAGGGGGTGTGTGTTCCTGACGTGCTGATAACGCCCTGAGTGTCATCGACGACCGTTTCGTTCATATCGACTGCGAGGCCGAGAGTTCCATGAGAGTGATCTCACTCTACGAAAGCAGAGGTCACGATCTGCGCTAGCAAAAACAGCTACGCGGAACATGTTCCCCGCTTGCGTGTTTTCTCGCTGCACTTGAAGGCAGAAATCAAAGTGGCACGGCGTGTATGAGGCTAAGAGGGTTCAGCGCGCACGGCCGACGAAGCCGCTCTTGTGGTGCTCTCACACAAGCGCGGCCAGCACACACACACACACACACACACATATACACACACACACCGCTGACCCCTTGCCTGCTCACAGACATTCAAACAAACACACAAAAATATACTTCAACACTCACACACATTGGGGAAGAGTTTATAGCAAACACCACAGATCTACTTAATACTCTACTTCACCGCATACTCACAAACAGACACACACACACAAACCACATACTTCATTAGTACACATTCTTAGCTACTGGGTTAAAAACGTTATGACTGCTGATCCACAACTGGCTTTACAGTTGAGCATGCTCAGTACAAGCGAGACTGGAAAACTATATTTCAGTGTCCTGCTGCAGCTACAGATGGTATAGAGCCATGCTGTTGTTTTCCTGATGTTGTCCTGCTACTCTTTGGTTGATTTGTTTTTTTCTCTGGAACTTTCCACAGTTGATCACGCCCCATGCCATCCGGGTGCAGACCCCACCGCGCCACATCCCTGGGGTCGTGGAGGTCACCCTCTCCTACAAGTCCAAGCAGTTCTGCAAAGGAACCCCTGGGCGCTTTATCTACACAGGTGAGTGTGATCACCAGTAATCCTCCCTACAAACAAACCCCCCACAAATGGGTCTGCCCGCTTTTCTATTTTAGACACGTATCAATATATATATATATATATTTTTTTTTTTTTTATTTAAATATATGGAAGTTGTTATTCACATCATTCTTAGCATGCTTAGGTGTTGGACATTTTTCGTGTCTTTCGTAGCCTTGTTTAAACAAGGCATTTTGCCATTTTGCTTTTACTCAGCTGTCTAATGTAGAACCTGAAGTTCCTCACGTATGAGACTGAAGAATGAAATTGTTTTGTAATTCTGGCTTTCAGTAAGCAGTAAAGTTGGAATAACATTTCCCATTTCTCTGGCCATGGGTTGGGTAATGTCTAATGCAATACAAATGCAGACATCGTAGAGCCGTTTCCTGACTGCTCTTCATTTCTCCATGCCAGTGTTGAGAGGGAAGTGTGGGAGTGAGAGATGAGGGGACGTTTATGGGCAGGAATGGTCATTAAAACCATATAGCGTTGTGCTGAGCAGTGGAGGCCTTGGCATCAGGCTGTGTGTGCTGAGCTCTGCAGAATGCTCATGCCATGCAAGGGGCACACATACACACACACACACACACACACGCACACACACACACACATACACACAAACACACACAAACACACACACACACAGACACACACACACACACAAGCCTGCTACAGGCCCCTTTCAGGCACCTCACCTCCACAAACACCCCAAGTCCTGCCACTGAGCCTGGCCACTAAGCGCTGTGTCTCAGAGAAAACATACATGCCTATCAGCCCTGGAATGCCTTCTATTTCCTTCCCAATGAGAGCTACACATACCTCACTGCACTCCTCCTCTCCTTTCCCTCTCCTGTCTTTCTCTCTCTACCTCCCTCTCTCCTTCTCTCCCATACTTTCTTTCTCCGTTTTGCCTATGGTGACATCCTGTACAGCTAGGTGATAAGAGCCAATCACCAACTTATCTGTCCTATAGGAAGGAAAGAGGGGCCTCAGATTTATCCTCCTAGAGTGCACAGGCCAGCACAGAATAGATCCAGAGACAGAGCTCAGTTCAGCTCAGTGGAGCAGAGGGGAGGAGAGGAGAGGAGGAGAGGAGAGAAGAGGGGGGGGGGTGGAGGGGGGGGCAGAACCCTATCCCAGCACCTTGTCCTCCTATGCGATCAGTGCACTGGCATGAGCTCACTATCTGGAGAAGCTTAGAAAGAGAGGTGTTGGAGGAGAGAAGGAACAGAGGAGAGGTGGAGGAAGAGAAGGGCAAAGGGAGGAGAGGAGAGGAGGGGAAGAGTGAACCCCATGTGTGCAGCTTCCCCCTGTTATTGCTGCCTTGCTACCTACTGGTTTTACAGCCAAGGAGAACAAGGAGAAGAGCCAAGAGAGGGAGGGATAGAGAGAGAGGAGAGGGAGAACAAGGAAGAGAGGGATGTAGAGAAAGAGAAATAGAATAAGTGAGGGAGTTGAGAAAAAGACTAAATGAAGAAGGTAAGAGAGTGAAGAAATAAGAAAAAGAGAGGTAGAGTGGAAGGGAGAAGGGAAAGAAAGAAGTTTGGCCTGGCCAGTGAGTGGAGGTTCAGGCTGAGGGCAGTGTGGAGTTA
>JAIFZK010000009.1:20287500-20337500 GCA_027481765.1 Tenualosa thibaudeaui
AGATCAATGGCTTCGACAGAAGAGGAGAGTGAACCTGAAGTATTACTTGTCCGCATCCGTGGTAATTAATGTGTAAACATCCTTATTCAAAAAGACTAGTAATTAGCATTGACTCTTCGAAGGCCTCTGCTGTCTTGGTCACGGTTTCCTGTGGTGACAGCAGTGAACTTAAAGGCAGTCAGATCTTTGCATTTGCCGTTGTAGCCAAACTAGATATAGCATAGATAAAATAGAGCTACAAAATCAGATGTATCAATTACAGAATGTCTCATGTGGAGAACTCCTTTTGAAAATGTGTATATGACTTTTATCTATCCTAATAGAATAACATTAGAACCATATGAGGCCCCATAGATATCATTTATATAATCACAGCCAACATTTTTATGTGGGGTTACACATGCAAAGACATTCTTTTTTTGTCAAATCAGCAGCCATTTTGCGTTGACTTCAGGTTTCAATTCCCTCCTCTGCCAGCTTCCTCTTTATCCTCCATGGCTGTGTGTTTATGATGCTGTACATTTCCTACAGGAGGAATACTAACAGGCAGGAGGAAGATCAGCTCCCTCACACACACACACTTATTCCTGTGTGAATACAATAACAGCTAGTTTTATAGGGAGGAAATAAGATGTTAAGGAGGTGTATGTCTATATGTGTGTGTGTGTGTGTGTGTGTGTGTGTGCATGTGTAGTGTTGGTTGTTAGGGTAGGCATGTTTCCTGTGAATGGGGACCAGTACAGTGTGACAGGCAGTGATAAATGGGCTCTGGCAGGACTAGGGTTCAGCCCCCGCTCTCCCACCCCCACGCCCCCAAACACATACACACACACACACACACAGATTCACTCACACTCAGTCCCCCACCACAGACTCGCTTCGCCTTAACAAGGCCCACTGGATCCTCTCAACTACATTTGTTAGCCTGCACGTATATATAGATACACACACACACACACACACACATATATGCACACACTGATGCGAATGTACATGTACGCACATATAGGCTGATGAGGTGTTCTGCACCACAGTGTTACCATTTTTTGAAATATGACCTAGGGAGTGAGCGAGAGAGATAGATACAGAGAGAGAGAGAGAGAGAGAGAAATATTCATCGTTCTACTACCTCGGGTTCAGTTCATCCCCTGAGCGCACAGGACCAATAACTGCACTTTAAGCACACTGCTCTGCATGTGTCTCAGGTTTCAGCATATGTCTGCACTTGTGTGGTCATTTCTCCTCTATGTGTGCCTGTGTGTGTGTGTGTGAGAGAGAGAGTGTGTGAGTGTGAGTGTGTGTGTGAGAGATAGAGAGAAAGAGAGAGAGAGAGTGTGTGCGTGTGTGTGTGTGTGTGTGCATGTGTGTGTGAGAGACAGAGAAAGAGAGAGGGAATGTGTGTGTGAATGCATGCGTGTGTGTGCGTGTGCGTGTGCATGTGTGAACATGCATGAGCGTAGGTGCGGACACAAGTGTCCACTTTGTTTCTCTCTAGCTTCCCCTCGGACTCCACATTTACAAACTACCCAACTTCAAAAAGCAATTTACTACACGTGGCATCTTTTCCCCCCTTGTACCTCCTGTTTTGTAATCTACAAAGTCTCCATTTAGCTTGTCACATCTCCAGGAACAACAGCAGAGAGGGAAGAGGGAGAGGAGGAGAGAGAAAAAAACAGCTGTAGCATGTGTAAGGAGAATGTATAAAAATAAGATTGAATTGTATTGATCCTAAAGTGGTATGGCTTTGGAAAAAATAACTCATCTATAATAAGGGGGAAGAATGAAGCAATAATTCAGAGGTATCGAGCGGCAAGCCGCTGAGCATATTGATTTCCATCCACTGCCATGAGATCACACCTGAGAAACATAGGCCCAGAGGGAAGGAGAGAGGAAGAGAGGGAAGGAGAGAGGAAGAGAGAGAGAGATAGAGAGAGAGAAGGAAAGAGGGAGAGGGGGAGTGGGTAGGAGAGAGCGAAATGGGAGAGTGCCGAATAAAAGAGAGGGAGCAAGGGGATGGAAAGAGAGAGAAATAGAGGGAAAGAGAGGGAGGTTGTGTGTGTGTGTGTCTGTGTGTGTGTGTGGTGGGGAGAGGGAGAGGACCGATCGCTCCACTCTTTTGCTCATTACTGCTGTGGCTCCAGTGCTGTCCATGTGGGTAGAAAAGGACAGACAGCACACACACACACACACACACACACACACACACACACAGGCTTGTTAAACAGTGGACCTTGAGACCCATTACAGTGGCCCACAGGCAGCAGTAAAGCAGCCATAAGCCCACTGATCCCACTCAACACTACTGGCCATTTCAAGTGCCTTACTCACTTACTCACAGAAACAGCAACACCACACACATTTCAACACACACATTGTAATACATCATATTATTATATTATAGTCTCAGCTTTGTGCTTGAAAAATGAAAGCATTTTCCCCATGAAAGCATTTTCTGTAAAGTTGATAAAAAATCGCAAATTGCTAAATGTGATGTAAATGTCTAAGCCTCTCATGTTTGAAGTGTTTTATACTTGAATGCCCTGTGCAACAAGCCCAGCTTTATACTAATGACAAACAGTATAGAATATGTGTTAAATGTATATTAGACAAAACTCTGAAGGAGGCTTGTGTGTATGGGTCTTCTCTTCCTATTTTATAAATTCAACACACCATATATTGTGTGTGTGTGTGTGGGGGGGGTGGGAGTGGGTGCTTGTGTGCACGGGTAAGTGAGTATGCGTGTGCATGCACAGGCGTGTGTACGTGTGTGTGTGTGTGTGTGTGTGGCGAGCCGATTTAACTCCACTCTTCCCTCTACTCCTGACCCATTTTTAATGGTGTGGTTCATTCTCCTCCATCCCCCCCACCACCCTTTCTCTCCCTCCTTTCTTCCGCCTCCCCACCCCTCCTCTGCCTCTCCACACCTCCTCCTCCTCCTCCTCCTCCTCCTCTCCTCTCCTCTTCTCTCCTCTCAGGTCATTATTGTGAAATATGATGAGGCCGGGATGTGCCCTCATGAAATTTCAATGAGCATTGATCTGTGTGATTGCAAGGAATCCTTCACATTGTGGTCAGAGCAAGGCAGAGAGAGTGGGAGAGAGAGAGAGGGAGAGGGAGGCCATATGTTCATTTATTTATTGCTGTTTAGTTTTACTCTTCTCAATGTGATCTTTTTTTCCCCCTATCTTCACTCCTCTCCTCACTCTCTGACTTAGTCATTCACCTCAAGTGGGCTGTCAGTGGTCAGGAGAAAAACCTTGGTGCATTTCAAAAGCAGCTTAGGCTTCATTTGGGCTCCTGCATTTGGTCACTGCAGCTCCTCTCTACTGAACAGGCATGTGTGATTCACCAAAACCATGCTGAGCTGCTCTGTGTCACCACCAAACATACCTGAGTGAGACCAGGTCTTCAAGCACCACAGGGAGAATTCAAAGGACTGTTGATAGAAAAAGTTGATTTGTTATTTGTTATTATTATTATTATTATTATTATTATTATTATTATTATTATTATTATTATTATTATTATTATTATTATTATTATTATATGATTTGGTAAGCTGTAATAAAGAATGAATTAAAATTTAAATCTCAAAAGGTCCTTGGGGTTGGTTAACTGCTGATAGTCACTTCTTTTCATTTAACTCCACTGTTAAATATGAGGCTGTAATGAACATGCAGTAGATGAGGATAAGGCTTTAACATACAGTGTGTGTCTGGGAGTCCCTTGGGGTCAGTGGTTTGGGGAAAGGGGAAGGTTTTAGAGGGTGTGAGACTGTCCGGTGGTCCAGTGCAACGGTTCCTCACACTTGACACTCTGCCGTTCTGCATGGTGGAACTTGGCATGGTGGGAGTGGGTGCTCAGAATAACTCCTTGTAACGGCTAGCATAAAGATATGACAAAAATAAAAAAACAAGGCTAAGACATCTCCCTGGAGGACTGAAGGCTATTCTCACTTTTTGTCAGTAGCGTTTCTGTGGAGATGTGTGTTTTGGAGCTGAGCCCTTCTATTTTCAATGAACAAGTCAAAATAGCCATCAGTTGGGGGTGAGACCCCCACCCCCCCTCAAAACACACATTTACATACATACAAACACACAAGCATGCATACACACACCCTTACACATATGCACTCACTTACACCACTCACTCACACATACCATCTTTTGTGTTCTATTCCTGTGTCAAAACCACCTCTGGTGCCCTGGGAGAAGCACACACCGACATCCCTCCCCAAAAACTCCAGCACCATGTGGTCCTAATAAGAGGAGCAACAATAAAACAGCTCTTTAAAACTGAATTTGGCCGCTCTATAAATATCCCTGCCTGTGGTTGGGCTTGTTTCAAATTTACAGAATATTGTGTTGAGGTACAGTAAAAAAGAAGGCCCAAAAGAAAAGAGAAAAAAAACGAATGGGAGACTGAGAAAGAAAGAGACAGGCAAAAAAACTCACTTCCCCATTTAAATGCTGTTCTAGGGCTGTCGTTATGGCTCATGGAAGAGGGTATATTTGCTAACATGGCCTGTCCTTAAAGTTGGACAGGGCTCTCAATTATATTGGCTAACATGGCTTGGCCTTAAACTTGGACAAGGAAATTGTCTGTAGCCACAACTCAGTTCTTCTCTGCTGCAGGGATTTTGTTGCAGTGATGACATTATGCAATGGCAATGCAATTTTATTTTTAGGTGATGCAGAACATTAGAGTACATTTATGGAGGTGAAAGGTCAAAGGGGACATGCAAACAGTGAATTAATATCTCTGCAGTTGGTCCTTCATTTAGAGGGCTTAACTTGATAAAAGCAACTGCAAAACTAAACTTATGTAATGTCATACCTTTGTGTGAGTCCTGTTCATGTTGTTGTGTGTGTGTGTGTGTGTGCATGTGTGTGCGTGTCAGTTGTGTAAGTAGAGGAAAGGTTAGCTCTTTCCCAAGAAAGTGTTGTAACTTGGTATTCATGGTGGTCGAGTTGCTTGTCCACCCTCCTGGAGCTTGGAGCTGAATCTAATTTGTGTGTGTATATGTGTGTGTGTGTATCTGTGGGTGGGAGTCTATGCATTCATGTGTCAGATAGTGCATTGATATTCTGTGTGTGTGTGTGTGTGTGTATGTGTGTGTGTGGGCACTGTCATGTACCTTCCTCACAAACCAGAGTGTGTGTGCATGTGTGCATGTGTAGACATAGTGAGAGAGTGAGAGTGCTTTCTAACAGGGCATGCGTACCATTCATCAATGCTTTATAGGGCAATAATAGGCCCTGTTCACAGCCACTCTACCCTGTGAAGATTGCAGGATGCAGATTCTGCCCCCCACTCAGTAAGTGAATATTACCCGCTGGCCTTCAGGAGAGAAGGGAGAAAAACAGACTGTGTCCAATGCAGAAATCAATAGTGAATATAGAGGGAGAGTAAACAGTCCTTGACAACCACAAACGTGCTGCTTCGCTGAGCCCACCGCCCATTCATCTCCATATTTGCTTTTAACAGAGAAGGGTGTGTGTGTGTGTTTGTGTTTGTGTGTGTGTAGGGGGTGGTGTGGGGGTGAAAGGCATGGCCCTGATCTGTTTTGCTGTTACTCCAGGGGTCCCCTCACCTCTTGCAGTGATACAGGCCCCTGTCCACCTAATTGTAGGACGTCCATTTTGAATGTGATGTATTGTCTACTCTTGGGGCCCTCTCTTTTTTTCTCTCTGTCCTTTGTGTCGTACAAGTCTGGAGTGACTCCAGGTAGGCATTTTTTAATTATTATTATTTTTTTTTTTTTTTGAGGGAAAGAAAAATCAGATGTTTCCTCCCCTTGTTTCACAAGAGCGCTTGCAGCTTGGCAGCATTTAGTTTCTCATTTGGATGTCTGGGTTTTTCGACATCGATAATTATGGATTTGTTATTTCTTAGCATGTTTATGGTGGCCATGGACATGGTCATTCTGCATTCAGATTGTGTTCCAGGCATTCGCCCCGGGCGTCTCTTTATGGAGCGGCAAATGGGACAAAAATCAGAGTTATCTGGGGCTGCCCACACTGTAATTTCTGCCATTTATCCGCACTGAAGTATTTAAATGCTATGCTGGGATTTGGAGAGTGTGTGTGTGTGTGTGTGTGTGTGTGTGTGTTAGGGTAGGTTATAATGCATCAGTGCCATGCTCATACTGGTATTGGTTTGGTGGCTTTTGCAGTTGTTAACAGAATTTTCTTTTGCCTGTAGCTAGTAATTTATATATGTTTACATACATTTATATACATTTATTACAAGTTCATTATTATATTATACATTTAGATTTTTGATAAGAAACAAACACACTCATCCAGGAAAACTTTGTGTTGAAATATATATATTTATAACCTCAGTTCAACACATGTAAATTTTTTAAGATGAGGACCCATTTAGCTCAGTAATGGTCCAAGTATTTCACGGGGGCCTGTCTTCTATATTTGGAGGCAGAAGTTTGTGTTAATAGATTTGTTGGAATGGCATCAAATGGGAAGTGAATGATGTTGAATGGAGCGTAACAGACTTGTGCTGTCTAGAGCCGAGGTGCAAAGAAGGTGATATCCTTGGAAACCTCAGCCCTGTCGTTGGTCAACTCAGGCCACGGCCAGCTCAGCAGCAGGAAGACTGCGAGTCAGAGAGAACTTAATTAGAAACCTGGCTGGAGTGCCCAAACCACCTTTCCACAACAGCCACTAGGAAAGCACCTATATCTCCCTTCGCTTTCACTTTTCTCTCTGTGTCTCTCATTGTATCTACTCTCACACACACACACACTCTTTTATATTCACACCATCAAAACCACCCCGCTTCTCTCTCTTCCCCTTTCCCTTCACCAATATGTTGTGTGGAACCGAAGCTCATTTTAAGGCCCTTGTGTGTCCATGGGGACAACAGCCTAGAAGAAAGAGTTTTTCTTCTTCTTCTTTTTGTATTTTATGCATGTGGTTTCAGCTCCTCTGCAGGACTTGAGTGAGCCGACCATACACCAGCCACAGCACAGGAAGACGAAAGCCCATTGTTTTCTCTGTTCTAGTACTGCCTGTATGGTGTGCTAAGGTCCAGGAGGCTAAGATAACAGATAACAAAGGACTGAGTACAGAGAGACGGGGAAGAGAAAAGTAGAGACAGAAAGAACAAAGGCAGAGGCAGAGAGGGTAGAGACAGAGACTTCTGAGCATTGTGATTCTGTTTTTTTCTTCTTCTTCACGCTGTACAGCACATTTGGAAACATCTGGTAGTAGCAACCCATGTGAATAAAGCTGCTACTATGCTATGCTAAATACATAGCAATGCTATGCTAAGCTGCCAAAACACTCTCTGTGTTTTATACCTTTTCTCACTAGGCTTAGCCATCATCGTTGTCTGGATTGGAGATTGAATCTGAGTGAGAAGCTGGGAGAAAGAAGTAGGTAGTGAGAAGGGTTAGATCTGAGGATTGTCATCCTTCATCATTCATTTCCTCATTTCAGAGTCAATTGAGATGTGATTTTCCTCATGAAGTTTGGTACTTGAGTGGGTCTTTTTGTGTGCCGTGAATTGTTATTGCCTTCAAGCTTCAAAAATCTGTTTTTCATTCACAGTGATGATGATGCAAGTTACAGTACCCAGGGGGTAAAAAAGCATCGTTTTTTCCCACTGCTGCTGCTGCTGTTGTTGTTGTTTTTTATTGTTCTGGTGGGATGCCAGCAAACGCTGGACATCCCTGAGCAAATGGACCCCCAAGGTGCAGAAATTTTGCAAGAGATCATAGTTGTTTTCCTATTCTCTCAGTGTCTCTTTCCTTTTTCTCTCTCTCTCTCTCTCTCTCTCTCTATATATATATATATATATATATATATATATATATATATATATATATATATATATATATATATATCTTGCTCTCTCTCGTTGCTACTCTACTTTCTTTTGTCTTACAGTCTCAGTGGCAGTACACCCACAAGCCAAGAAATAGTGCTGCCACATCACAAGAGATTGCCTTATTGTGGCTGCTGTGTGTGTGTGTCCATATGCATGTCTGTGCAGCGTGTGTGCTTAAATATCATCACTAAAAGTGGACAACTTTTCTCTTGCTCACTTTAAAGCAACACAAATGGAGAGGTGGCCATCTTTGGGCCCCCCATTCCTCACCGTTCTCTCCCCACTCCACAAACATCCTCTCCCCTCCTCCTCCCTCCCTCCACTCTTCCCACACCTCCTCAGGACTGACAGGCTTTTACATCAGCTCTTTGACAAGATAAAGGCTTGACGCCGGTAATTGCGACGCTAAATGCGTAAACGTAAATGTCCCCTTTAAACCCCCCCCCCCTCAGATTACCATTCCACACCTGCTTTTTAGTTCTCACTGTCATAAATAAGGGCAATCTTGGCTGCAAGGGAATGCACTGTTGCCATTAGAACAATTGCAGATTTTTTTCCCCACTTAAACCTGAGACTCTCTCACCCCCTTCAGCATCACTTATGACTGATGTCTCATGTCCTTCGAAATGATCATAAGTGCATACAACATCAGAAAAGCTTGGTTGCTCTCTTTTGCCAGATGTGCTTTCAGCTTGCTTTGCAATGGCCTAAGTTTGTTGCGCACCTGTGAACACTGGGAGCATATAGCTCCAGTTGGACTGCAGGGTGTCTGGCTACATGATCAATGCACTGGGAAACTATCTGGCATGGATACAGGTGCCTTGAGATGTTTGGCCACAAGGCTTATCCTCTAATGCTTGTTTGCTTTTGTCATATTTTTGTCACTAAATTGCCGGGGTTGTAGATTGTACGTGCTGCAGAGGCCCAGGCGGGCCCACATTCTAGAATGCAGCACGACACAGCATTATTATTACGTTATTTTCCTTCCTATCTGTCTCACAGAACCAAAGCAGACAGTCTTATCTCTCTGATAAGTCCCATGTGCTGTCCTTACTCAACTCCTCTCTCTTTCTTATGAATGTGTCATTAACAGAGTCTCTCTCTTTCTCCCTCTCTCTCTATGTCTCTCTCTCTCTCTGTCTGTAGCTTTGAATGAGCCTACCATTGACTACGGTTTCCAGAGACTTCAGAAGGTCATCCCCAGACACCCCGGAGACCCGGAGCGCCTCCCCAAGGTCTGTCTGCTTCTCTTCTCTTCTCTTCTCTTCTCTTCTCTTCTCTTCTCTTCTCTTCTCTTCTCTTCTCTTCTCTTCTCTTCTCTCATGTCTTTTTCTCTTCTTCTCCCTTCTCTTCTTTTCTGTTTTGATATTCTGGTATATTCTGATATATTTGGATATATTCCGAATATTCGGTTTTCATCCGAGCTTGGGATTGTGCAGTCCTAACAATGAGCTGTCTGCTGCACTGTCCATGGACCCATCTATGGACCCATTCCCCTTGGTTTTGAGTATCAAGAGACAGAACAAATAGCAGTCTGGTAAATTTTACCCTTTTTCTCATTCGCCTCCACCTAAAGTAGACAGTTGGGGAAGAAATATCTGACTGAATGCCAACACGATCTTTAGCCAAAATATTCAGTGAGAGCATTTTCATTAGTTTCATTAAAAACCTGAAGACATCTCCCAAGTGAATGTATCAACTTTGTTTGCTCAGACGGTGAACAGTGGTCATCATAGAAAGCCGGCTGTTTCGACACCAAATCCAAAGCCAATATGGCAGCCATGTTAGATATGAGGGAATAATATTATCTCCTCCTCCTATGAAATAGTGTTGTTCTTCCTGAGGGTCTTGGCCTTTTGTCATGGAAGCCAGCTATTTACAAGACAGGTATCAGCTCTGTGGAACAGAAACGGTCAAGGATAAATGTTTTGCAGCTAGGTTAATCTCTGATGCCAGTGTGTGTGTGTGTGTGTGTGTGTGTGTGTGTGTGTGTGTGTGTGTGTGTGTGCGCTCCCTCTCCCGCTCATGAGCAGCACATTGTCTTTCACCACGTCTCCTGGCCACAGAGACCAGTGTGTTGCAACTTTTTTTATTTTGGTCCCAACTCAGATTCTCCCCCGCTAACCTCCATGTCAGGCCAAAGATATCTGTCATGTTTGGTTTCAATCTCCTTTTTTTTCTATTTCTTTTTTTTTAATAAAACACTCAAGATTTATCTTATTCTGTCCAAAAGATGAAGAATGTGAAACTGTGCTGCCATGCTTAACCCTTTCACACACATTTTTCCATAAGCCACTGTTGTCTTTGAGAAGCATGAGGTTGCACCCTGCCCTAATGCAATGGAATGGGACGTGACCCATGCACTGATTCTCATTCACTTAAGGGAGGCGTGTTGGGTGGGATAGTCCTGACCCCAAATGTGGTACAGCTGGTGGGATTACTGTGTGTGTGTGTGTGTGTGTGTGTGTGCGCGTGTGAGTGTGTGTGTGTGTGTGTTTGTGTGTGTGTGTGTGTGTGCGTGCGTGCGTGTGTGTGTGAGTGTGTGCGTGTGCGTATGTGTTTGTGTGTGTGTGTGTGTGTGTGTGTGTGTGTGTGTGTGTGTTTGTCAGCTGGTTAATTTTCTCCAAAGCATTTCCAGATATTCCTGATTTGCGGGCAAGTGGTGTCACCCGACTGCACACAGATAGATTGAAACACAAGAGGGTGTGTGTCTTCTGTGATGTCATCGCGAGAGCACTTTTGCACACATGTGCTTATAATCCCTTTTACACAGATGTGTAAGCGCGCACGCACACACACGCAAGCACGCACACATTCACACACACACACACACACATTTAGACAAAAGTCTGCTGCACAGCACTTGTGCAGGTGCAGCAAGGCAAAATGTACATGAAGAAAACAATGTGGTCTTACTTTGCCAGCCCACTGGGATAGTGGCTTAAAGTAGATGTTGGTGTGTTCATGTGTTTGTGTGTGTGTGTGTGTGTGTGTGTGTGTGTGTGTGTGTGTGTGTGTATGTGTGTGTGTGTGTGTGTTGCTCGCTCGTGTGTGGCTCTCCTTGAGCAGGAAAAAGCGTGTAGTAAATTGATCCTTGGGGAGTAATAAACACACAGCATTTTATCTTGTTTTCGGCGTCCCCCCTGTTCGCTCAGGGTCCAGCAGCTACAACAACACTTAATGGAAGGGGAAAAGCAGGCTAATGAGGCTGGAGCGTGATGCCATCTCTCTTTCTCTCCCATCTTTCTCTCCTCTCTTTCTCTCTCTTTCTTTTACCTCCCCAGCCGCCCCACCCTTTCCGCCTCCCACCGCACACATCGCCCTGACCTTCCCGCTGTGACCAGCCGGCTCTCTGAGCAGCGAAGTCTACTGTCAGATTAAAGGCAGACGGAGCTGACAGGTTGAAAAGAAACGATCAAGGCGCAGACGTATCAAAAGTTTCCGACATTTAATAAATTCTGTCAATCAGTCAATCAATCAGGCAGTCAATACATCAGTAGGCCTACAGTCTGCATGCTCACTTGACTGAAGTCTCATAAAGAGTTGATAAAGGACTGTGCTGTTTCTGTATAATTTCTGTGTAAATGATAAGTCATCAAATGGCAGTGTTGTCCTACACTCCCAGAGAGCTTGCAAATAGCAGGTTTGAGAGTCCAATAGCGTTATTTGGTAGACCATACGCTACTGTTTTGGGAACAGTGCTTAGGCACATGGCTGTATTTAGCCTTAGTTGCGTGGCTTTATTTAGTTTCATTTTCACTTTTACACATGTGCACATGCCTTTTTTCATGTCTCAGTAGCAGGCTTCTTCCATTTCCTTGAAGCTCACCCCACCCTTCTCTTCTGAAGGCTTTTGCAGGAGTCAAAATCCCCCAGTGGGCCCTGCCTATTACTCTTCATCATGTTGCCTGACGTGTAAGATCAAATAGACACATCCTGGTGGTTAGAGGACTGACTGTGTGTTTATGAGTGTGTGTGTGTGTGAGTGAGAGAGAGAGAGAGAGAGGCGGAGTTGGTGGTGCATGGTACGCGGTGTATGTGTGTGTGTGTGTGTGCGATGAAGGAGTGAGTGATTTGAGAGACTTCATCCATCTCCGTCGAGCGTCGTGGCTGACGGCGTCTCGGCCTCGGCCCAGCCCTGTCCCACACACACACCACACAGCACACACCACACACACACACACACACACACTTTACCCAGGCACACCAGCACCCTGGAGCTCTGAGCGCCAGCGCCGGCGTCTCACTCCATTAGCTCACATTAACCTCCCATTTACGGCTCTGCAAGCCGTGTAATAGAGAAACAGACAGCTATTGTAGTCCTCCGCCCCTGCACCCGGACGCTTTTGGCGCCCATCACACAGGCACTCAAAGACCTCCAAACCCCCCCACCTCACACACACACACATACACAGGCACACACAAACACATACACACAGGCACACACACACATACACACACACACACATTCACAGGCACACACACACACACACATAAACACACACCCACATCCCACTCCACGGCTTCCGAAATCAAGCCATTCATCGCAATTAACTGAAGCATAAGTCACTGTCACGTCCAATGAAGAGACATCGATTTTGCACTGGGACGTGGGGACACACGCACGGTCATTGGCAGGCACACTATGTGTCGAGGCGTGAGTGTTTTTTTACTGCGCTTTTGTGTGTGTAACCGTGCTTGTGTGGGTGTGTGTGCATGTTTTTACGCGCATGTGTGTGTGTGCATCAACACTTTGTTGACGTAGGGTGTTTGTTGACTGATTATGCCATTAATTAATTACTGTGTGTGTATGTGTGTGTGTGTGTGTCACCCTCTTGCCCTGGGTAGGTCTCTATAAATAATTTTGCATGGGGCATTTCAGTAATGTTTGATGAACGATTCCCTGTCAGAAAGCCTGTAGTCTATACAGTACAATAATTCTGTACAAATGTCTACGCAGTCAAGTTGACATTTGTATATACTTTTAGATAAACGATTTAGAAATGTGTTTTTTGCCTCCTCTACCACTCACAAGTTTGCCAGATGGCTGTGACTTGTTAAAAAACCTTCCTGACACCCCAGAGCAAATGAAACTTTGTTGGTGTTATTTCGGCAGCCTCACTGGGGAGTGAGGGTTGCTTTTCCCTAAACCTTCAGACTTCTACAGCCATATTGGCCATGTTAAGGCTTTTTCCTCAACTGTCTCTGTGAGGCAGGTGGGAGGCGAAAGGTTCATCTGTCACTCTGTTTTCCTTGACCCACATGCCACCACTCGCTTCTCTCTCTCCCCCGCACACACACACATACAGACACACACTCTCGCACACATATACACACCACATACACACACCCTCACACACATATACACACCACACACACACACACACACATATACACACACTCTCACACACATATACACACCACGTACACAAACACAGAGTGCGGTGGGTTCTGTCTGTGTCTTACGGAGCACAAATGAGATAAACAGGCCTTTCCCCCTGAGACAAAGGGCTTCATTACCAAAGACCAGGAGTTTGACTCACAGACCCCGAGAAAAACATCCAACCTTCCTTAACGCTTAAGGTCAGTTGGCCCAGGTGCCTGGCAGCCTTCTCAAGGGAGCTGCTGCTGATTGTGTGCCCCTGTGTGTTTGTGTGTGTGTCTGTCAGGGTGTGTGTGTTTGTGTGTGTGAGTGTCTGTCTGTCAGGGTTTGTATGTTTGTGTGTGTGTGAGTGTGTATACATTTACTTTTGTGTGTGTGTATGTTTGTGTGTGTGTGTGAGTGTGTATACATTTACTTTTGTGTGTGTGTGTGTTTGTGTGTGTGCGAGAGAGAGAGAGAGAGAGAGAGAGAGAGAGAGCATTAACTTGCGTGTGTATTTGTGTCCATGTATGTTTTTTAACAGCATTGAGTGTTTGTATGAATGTTGCACATATTCCTGTCTCAGTGCCTATGTGTGTACATTTGTATGCGTGCAACTTGTTTTGTTTGCACATGTGTTTCTCCACTTTGTGTCTGCTGGAAAGTAGGAAAGTAAACTTTTGTTTCTTGCGCTCTGTCCCCGAGTCCTTAGTCTCTCTTGGAGGCCAACCTCTGCAGTTAGCTCCTCTTCCACTTGTCCTGCGCCTGCTTCTACTCCTCTTCCTCATCTTCTTCCACCTCCTCTTTTTCCTCGTCCTAGCTGTAAGGAAGCCATTCTGTGTGTGTGTGTGTGTGTGTGTGTGTGTGTGTGTGTGTGTGTGTGTGTGCGTGTGTGTGTGTGTGTGTGAGAAAGAGAGAGAGAGACAGAGAATGAATGAATGTGGTGGCTAACGAACTCTGACTCTGGCGACACAGACCCCCGACTGCTCGTCTTCAAATGTGCGCCATGTGTTGAGAAACAGCCCCACAAGCACGCGGAAATAACCAAGATGGAGAACAGCTTGCCTCTCTACCATGACCCAGAGTTACTCGGCTCCTCCTGATAATGGCTAGGCCTGAGACAGTGCAAATAAGATTGCTCAGCGTGTGTGCTTTGTGTGTGTGTGTGTGCGTGTGTGTTTTTGTATGTGTGTGTGTGTGTGCACGTATGCCTGGATGTGGGTGTATATATGTTTGTTTGAATGTATGTGTATGTGGATGTATATTTGCGTGAGTGTCCGTGTGTGTGTGTGTGTGTGTGTGTGTGTACTGCCTGTTTAAAAGCACATGCTGAGAGAGGTGATCCATCATGGTGAAGTCAGCTGTCCAGGGCTGCCTCGCCGCGGGTCAGCCGATCGAAGCCTCTGCTGCCTGGACTTTATTATTGCTTCACCAAGAGTAATTGAGTCACAGCAAAGGGGAATATACAAGCGAGGGTGCAGGTGTGTGTGTGTGTGTGTGTGTGTGTGTGTGTTTAGGGATGAAAACAAGGCAACACCAAAAAGAGAAATTATATCACACAATTTGACAGTCGGCATAAGTAGAGAGTTTTTTTTCTTTCAGGATATTTTGGGGCTGTGTGTATTCTCTCTCTGTGTGTGTGTGTGACTGTGGCAGTATTGAGGTGGTCCTGTGCTGATGTCACGCAGTATAGCCGGCGTCCCTGGCTTCAGTGCTCAGTGCTGCCCTATCGATTTTCCCCTTTATTGAGGTAATAACAGTTTGCTGACGGCACCTCTTCACAAGTGCTGGACTCCATCACGCAGCCCTCAATGATGAGGGAGAGAGAGGAAGGAATGATCATCACACACACACACACACACACACACACACACACACACACACAGGTACATACACACACACACACACACACACAGGTACATACACACACACACACCTACAGATATAGTCATACATCTTCGTTCAAATATTACCATACACAGATAATACAAATCATGGGTACGCATGCACACACAAACACACACACACATTCAAGGATTCAAATGGACAGTCTGCACATTCACACACACACACACACGTATAAGTGTCCTTCGTCTAAATATTGTCATTTCTTTATCTCTATATCCCAATGCCACACAGAATCAATGGGCACACCAGTGTTCACATCCAGTGCCACAATAAGCCATTTATTCCACATTCTCATTACACAAACACATCAAATGCCAGCACTTGAAATAGCCTCTAAACCAAACACATTTTATAAACAAATCCATAGACACACAGTCAACACATGCACATGTCATCATGTCTCTCAGACACACACACACACACACACACACACACAGACACAGACACACACTTTCACATGCACACACACACACACACACACACACACAGACACACACTTTCACATGCACACACACACACACACACACACACACACAGACACACACTTTCACATGCACACACACACACACACACACACACTGCATTTGTGATATTTGTCACACACTGTGGCATGGATAAGTAGATCAGGGGGAGATAGGATTAGCCTTTTGATATCCTAGCTGTAAAAACAGGAGGTAATTTGGTGTAATAGGGGAGCAGTGTGCCGCTCGGCGCGGGCGGCCCGGGAGACGGAGCGCCAGCCAGCCCAGGGACACATGGGCCGGCAGTGACAGACAGGCGGGCACAGACGGTGTAGCGGCCCATGTGAAGGGATTAGTCGCAGGAAGGCAGAAGCTTTAATTGCTCACTGAACATTCACACCATGAGGAGAAGGCCGCCTTTGTGTCCTCTGGTTGGCCCCAGTCAGGCGGGGTGGAGCTAAGGCTAAAGCCAAAAGAGAACGTAGAAGGTTTTCTGTTAGTTGGATTTTTATTTGTATTTATTTATTTATTTGGGGTGTTGTGTTGTGTCACTTTGCTCTGCCTTTGTGTTTTCCAAATGTGGTTTCATAATACTGACTCACATTGTGACAAGATGTTGCATTGTGTAATGATGCCATTTACTATGACGCCATTGTTTACTTTTTTCCTGCCATGATATTTTGACTTTATTTTCTCCCAGATGGAAGGGTGAACAGGGCTATTTGTGCACAGAATCCAGTTAACCATACCTCTCTGCCACACCTCTCTGCCATCTGAATACTGCCAGAAGCTAACACAGTTCAGATGAGGCCTACCAAGTGCCCTGCATCAGATCTTCTCAAGAAGAGCTTCTCATTCTGACTGGAAATGAAATTACAATACTGCCACTGTGTGTGTGTGTGTGTGTGTGTGTGTGTGTGTGTGTGTCATGCCAGAGTGAATCACAGTGGTGAGCTCAGTGGGCCCAGGCCCTTTCCATACACACACAGACTTCCCACAAATGGCCACCTGTGTTGACGTCACCAAGGTGATGACACACAGCCAGCGGATGATGTTGCTCACTTCACAATCTGAGTCATGAGTAAGCAGAGAGGCGGAGAGATGTGGAGAATCTCCACTTGGAAATCAATTTAGCTGCTCACCAGCCAATGAAGCGGACTTGTTTAGAACCCACATTTTAAGCACCAGAGCAGGGATGACTTCATGGTGAGCTGGCACTGAAGATGACTTCACTTATTTGTAACATGCCCCAATCAATCCCAGTGACTGTTAACTAATTGCTTTCGAACCCAGACGATTTACAGTATTCAAAGCACTTCCGTGGCAACATTAGATGGTGACAATTTGTCTTTAACCATTCACCATTATAATAGATTATAGATTATAACAACCAACATAGGAGAGCATTTCTCTTCTCATGCTGTCTGTCTGTCCTCAAACACCTCTTCTGTAGCATCTTAGGCTGAACAGCCATATGTAATGAAATGTAGAGGATTAGAAAGGGGGGGGGGGTTAATGTGGGGAAATCTGTCCCCCAGAGAGGTTATGACATCACCCCTACCCCTCAGTACCACCCATGAGTGCTCTCCAGCAGAGGAGATGTGACCCTGCTTGTATGATAGCCGTAATAGAACATTAGGAGATGATAAAATTGCAAATGAACAAGCATCAAGATAAATTTATCATCTACCTCTGTTTTTTACCTCCTTCTATCGTTCTCTTTCTCCCTCTCTCTTTTAACCCCCTGCCCCAGGCCTACCCATTTGCTCTCTGGCCTGGCTCGCTGTTGGAAACATTCGCCCATACATTCATGTATGACCCAAGCATATTTTCCCCACCATTTCCTTAGCGTAATGTATGTGGATGGCATTACAAGGGATTATAATTTACACTGTAAAAGCCTTGGGATGGGCTCGCATCGGGCCTCTCGCGGTGAGCGCCAAACACATTGGCCGCGGAGACCAGCCGTGCATTAGCCCCCTAAGAGCTGGCCATAAATGTATTTTTAACGCCGAGCGTCAAAGTGGACCAGCCCGAACTTTAAATTACAGGGCACTAATTAGTCTTTGGTTATGTTTGGAAATACGCTTTGACAAGAGCGGGGACCGTAACTCAGGCAGTTGCTGCAGGAGGGTGGGTGGGTTGGGGGGTTGCGCACACTGGTTGATTTATGCTTTTTAATAAGTGGCCGTCGGAGGGGACAATAGTCAGATGGGAAGAGTGGAAGGCTGTGGTAGAGCTCTGTGTCATTATGGATGTATCTGGATATGATATTCCGGTCTGACCCCGACAGGATGCTTGCCAGCGAGTGAAAGAGTGGAAGAGAGGGATCGTTGGAGAGGGCGGCCATTCCTCTTTCTCCTTCTGGGCCGACTGTCTCATCTGGGGTCCATTTAGGAGGCGTGCAGCTCGGTTCATGATTTCAGAGACCCGTGGGATCAGGTGTCTCCCCCAACATCACCACCACCCCCTCAAGCAGCCAACTACCAATGCCTTGCCCCCTCCCCCAACACCACACACACACACATCTGTCCTCCAATGCATAACAACCCCATCTCAACCCCCACCACCACCACCAACTACCCTCCCCGCCACCTCATCGTCACCCCCCGACCATCCCACCTCAATCTCCTACCCAGCATCTTACACCAGTTTACAGTAACCCATCCCCTTTAAAGTGGGGAGGAAGAGGAAGACAACCTCATTTACACACACACACACACTCACACACACACACACACACACACACACACACACAGAGTAGGTAGATGAATCACATATCTGCTGAAACACTCTTCCCTTTCCACACACACACACATGCAAACACACACACATATACACACACACACACATACACACACACACACACACACACACACACACACACACACAAATCCTCAGCTCATCCAATCTTCTGTCTATAACAGAAGAATATGTTGTAGAGGAAGCACAGAGACCTATAGAAACCGCTACCAGTGCTCTGGATGTTTAGCAGATTTTAAATATCACCGGTGCAAAGCAGTCTGAATTACCACAGACTGGCATAATTTGGAAGTGATTAAAGAGGACCATTTCAAGTACATTGTTTTATTTTGATCCTTGGTTCCTAGTCTAGTCAGACAGAGAATGAGACACATGTCAAATATTTGACTTTGAATCAGAGGCTGGATGGGAAGGTGTTGGAGCCATTAAGGTGTCCGTGTGCCTGGAGGGAAGTAGGGGGGTGGGTGGTTAGTGGAAGGGGCGCAGCAGGGGCCACCGTTCCTGCTTGTCCCTGGGGCTCCTGGGAACACGGAGCCGTGATCTCCCATCACGGCCCCACCATCAGCGCCGCAGCCGGCCTCTCCGCCCCGCTCCCCTCATCTCCATCTAATTGATGTCTTCCCTGAGCGCACACGTCGTCGCCATCCAAGGGGGGGCTCCCTGCCCATGCCTTCCTTCCCCCCCCCCCACACACACACACACGTGCGCTCGCCTCACAGCCCTCCATAGCTCTCCATCACTCTTCTCATCTCCCTCTCCCCGCCCTATCTCTCTGTCTCTCTCTCTCTCTCCCTCTCTCTCCCTCCATCATGCTGAGGTAGTATTGTGGGAGGTAGTAGGTGATAGAGCCCAGGCCCTCGTTCTTCGCCTCCTCACTTCACTGCCTCCCTCCATTCACCAGCAGGACTCAACCCAGACCCCCATCCATCCGGACCATCCCTCCCTCTCTCCCTCTCTCTCTCTCTCTCTCTCTCTCTCTCTCTTTTGAACATGCGTTCCCCCCTCCAGCCTTCCCCTCTTCTAGCGGTGCTGCTATAATGAGAGGTTAACGCAATGGCAGCATTGCCATAATTGAGTGAATTTAGCACCTTGGACAGCGCACTAAAACTCCTTATTGCCTATCTGACCCCCCATACACACACACACACACACACACACACACACACACACACACACACACACATACACACTGTGCACCTTGCACAGACCTCCCTCCTTACCCCTTTCCCTTCCCTGGCCTACACACACACACACACACACACACACACACCATGCACACACACACACATGTAGTTCTGTTCCCTGGGCTTGGTGTGTGTGTGTGTGTGTGTGTGTGCGTGTGTGTGAGCGACATGGTTCCTTGAGGCTGATTGAGAGCCATACACCCCACATGCTCCAGGGCCCGTCTGCAGAGGGAGCAGGCGGTCGGTGCCTGGCCTCCCAGAGTAATTTTCTGGCTGACGCTTCACCAGTGCGCTCTGCACTCCCTGTGACTTCCCCTCTTTCTCTCCACCTCTCACTCACTCGCTCCTCAGCCTTGCTATAAAGTCCTCAAACTGACATTACAAGGCTCTGTATTGGTGCAGATATGGAGATATATGTAAGCCAGCCATTGATGGATATGTTTATCTGCACTCACTTTGATTTCAGGTAGAGCTTCCAGTGTGTGTTTGCATATGTGTGTGTGTGTATGTGTGTGTGTGTTGTAATGTATTGCATGGCACTGATTTCCACACACATAAATGCACGTATGCTAATCTTAACTAAATCTTTGAGAGACCAAGGAAAAAAGCAAATACATAACTTCAGTATGACAGGCAAATGGTTGTAATTACCATAGTGTGTGTGCTCCCATGGGAAGTGCATTTAGATTAAAGATAAGAGCGAAGTTTGGATGTGACAAGTTGGATGCAGAGAATTGTTTTTCATCCACATCCGCTGCTTTTCATAACGAGTGTTTGGGCAGGGTTCCCCCCACCCCATTTTGAAAGTGTGTGTGTGTGTGTGTGTGTGTGAACTATCTTCCTCCCTCTCTCTCTCTCTCTCAGACATTGTTTCTCATTAGGCAGAGCACATTGAGTCGATTGCAGTTGTATAATCGCCATTGAAATGTTATGGGAACCGCCTTTTCTGTCGCAACAAGAATGAATAGGGCATGGAGGAGCCGCAGGACCCTTAGACATAGATTGCATTGTCTTTCGCAAATGGAGACCAGATGTGGGGCGCGATACTTTATTCCAACAGACACTGAACAATTGAGCCAACAGCAGTTCCATGTGTTTGTGTTGACCACAATGTTACTAAAAGGAAATTCTTAAGTTTTCATGGAAGAAGCCTCATTCCATATTTATGCAGTAAATCGTCCAGAGACATAAATCGCAAAAATATGACCTCCATTGTGGGCGCTTCATGCTTGTACGAAACGGTGCATGTCCCTGAACAAGTTCAACAAACCCCTGTTATTGTGGTTACTTTTTCATCAATTTTAATCTTATTTTACCCTCTCTCTTCCCCCTTCTCTCTCTCCCTCTCTCTGTTGTACAGGAGGTCATTCTGAAGCGGGCAGCAGATCTGGTAGAAGCACTGTATGGAATGCCTCATAACAACCAGGTGAGCATTTCAATCCCCACCAATCCTGGGAAGAGAAAGAGAGAGAGAGACAGAGAGAGACAAAAAAAATGCAAGTACGTTGAGCCAGGTTAAAGCCCATTAATAATGAATCCCTTAATGGTTAATAGCTCCCTTATAAATCATTAATTACATGCTAGCAAGACATGTTCCCATGAATTATTTTATACCAGCGCTAATGTATCAGTGCTCAGTGAAGACACCAATGAAGCAAGTGATTAGAGTGTCGCGCCAAGCGAGCCATTTGTAACCATCAGTGTCACTTGCGCCCGGTATGTGTGCACTCACTAAGCTGCCAGAGATAGGCAGGCGGGCGCAGGTGACAGAGCCCTCTGCATTAGCATGTGTTATGTCCTGGGGTTTACACACCTGTAGGGGAGAGAGAAATAGAGAGAGGGAGAGGGAGAAAGGTGGGGGGATCTATTTGGAGATGTCTCCCTGTTAAAGAACACATTAAGGGGGAGACGGTGTGAGTGAAGAATAACACATCACACATCTGCCGCCAGTGTGATGTTTGATGATTAGAACCGAATGTAACAGCATGGTAACTGTGTGTGTCTGTGTGTGTGTGTATCTGTGTGTTTCCTGCGCGACAGGAGATTATCCTGAAGCGGGCCGCTGATATTGCCGAAGCGCTATACAATGTTCCCCGGAACCACAACCAGCTCCCAGGCCTGACCAACAGCTCAGTGCACGCGGGCATGATGGGCGTCAACTCTTTCCCTGGCCAGCTTGCTGTCAACGTATCTGAGTCCTCACAAGGCGGAAACCAGGGTGAGTAGCCAGAACGCTTCTCTTGCTGTAGGGTAATATCTCCCCATTGACTTTATCTGAAGTCAACACACAACTCTTTTGCTACTTTTAATGAGCAGTCGTGGTCAAGCAGGCATATTATCAACAGACAGACTGCTATAATGTGGATAGCTAAAGAAGCACCAGAGTTCCCCAGAGTTTTCAAAGCTCATATTGGCTCCTGTGGGAAGATTAGCTGGAAAAATCCATCAAGTTTCCAGACTAAGCTTGTTTTAAGGCAGTTGATTATAATGTGTTTTCACGTGGAGTTTCAGTGCATCCTCTGCGGCTGCATGGCCTATAAAAGCAGTGATATTTCCACAACAAATCTTCATTGCTAATGGTGGCTTCCCCTTTGAAGATTCCCTGCAATTATGGACAATTAGGCTCGATAGCCACGGACAGTTGAAGTGTACCTTTAGAAAGTCAGTGTAAATAACAAACCAGATTTGCAAGTGTAAGAGGATTCTCTGTATAGGCATCATTAACACTTCCCCCTCTGTCTTCTTCTGTCTTCTACTCTCTTTCTCCCTCCCTCTCTCCTTCTCTCTCTCTCTCTCTCCATCTCTCCAGGCTTTAGCCGGAACACCAGCAGCGTCTCGCCGCATGGCTACGTGCCCAGCTCCACGCCGCAGCAGACCAGCTACAGCTCCGTCTCCACCAGCATGAACGGCTACGGCAACAGCGGCATGTCCAACCTGGGCAGCTCGCCTAGTTTCCTCAACGGCTCGGCCGCCAACTCCCCCTATGCCAGTGAGTCCTGTAGCCAGCGCCCGCGTCTCTAAATGAAATGATCGTTTACGACTCCTGTGCTCCCGTTCGCTCGGATAAAGGAGCGCTGTTCTCTCCACTATTGGGATAAAATAACCTGAGCCTCATTGTTTGGGGGTGTTGCTGCTGGCCTGAATTTGGCTGTTTTTTTTTTTGTTTGTTTGTTTTGTTTCGTTTTACGGTTTGTAGTTACTGCGGAGTTCATTTATTGGGCAGGACTGTGCAGTGTCTTGTAGAAGTGGTGCAAGCCAGGAAAGCAGGAAGGAAGCAAAACACTGCACCACAGTCTGTCCCAGTGCCCTTTGCCACTGATCACTGTTCCCAAGACTAGACTGGAAGCTCTGGGCTTTTTCACTAAACGACTACAAGGCTTTTTCCTCAGTAGGACAGTGAACACAACATGGGCTTTTTTTTTTCACTGTTAAACAGGATAACTGATATGTTAATTAGAGATATTTAATCATTTTTTATTTTTGATGTGATGGAGGTATCAGCGGATTTGATGCCTCAATCACAGAATGTTGCTGTGCATGAGGAGTAGCATGTTGATTTGAGTCATTGAGGTTGACAGCACAACCCTCAGATCTTAAGCCATACCCCACTGGGTTCTCTGGCAGCCTCCCAATATAAGAGGCTGAGATGGTGTTTAGACTGAGCCTTAGATGGTTGCCTCCAGCCCCCCCTCCCACTCCCATGTCTTTGAACTCTTCAACTACACCCTCTCAACTCTGTTATTCTTTTGCTAATTTTCCTTAATGTTGCCCCCTTTTTTCCCAATTCAGAGAACAGAGGAACGTGTCAGAGTGAGAGGGAGGAGATCGCGGTTGGGGTTGGGTTAGAGTGTTAGTGTATAGTGTGACAGAGGAGAGGGACAAACTGGTGGTGGTGGTGGGGGGGGGGGTGTTGGTCGGTGTTGGTCATTTGTTCATTCTCATTGTGAGCGAGCCCGGGTGGAGAGCGGGGCTTTTCATTTCTTCTCTTTTGTTTTTTTCCCTTCTTCTTTTTCTTCTCCTCCCTTTTAAAGCGTTGCATTTGAGCGTGAGGAGAAAGAAGAGGTGGGGGAAGTGGGGGGCTTTGGCGCTGCGGCTAAGGGTGGCCTCCCGCGGGCAAAAACAATAGGAGCAGATTGCAACACACTGCGGCACAAACGCTAACGCCGCACAGCGAGGGGGAAAGTGTGTTGGGGGGGAGGGTGGTCTGTCATGGGTAAGACGTGGGGAACTCTGGCATCGCCACTGCGCAAGGCAAGGCCGTCCTTTCAGAAGCCTCCCAAGCCGCTTTGAAATGAAATTGAAAAAGCTGTGCGTTTGCCACGCCTCGTCGCACCACACCACCATCCCTCCATACCACTCCTCCGCTCCGCATTAAAGACTGTTAATTAAATCAATAAACTAATTGGAGGGGTAACAATTCAATTTCACCACTTTGGTCCCTGAGATGTTAACAAGTATTTTAAAAAGGCCTGCCGGCTCCATTAGACACTTCCAATCAATCCCAGAGCCAAGCGATGTGGTTCCAATTTTCATTAATTGATTAGTTAGGAGTTGATAAATGGATTCTGCCATTGTTACATGAGTCGGTTATGAAGCTATTTAAATGGAGCCGTGCTTAGGTGCTGTGCCTGATAAAGTGTTATCAGTGGGACTGACGCTAAGAGAACTGGGAATGCTTGGTTCAGCTGTGCTCCCAAAGGGGCGTGCTGTGGATTTCAACATAATAAGAATGGGTTGGTGGAAAATTGTACACCACCGCTGAGTATCAAAAGGGAAGTGGGGATGTGTTCACTTGGAAGGAGATCTCACAGTTCCACTTGAATAGAAATATTCATTGCATTGTGAGGGAAGTCCCTGAACATTTTTCGAAGCGTTTCAAAGGAAGTAGTTTAGGGAATTTAACATGTTTTACTATAGCAGTCTCTAGATCATTGTGTATTGTTGTTTTGTTTGCAGAATCTGTACCTTATATTTGTATTTTCCCATTTCAAATCCTGCCCTTGGTTTACCATAAGACATGCAATCAAGGTTTGAGAGAGACTACAGCTGTTTTCCTGTTGTCAGTGAGGGCTAATGGTTTGTTATGCTGTCTGTGTTTTTCCCTCCTCACTGTGGCTGACCTCTGCAGTCGTCCCGTCCAGTCCCACCATGGCCTCCTCCACCAGCCTGGCCTCCAACT
The DNA here is from genome assembly GCA_027481765.1 of Tenualosa thibaudeaui. Taxonomy (NCBI): domain Eukaryota; kingdom Metazoa; phylum Chordata; class Actinopteri; order Clupeiformes; family Clupeidae; genus Tenualosa; species Tenualosa thibaudeaui. The sequence goes on from JAIFZK010000009.1 coordinate 20,312,209, forward strand.
GCAGTAGCTCCTCTGGCATCTTCTCCTTCTCTCCCGCCAACATGGTGTCGGCCGTCAAGCAGAAGAGTGCCTTCGCCCCAGTTGTGCGGCCCCAGACCTCACCCCCGCCAACCTGCACCGGCACCAATGGCAACGGTCTCCAAGGTTAGCGCTTGTTTGGGTTTGTTTGTTTTTTTGCTTTGTTTTTGATTGTTTTTTGTTAGCACAACGTTCCACTTCTACTCTTTTGTCCATCAGTCTAACAACTCTTTCTTTCTCTCTTTTTTTGTCTCTCTCTCTCTCTTTCTCTCTCTCTCTCTCTCTCTTTCACACATTCCTTGAGCCCTGCTTCATCATTCGCCCCCTTTTTTGCACTAAATAACACAACTTTGTTTTCTCCTCCTTTCCCCACACCTCTGTCCCTCTCTCTCACACTTCCTCCCCCCCCCCCTTTTCTGCACCCTCCTCCTCCTACCTTCAGATCAGTCTTTTGTGGACTCTAGCAAGTACACCCCATCCAGCGCTCTGCAGGGGCTGGCCTTCTCCTGAAGTACGTTACTACTCACTCTCCCACTTGCACCCCACTCACTCTTAACTCACTCCTAACTCACTTGTAACTCATTCTTAATTCACTCCTAGCTCACTCTTCACTCACTCCTAACTAACTCTGAACTCACTCCTAACTCACTCTTGACTCACTCCTAACTCAGTGACACACACAGCTTTGCTGTGCCTCAGTCCATCACCACTGTTCTGATCCTCCCACGGCTGTCTCACTCATCTAGATACACACATACACTCACAAAAACACACATACACACACACATGCACACACACAAACACACTGCCTGTTGTGGTTTCTGTTCTTGTTGTCATCACTCACCAAACACATGCACGATCACTTCCCCCTTGCATCTGCCTGCACACTACAAGGCCTGACGTGACGACAGATGCCTCTATCCTTTTACAAACTTTTCTGGGTTCATAACCTGGCAATCTACCACGTACTGAAGGGACTTGGTGACAAATGGTGTGGCATCCATTTCCATCAGTGTGCTGGAACGTACTACAGTAATGCCCTCTGCTATTCCAAGGCATGTTTAGAGTGAGGAGACATCACAGAGAGGACTGACAACACTGAGAAACTGAGGCTAGTCAGCACAAACCGTCTCCCCATCCCCCCTCCCACATTTGTGTTGGAGTGTGTGTGTGTGTGTGTGTGTGTGTGTGTGTGTGTGTGTGTTTGTGTGTGTTTGTCTGTCTCGGTAACTGAGTTCTTGCATTTGTGTTTGTGTGTGTGTGTGTGTATGTGTGTGTGTGTGAAGAAGATACAGAGAAGTAGAGACACAGAGACAGGAGTGTGTGTGTGGGCGTGTGATTTAACTCTACCTTCAGACACATCCTTGTCTTCCCTGCCTCTATCTGTACATGCCACACACAAACACACACACACACAAGCATGCATCTCTCTGATCAAATGCTTCCAGTATAGACAGGTGTGATCAAACAGGGCAGCTAGTGAGTACTGTTGACAGTGGAGTTGTTGGCAGCTCTCTATGGGAGGAACAGTAAGAGGAGAGAGAGAGAGAGAGAGATTGAAAGAGAGAAAGAGAGTAAGGAAGTGAGATGGTGAATGCAGAGAAGGGGGAATAAGCAAAACAGTTTTGTTCCTTTGTGTGTGTGTGTGTGTGTGTCTGTGTGGTGTTTGATATGACAGTGCTGCATATCATTAGTATAGCTTATAAAAGATGTGTGCTATCAAGGCATCCATACCAAATTAGACTCATATTCATCACAAAATACTGATCGTCAGTACTTTCAAAACTTTATTTAGATCAGTGTATTCTGTTTGTCTGTGAGTGTGATGTCTGTCTGTCTGTCTGCTTGCCTGTCTGGCTGTCTCTCTGTGTATGTTTGTGTGTGTATGTGCGTGTGTGTCTGTAAGTGTACGAGATATTGAGATATTGGTGAGTGTATGTGTGAGTGCTTCCCTTGATTTCATCAGCAATAGTGAGTTCAAGAACCCAACGCCTGCAGAAAAGCACCAGCACTATCATCTTTTTTATCTGTCAGCACTTGCACAACTAATGTCAACTCAGATCTGCAACTCTAAGCACTTTCCTCTCCCCAGACCACCATCTCCACACACTCATCCTAGCTCTAAGCAACAGAATAAAACCCATGACAATGGCATGCTATGGCTAATTCAGAAACATCAATAGTATATTTGGGGATCTTCCATTTTGCATAGTATTACCAGAGAGGGTAAAGGCGGAGTGAGAGGCACAAATGCCTTTTAAGTTCCGTGTTCTATCTTCATAAGGGGGAGGGGGGAAATCCCCCTTTATGCAGACCAGTCAAACCCTTATATGCTGATACAGAAGATCATTGAAAAGTTTATACTGATGTTATAGTGACATTATAGTGACGTTATGTGACGCTTCCACTTATGCAGACTGGAACTATTCACGTGTTCTCCCATTGTAATGTATTATGTCACTCTATCTTGGTCAGTAGTCATGTTTGGTATCATTAAGCATTACTATTACTCCACGTTACTGTATAGCGCCTCCATGGCCAATAGGGTATGACATGAGACAGTGGAAATCCATGTATTCATTGTTATTTCAGCTTTGAAGAGTTTAGTTTTTGTTTAAGGAAGTATTTAAAGATATGTTCGCATTTACATCACAGTTATATTATTTATAGTCAGTCCTGGGTTTTCATACATCTGAAAAACAGCCCCAAAAATATTACTAACATGTGTGTGTTAGCACATTATATTAGCCATCACTGGGAAAGAACATGCTTGTGTCACAGCCACAACATGGTGTTACTGTAAGCCAAGTGACACTCCACCAGCATGTGCAGCAGATTCCAATGGAACAACCTCTAATAGCATTCAGTTCCATGTAAATCAAACAACAATGTCTTTTCAGCAGAGTGATAAATTAGCAGTAGGGCTTCTTTCTAATGTGCACTGAGCAACTCCTCTTTCATTCTTTCCCTCCATCGCTCTCTCCCTCTCGCATTCTCTCCTTCTCTCGTCCTGGGCTCCACTGCCTGAGGGATGCAAGGGATGTCATCACGGCATTGTCCCGTGCTGGCGTATGATTTGAGACCCTCATTAGGAACATGTCTGCTCCTCACATGTCGACAAGCGTCGCCAGCATGATGTGAGCGTGAGCACACAGGGCCTTTACAAGGCCAGGGAAACACAACCCTGAGTGGCGTGCAAACAATTAGGGGAGGCGTGGCGCCCAGCTACAGCCGAACGCTCTGAGCGCCCCCCTCCTGTGCCAATTTGGCAGCGCCACTGACGAGATATTACAATTTATCCCTTATTTAAAAAAAAAACATATTTCAGTCAGCGGGCCCTAGTTTGTTAGGCAGATGTGAGAACAGCTTGCCGTGTTTATGGAGTTACAATGTGAGGAAAATATGAGGCAAAGTTGGGTTACGTGGCTAATGCACTCTCTCTCTCTGTTTCTCTCCATCCCTCCTTCTCCTTCCTCTGCTCTCTCTCTCTCTTTCTATGTCTTTGTCATCTCTCTTTTTCTACCTGTCTCTGATTTACAGTGATTCCTGGAATGATCGTCCCTCCCATGTAGTGGCTATGTGTTTGAGCGTTTCAAAGCAAGTGGATGTTGCGTCATCATGGTGTTGACTCTCCCCCCAAAAACCAACTCGACCCCTCCCTTCACAGTCTCCCTCCCTCCCTGCTTCCCTCCCTCCTCCTTGGCGTGTGTACAGAAGACTCCGGTATCGGACAGCACCTGTAGTCCGACTCTGAAGGAAACACAAACTCCCTACTCAGGCCTTTTTTTTAAAGAGAAAAAGGATTCACATTTGAACAACAACAACAACAAAAACATGTTGAAAAAGAGAGGAAATAAAGAGCGTCGAGAACAAGAAGAAGAGGAAGAACCGTCACAACGACCTCTTTTGATGTGAAATATTTTAAACACCTTGTAGACACTTTTTAAAGGGAAGGCAAGGCCACAGTTGATATTCAAAGCCGAGTGCCCACATGAATGAATGAAAAAATAGAAAAAAGAACAAAAAAAACAAGAGCTTTGTTTATTTTGAAGGATGTGCTCCTAATTTGCTATCATCATTGTGTGTTTTTGTTTAGTTATGGTTTTGTGCAAAAATATGTAATGCCCATATATGAAGTGTAATATACACAATGGACGCTATGTTACAATAGTTTCTATTTATGACTTTTTACATTAGTGAAGAAAACATTTGTGAAGGAAGAAAAATATATGCTGCCTCGGTAAGTGAGTAGCAGTGAAGGCCCTAAACGAATGTTTACAGAAACAAAAATTTGCTTCACTCCCATAATATAGTCTCAACATAGCCAGATCAACTGGGGTCCATCCACTGACACTGGACGACTTACAGACAGATAGCCACTGAGTTGAACTATGCTGTTAAAAGACACTGACTTAACTATGCATCACAGACTTAAAGTTCCAGATGACTTCATTTGCTGGAGTGCCAGCTGCATTCACAGAATTTCGTCCACATGTGGTGCAGTTACGATAGAAACATATGCATTCTAATCATAATTTGTATAATCCCGATAATCAGACATGATTTTTGCCACATTAGAGCCAAACAAAAAAATTTGGAGGCATATTTCACTGCTAGTGGAGGCATGGTGTTCAGTTTGCCAACTGCATCAAACAGTAACAATGTCATCAGGTTAATGTTCTGACTCGGTAGCTGCCAAAACTCTGAGTCACGTTAATTGAAGGGAAACATTTGTAGGGAAACAAAAGTAACAGACATTGACCATGATCAAGGATTCTTTTAATACTGTAGCCAAATATCCCCCCTTTCCATTTACATAGCATAGCACCATCCTCCCAGCTTTTCTGTTCACAGCGAAGCCGCATCTGGCTCATAGTCTCTCGCTGTATCTTTTTCAGATACTCTTTTGCCATGTCCACTGTCTCCATTCTTAGTTAGTTTGCCAAGAGAATGTAGTTTAGTCATTGAGAGCTGATAGAGTCTGCTCGTCAACTGAGTGTGTGAGCAAAATCTCAGTGTGTCCTGATGATCCCTCATCCCTCAGCCATACACACACACGTGACACACACATCAACCACAGCCAAGGGAAGTGAGTTTTACCTCCCCAATTGTCTGAAGCCTTTCTTTCATCTGCTGCTGCCATCAGTGATGCAGTCATTGAAGGAGGCAACATTTTTTTAAAGGGTCTGTTGCCATGTTTTAATTTAACTTTTTTTTTAAATAAATTATGTATGAATGCAATATATGTTTAAGATTTCTCAGTTTGAGTCAACAACTGTCACTCATCTCTTCACTGTTAGGATAATACTGGGGAATTGGAAAAGGAAGTTCTGAGAGTGGTTTTCAGCATTGGAGAGTGGGTCAGTTTTGATTCCCAATTGGCCATAAAAGGAATAACATACAAATTAGCAAGCACTGTAAAGCTTTTCTAGTCCTGCCACAAAGAAATCTGAGTTGGACCGTTTTTTTTTTTGTTTTGTTTTGTTTTTGTGTGTTTTGCGTGTTTTGTATATAGTAATAACTATGTTAGTCTTTGTGATTTTCTTCTTTTTTTCATTTGTTTTGTTTGCCAAAGTTTTTTGTTTGAGAAAAAGATATATTTATACATCAAAAGAAGTCTTAAGGCAGCTTCACATTATAGTGTCACTGATTCTATGTTTACTGCATAATCAAAGATCTCATCAATTTTAGCTTGGAGAGTTTGGATATTACAAAAGGGATATGTATAAAATATCCATATAAATATTGTGTGTATGTTTCGCTTGAATTTGTACATTGCTTCTATCCCTGTCATTCATGTGTTTGATATTGTGAAAAAAGTGCCGATTTCTTTTCCTCTTTTTGTCTTCCATTGTTGTCCTTTAATGTGATTTTTAGATTTTTTTTGTTTTGTTTTTATTTTTGTCTTGTGCATAAACCCATTCTCCCATTTATATTTCATCGAACAAAAAGCCATTGTCTATTTTTGTATCATTTGTAAGTTAATGAAAAAGTTCATGTTTTTTTCCCTTTTATGTTGAAATTGTTTTTCATATGGCAAAAGTAGTGCATTATTCTCATAGTATTAGTTATATGGATTTTGAGAATATATAAGTATGTATATCATATGAATATCTTTTTGGGTTTGTTTGTTTGGATTTTGATTTTGGGGGGTGGGCTTTTTTGAAACTAATACTGTTTAAAACGTACAATATGCATGGATCTTATCCTCCTGAAGTTGCATTTGTGTGGTTGAAGCAGGAAGCAGTTAAAGATAATAATAATAATATTAATAATGATAATAATAATATTCATAATACTATGAATAGTAGTAGTATGTTTTTTTTTCAGATTTTCTTTTGTCATCTCTTTTTCTTGTTTCCATCCTTGCGTTATTTAAATCAGCATCTTCCTTCCTCCTCCTCACCATCTCCTTGGCCTTAGGAAGCTACTGAATCCGACTGAGATCTGAGTCAGCTGCAGCCTTGGCCAGTCATGTCAATCTGAACCAGCAGTTTAGATGCCTTAACAATGCAAAAAAAAAAAAAAAAAAAAAAAACAAGAACACGCAATCCATCGTCGACTGTGTGTGCCACCGTGTTCTCTCTGTCATACACACACACACACACACACACACGCCGCCACCACAAACAACAATGGTAAAAAACCCCAGTGGAGAAAGTGAAGGCAGTGGCACTCAACTGTTTTCTTCTTCTTCTTCTTCTTCTTCTTCTTCTTCTTCTTCTTCTTCTTCTTCTTCTTCTTCTTCTTCTATTTGTTGGCCCATCTCCATTGCCCCCTGCACTCGTGCCAGAGTAGAAATAAGCAGCAGGTCTCCCTGTTGCCACAAGCCAGTGGTTTCATGCAGAATTTCACTGGGCTTGACTTGTAGGTCTGTGAGGTATGTGAGGATGCCCACACTTCTCAGCATTGGATTTTCCTCTCAGTAAAGTAGTGGCAGTTCAGTTCAGTTCAGTTCAGGAGAACAAGAGAAAGTGTTTAGATGCACCAGCATTGAACACATGGGATTTTGTACACGTTTCATTCTGCTCTTGAAACCCCATGTTATTTACATAACTGGAGCACAACAGTGAGTAAATAAAAGAAATAACAAAAAATTGAAAACACAACCTAACTTTTTTATATGCAGTTTCTTCTGTACTTTTGAGGTTGTTTCAACTCATCTGCACGTGTGTGTATGTGTCTGTTTCTACGTTTGAGCTGCCACTGAGAATACATCCAATGTATATTTTAAGGGGGTGTAGAGAGCCATCATTACCATTCATACTGAGTGTGTGTGTGTGTGTGTGTGTGTGTGTGAATGAGTGTGTGTGTATGTGTTTTGGTGTAAATCTCACCCTTTGCCGAGGTAGACTTAAGGATTCTTTTGAAGGCGATGCCATGTTTATCAGTTCTTTTGACAGACAACAAGTGTGGTTGTCAGTTCATAGATATATAAGTGATCAATAGTGAACCAACAGCACAACGACACACATAAACACACAAACACACACAACTTCTTAGCCTATTGTATATTATTGCCACTGATTTTGTGCTTTTGCCCTTTTCTTTTGAGCCTTCAGTTCCCACTTGAAAATTGAGCCATCTAAGGATCCCTACTCTGTCGGCCACCTGGCCAATTTCTTTGTGTGCATCTGTGTGTGTGTGTGTACTGCCTGAGTGATAGAGTGAGTGTACTAATTGTCCTCTGAGAAGGCGTTGTGGCTTATTTATTAAATTTCGAAAGGTTATTTTAGCCATGCGTTTTTGCAGGAGCAAAAAAAAAAGAGTCAGATATAGGACTTTGATGATCAGCGTTTGTACAATGCACACAATGTTACTAAGAGTCTCAGCAGTTTTGATTTGATGTCTCCTATCTTTTTCTTTGCTGTCGTGTGGAAGGAAAGTTTTCTTTTCCAGGGGACTGTGCAACTTCTTACTTTTCACGACAGATTGGTGAACACTGTTTGTCCAACAGTTATGCGTTCAAAACAAACAGGAAGTAACCTTTGACCTTCATCATCCTTGCTCCTAAACCCTGTCTTTGACTGGACACTCAGAGCAGTTCTATATTGATAGGAAATAGAGAAAAATGAAACTACTGTAAAGATTATGTTTTTTTGATTAACTTTGAAGTGTAAAAAAAGACTTTTCAACTTTCACAATATTTAATTAAAGTTCCCTCTTGTCTGTGAATCTTTGTGTGTGTTCTTGTGTTTATTTCCTTAGGATTCAAGAATATCTATAATGTCTGAGCTGAAGAATACAGAGGGGGAAAGTGTACAGCCCACATGCTGCTATCATTTGGTACAGAATTATTGTAGAGGCAAATTACAACCCTAGACTTCATACTTCTCTTTGTGTAGACACATTTTTACAATTATCTTTTTGTTTTTTGTTAATTCTTCACAAGCTATGGAATATGTCCATTGCGTTCAACACACACACACACATACACTCATACAGTAATTCATACATGTGCACATGTGTGTGTGCTAATGTTGGCTTCCATGTTATTAATGCACCTTGCATGTAATTGATTCATCATTTGCATTTATGGTCATCAACAGAGAGAGATCATCTCTCTCTCCCTCTCTCTCTCCCTCTCTCTCTCTCTCTCCCTCTCTCTCTCTCTGTAGTTGTTCCATTGTGCATATTTAATTTGAGGCACTCTCCCATGATTAGACCATATTAGTGCTTTATGCTGACCCTGTTGGGTTCCAGGGGGCTCTGCAAAGCATTATGGGGGTTTGGTTAGTTAAAAGGAACAGCTGGGAATTTTCTGGAAATTTGATTTGGATTCATTTTAGCCATTAGCTATGCACACTGCAGAAATATGGGGCTGTGTACCACGTGGCTTTTATGATTTGTTTACCGAGGGCTAAGGGTTTGTATTGGGAGATGCCATCCAAAATATAATGTGAAGCAAGTGTTTGGATTGAGTATGGGATTTAATGTGAGATTATGATTTACAAATTCATGCCAGTGGGAAATTTGACAAACCTAGTGTCACAGTGTCAGTGTTTTCCAAATAATGACTTTCCAGTTGGTGTATAGATTTGTGTGTGCTTGGGCCTGTGCTTGTGTGTGTTTGTGTGTATCTGTGATTGTCAGTGTACTTGAGTTTGGTTTTCCCATGGGTTCAAAATAGATTTGACTCAACAGAAATGACGTTAAAAAAGCACTGAGTAGAAAAGGCTGCCAGTTACCTCTGCATAATGGACATACTTAGCCTAAAACACGCGGAAAAGCACACACACACACACACACAAACACATACATACACACAAATAACATATTTATTCACACATGCAATCGTTGGCTCCCCACATGATCCCCAAATAATCACAGACTGTAGGTTCACGCTCACAGAAACATAACCACTTAAAAAAATAAAACATCCACATTCACACACACACACAGCTCAGCAGACGCCCACGCACACACAAATAGCGCCTCAGTTTGTATCATGAGCGTGAGAGGTGTGTTTGGTGTAGTCACTAGGTGGTAGAACAGTGGGGTTAAGTGACAGGTCTTCCAGCCTTCCATTAGCTAATGCATCAGAGAGAGAGAGTGTGTGAGAGAAAGGGGGGGGATGACTGAGTGAGTGCTGTGGGTGCTGTGTGTATCCCCATCCCCCTGCCTCACACCCTCAACCCTGCACGCCCCCCCCCATACACACACACACACACACACACACACACACACATATACACCCACACAAACCACTCACACACACTCTCTCCCACCTTCAGCCTCACAAACTCATCCCCTCATCCCCTAACGACAGCTCACTATAGCTCAACACAGACAAGCTTGTCCCATGTCCCATCCCCCACTGCTACATCAAACCAACCACCCAAACATCTCTTTGCACACACCCCTCCCTCGCCTTCTCTCTCTATCACACACACACAAAACTGTGAATATGATCACACATACACACATACAAACACACATGTGTAGTCTCATATACTCACAAACATGCGCACAAATAAGAGTGTGTACACAGAGAGAGAGAGAGAGAGAGAGACACACACACACACCTGTGCCTCCTCTGTGTTGCATCCTCTGCGAGCATCTCCCCCAACCTTAATGCACAGTTGGGGTGATTGATAGATGACTAAGTGAACATATAATCTTGCAATCAGGGACCCTGAGCCATCTATCCTGGCTGACAGGGGGGTCGTTAACCAGGGAGCCAGGGCTGACCCCTGCTTGGAAGGAGGCTGCCATAGGTTAATGAGAGGGAAGATGCATGTGGATGATATGCTTACGGCTGCCATTAAAAAGCAAAGCTAGGCAGGCCTAGGGAGATGTAGCACAGGAGGGCTGCCTCTTTCCACCACACTTCCCCCATGTCAGGGGCCGGTGGCCTGACAGAGTTATCTCCTCTGTGTGGACCTGGCCTGACCATTTAGTTTAGCGGAAGCCAATATGACAAATACGATTGATGCGATTGATATGATTGATGTATTATGCATACAACTGATATATGATTGATGTATTTTTTTTTTTTACTTTTAAAAAATGTATCGGAAATAATCCTGTTACAAAAATCAATTTATCTAAACTATTTGTTAAAAAAATTTTAAAAAAAATTTAAATGTGGCAAATGCAGTGTGACTGTTCTTTTATTGTCCGCTGGTTCAGTGCTTGGGCATAACATTAGAAATGCAGATTTTCCCTCCAATCTTTACCTATGGAGATAAGGTGTATGTTAACGTGAATTGTTAATGAGTTGTTTTGCCGTAAAGGACTTGAAAGGCTTGACACCAAACACAAGAGATTCACTTGATCACTAATATGCTTACAGACTTGTTTATGCAGAATAAACAACATAAAACAAAAACAACAGCAACAGAATCCAAAACTTTGCCCAAGAGCGTGTCTCACCTTCTAGCTCTGGGGCCCTCCACTGGGCAGCTTCTACCAGTCATGTCTTACTGTTCCGGACTAATTCATTTCTCCAACATCAACAGGCTCTGGACCCTTGGGCCTGGGAGGGTGGTGCTGAAAGTGGGCATGGGAGGAGAGAGAGGGAGAGAGAGAGATAGAGGGAGAGAGAGAGATAGAGGGAGAGAGAGAGAGAGAGAGAGAGAGAGATAGAGGGAGAGAGAGAGATAGAGGGGGAGAGAGAGAGAGAGGGAGAGAGAGAGATAGAGGGAGAGAGGATAAATGGAGGGAAGTGGCAGGCGTATTCTTCCTGGAGAGCAACCTTTCAGGTAAGCCTGGAAGATCAAGAGCTTTGCGCATTCCCCTCCCTTCCCTCCCCATTCCTCCTTCCCTCCCTCCTTCCCTCCCTCCTCCATTCTTCTCACGCCAAAAATAAATAAACACACAGTAGCTACCTCCTCTATCTCTCTCTCTCTCCCTCTCTCTCTCTCCCTCTCTCTCTCTCTCTCTCCTGTGGGCGATGAAGGGATAGAACTGAAAGATCCTTAGAGCCAAAAAAACACAAAGTCCCTGTGGGGCCCTCAAAAGAAACAGGGAGTCCATGATAGTGTATGTGTGTGTGGGTGTGTGTGTTTGTGTGTGTTGAGATGGGGTGGGTAGTGGGGGATGAGAGAGAGACAAAGACAAAAAAGAAGGAAAACAATAGAGAACGAGAGAGAGAGAGAGATTATGGAGGGAGGGGGGCAACTGTTCACCACTGGAGAAGCCTGGGAGAGGCAGCAGACAGAGAGGATCACAGCAGAGCAATGAAGACGGAGGAGGAGAGAGAGGAGGAGAGGGACCATGGGGGCATGCTACACACAAACACTAACAGAGGAGGGAGGCTGTGGGGAGGAGAAAAAGGGAGGGGGGGGGGAGAAAGAAAGAAAGAAAAAAGAGAAAAAAAGGAAAAGAAAGGAAAGGGGGAGAGTGAGAGAGTGAGACAAGTTTGGGAGAAGAGTGAATGAAGGGAGTAAAGGGAGATAGATAGTCAGAGAGTGAGGAATAGCCACATTCCCACTCTCCCGATATGACCTCAGCCAGTGATATCAGCCCTTCCACAACAACAGGTGAATGACATCATCCGTTCCTGACAGCAATGGAAAGTGCAGCAACTGCTAGCGCTAGCTAGATGAGGACGAGGACGCAGTCGAGTGCCATCACGAAATATCTGAGTGGGGTTGCCTCAGTTCAGCCCACCAGGGACTGATTAGGCCGCGTTCATAAGCCATTCAGTCATGTGAGCATGTGAGAGAGGGAAAAAAACTACATGAAAAAAAATGAAACAAACGACAAACTGGATTATGATGAAGTGGAGTTGATAAAAAAAAGTCAGATTAGCCTTTCCAGATCTGCAAGTCATTTAAATGAAGCCACAAAACGTGTTACATGTCACTCAGCTAAATGTGCTCCACTTCAGTAATGTTTTTATTACAGTGATCTACTGTGCATGTGCCACTGACCTCATCGTCCATATGCTCCACTCCATGTAAGGAATATAAGTATTTGTCCATGTGGATGTGGGTGTGTGATTACTGACAAATGAAGCCGTGTTGATGAAAGAGAGAGTCAGTGAAGTGGGATTGTGGCTCTTAGTGGAATGTTATGAAATCACGGTGGCGTTTTCATTTTTAGGATCACTGTGTGTTTTTCAGCACTGAGCACTGACTGCCTGAGTGTGTGTGAGTATGTCTGTGTGTGTATAGCACACATGGAGCGGTCATTTATTAAAGTCTGTCTGATTTCTGCTGGGTGTTCACTTTACAGGACCCACCGAGCGAGCTTGCATATCAAAGGGGGGGATTGGGGATGAGAGCGGAAAGGGCAAAAGTATAAATCAAGTTTCATCAGAGATTTTGCCCACGCTGCAGAATGGGACAAACATATCTGTCTTTGCCGTTCCATAACTCTCAGCTATCCATTTCGCCATGACACGGCGTGATGGGGGATATGCTGGCTCCTCATGTTTGGATTATATGTTGTTTTTGTTTGTTTGTTTGTTTTGGGGAGTTGTCAGTAGACGGTGAAGTCATAGATACATCTGATCAAGTGTCACTGTATAGTAATGCTTTCGTAGAATTAGGAGATGAATACTTACCAACAGAATAAAAGCCATATTTACATGGTCACATCCACATTGTCCAAGATTAATGTCTCATACATTCTGTTGACAGAAAGTTACGTTGTCATAATTTGTTCAGGGTGAATGTGCAGAGATGGTGCAGTTTCTGGAAAGTTAATTCAAATGGTATTTGATCCTTCCTGCTCCACTGGCCAACAGTGTTTATGTTTGTATGTTCACCTTTAATCATAAGCAGCTTTTGTTTTGAGAGTTTTGTGTGTGTGTGTATGCATGTGTGAATATATACTTGATCATCCTGACCCTGACTGTTGTCTAGTGTGAAACCATACAGAACGCACCCTTGGCATGCTGGGAACAGTGAGTCATTGACCCCGCCCAGAACTGAAAGCTGTGACATCTTCCTGTTCACGCCGTTGCCACGGCGATTGCCCTAGTGATGTCATGGGAGCCTGGCGGCCTCTGTCCACTAAATAATTGATATAATTGCAATCCCATGATGTCACCTTGAGCCCCTTAAATATTTGATTAGGCACTTCCTGCAGGTCACCCAGGCCTAGGCCGGACTTTAAAGCCATTGTAAAACTTGCATTAAGGGGCTTCGAACCACTATAACAGGGAACAATAAATCTCCTTCCCTCTCTCTTTCTTGCCCTCTCTCTCTCTTTTTTATCTCTCTCCCTTTATCTCCTTGCTGTCCCTTTATCTCCTTGCATTTACATTCTCTCCTCCCATACCTCCATGCATGCTTTACCACTGTCACTCCTCATGCATGCTTCTGTTCTCCCTCTCTCTCTCTCTCGTTCTGTCTCTCTCCTGTTATTTTCTGTGTGCATGTATGTGTACTTGTCCTGTTTCTGCTCTATTGTCTCCCTCTCTTCTGTCGTTCTCACTACCACTACCCAGTCCTGGTCAAGAGTTCACAGCCTTAGGGCAGCTTGTAATTGTTTGTTTGCACAGAGGTTTTCATTTGTCTTGGGTTTTTTCCTTAAAGTTTTCTTCCAATCTGCTTCATTTTCTTTGCAATCCCAAATGCTTCTTGGTAATGCCAAAGTGTTTCATGTCCTTAAAATGCAGCTCTCTCACCACAAGAACCTCAGGGAAAGACGGGATGGGATGAGATGGCAACCCCTCTCCTTCTCTCCTTGGGGCCCACTGGCTTCTTGGCTTCTTCAGCTTTCTACCCATCCATAGCAGACCTTCTCAGACTGGTCCTAGAAAGAGATGCGAGGGAGAAAGAGAGAGAGAGAGAGAGAGAGAGAGAGAGAAGAAAGAGAGAGAGAGAGTGTGTGTGTTCTTGCCCAATGGTACGTGGTACGCCACCACAAGCGTGTTCACAGGCCAGCATTCCTCTGGTTCTGTGCTGTCCCTGCTCTTTCACAACATCGCACCACCACCCACTGACACATCACACTTTGTTCTCTGAGAGTGTGTGTCTGTGTGTGTGTGTGTGTGTGGGGGGGGGGGGGGGGGGGTAGAGGGCATGTTCTCTGATTCCAAAGCCACAATGTGCTTTTGCATTGGCGCTGAGCTCTGCATCCAAACATCAGAAAGCTGACAGCATCTCATCAGCACGAGAATCTCATCCATTCTCCATCACACTCAGTCTATTTGAGGCAATGGGCAGAATTGACCAAAATGACAATAATGTTTTCCAACCTCCAATTGGTCCTCTTATTCCTCCTGCACTAAGTATTTCACAACTCAGCTCTTGTTTTTGAGTTTGTTTCTTGCACTTTCTTACAAGAACTGTCAGTTGTTGGAAGAAACATTCAGTCGTTCAGAATTGCTGAGTTATGTTACACTGAATCAGACGCTCTTGCCCTGTCTCTGACTGACATCGGGATCACGACTCTGTCTGCCCAAAATCCAGCCCACGTTGTGCTTTTGTACTTTTGAAGTAGAAATGTTCTCGCTCAGCTCGAGCAAAGACTGTGGTGTTTAACGGTGTGACATTAGGTCGTACGTCTTCTCTGATAAACTGCAGACCTCGACAAATCTTTCTGTTTCATCGGACGGAATTTCACAGCAAATCCCGCTGTGAGTGGAGGAGTCGAGTGAAGCATCAACTTCAGAGGCTTTGCCCGTGAGTTGGCAAATACAATGGAAGTGAAGGCAGGCTGGCAGGCCAGGCCAGAAAGAAGCTTCTAGGCTGCTGAGACGAGGCCCAGGGCAGAGTCTCTGCTCCAGGCTCTTGACTCAGCAGTGTGTCACAGGAGGATTATGCCATTAATGAATGTGCCGTCACCTCCCTCTAACCTCAGTGTCCTCTTTCTCACTCTCCCTCCTTCCGTCTCTCTGTTTCTCTCGTTCCTTCCCTCACTTTTTTTTCTTTTTTCTTTTGCACTTATATTCTTTTTCTCTTTTCCTTCAGTTTCTTTAACAATCTTTTTTCCCTTATATCTAATTTCTTCTTTTTTCTTGTCAGTCTCTTCTACATGCTTTGTCTGTTTTCACTTTTTCCTTTGTCTGTTTTCACTCTTTCTTTGAGCATCTTTGAAGTCATCTCCCTCTTCTTGCTCTCCCTCCTCCTCTCTCTCCCTCCTTCCCCCGTCCTTTTATAATGTGGGTCAGGCAGCCCTGGTGTGTCCATGACTCAGGCCCACCATCTCCCTGTCAGGGAAGAGACAGGGAGATGGTGGGGTATATGTGTGTGTGTGTCGGAGGGGGGGGGGGAAGTAGTGGTCACTGACATGGTCACTGACATGGCCCCTGACGTATCCTGGCAACCTCTTATCAGAGCTGGGGCACAGCTGGGCATGTGTGTATTGGCGGGGTTGACTGTCGGCTGCCCCGCCACGCATCCCATTACCCTGGCTGCCATTCTGCTCCTCGCTACTGCATGACCCCAAGCACAGACACATAGAGATGCTATTAACAGACACCCTGCCTCTAGAAGAAAAGGCATGTCATGAGGGGAGCAGTGTATGTGTGTGTATGTGTGTGTGTATGCATGTGTGTGTATGTCTGTGTGAGTGTGCATACGTGTATGTGTGTGTGTATGTGCGTGTGCGTTTGTGTGTGCATGTGTGTGTGTGTGCGTGCATCTGTATGTGTGTGTGTGTGTCTGTGTATGTGTGTGTGTGTATGTGTGTGTGTGTGTGTGTGGTGAACTTGATGATGTGTTTTACTGTATGGAGTTGAGTGTTGAGAGGTGAGGTCAGACAGGGGTGAGTGTTGTGTCTGTCCGTAATGGCTGTTGTATGACTTAGTTATTAACCTTTTGGGCTGTATAGTGTACAAATAAACCTCTCAGGACAGTGACATACAGCCACACATTACAAGCCTAGACATAACAAGATGAGAGAGTGTTTATCTACCATCTCTGATGAACTCTGATTCCGCAGGCAACTCAAAATATTACCTAATCAGTGTTTCAGTTAGCTGTACTATAATCACAATTTGGTCTATGCTGTATCACACTGTTACCTGCTCATTCCTACCAGCAGCTCTCTGCAACCTCAGACATCAGGGATATGGGTTAATTGACTCTGGACACCTGGTCATCGAGTCTCATTAGGTTATAAGACGAAATTAGATTTTATATGTATCAGGTTAAATTAGATGAATACAGAAGGTGAAATCTGCTGATAAAAGTTAGTTGTTTAATATAGTGATGAATTATCATAGTATAGCAAATGTTATGTAATATATGTGTTACTACACAAAGATGTTATAGTCATTCATCTGGGTTCAAATAATTACATTTGAGTGGGAGAACAAGTGAAACAGTTCTAGTGGTAGAAAGCTTGACCCTTGTGCTGTGTCAAGGCTCTTTGTATCTGTCTCCTTGCGGGAAAATACCACGGGAAGGATCAAGTCTAGGGGTTTTCACTAATCGTTCATCACACCCCAAAACAGAATGACTCCACTGACCATCTAACATCCTTTTGGGCAACAGCCAAGGTGATCCCACCGCTCCACCCTTCAAAGAACATCTGGCGGGCCTTCTCTGCACCCACACACTGTCAAAGCTCCCCTCCTTCATATCACATAGAGTATATATGTCACACCATTGCCTTACTTATTCATTGATGTACTCATGATTTATTTAATCGTGTGGTCCAGTAGAATTGCTCTGGGGATCCCTCATGACGCTGAGGCAGAATCATACAATTGAATTTCGTCTCTGAACCACTTGACCTTCCATTTGAATAATGTGCAGATGATTCTAGAATTGTTTTTTATAAAATGGCACCCACACTGCTGACAGAAAGACAGTAGGCAACTGATGCAGTTATTTAGAGGAGATATTTTCATATATACTGCGAGAAGTTTTGAATTTTTCCTGAGCTGTAACATGATTATGATCATATTGTTGCTGAGTCAGTGTTTCACCATGGGAGGAACAGAGAAGTCCAACTATATTAGAACGGATGAACTTTGTAGTTACTGGAACTTGTGTGCCTGAAGAGGACACAGTCTATGAGGAGAGTTCAGTGTGTGTACAGGCAGTGTAGGGTAGGATCTCTTGCACACCGATACACACAAGTCATCCAGACACACACAAACATTTCAGCTTGCCTCCACACACACACACACACACACACACACACATATATTCCATACTGGGTAACCTTGCAGGTACACACAGTGCATTAAAATGTGTGGCCAGAGGCTGTGAGGTGCTGGAGCAGGGACAGCGCTATATTTACAAGCTCTACTGCCTGGACCAACATTTCCATTCATCTGCACAGCTTGTTACTGTTGGACCTGCACCATGGAACACAACACTGCGGTTACATTAGCAGGTAGACCTGCTAAACAAAATCTCTCTCTCTCTCTCTCTCTCTCTCTCTCTCTCTCTCTCTCTCTCTCTCTGTATCTCTATCACCTTGACTTTGTGTGCACTCATGCATGTGTGTCTGCATGTCATATATTTGTATGTGTGCACTGATGTCTGCTGTATATATTCATAGGTGTGGGTATTCATGCTTGTGTGTTTATGAGTGTACTTAGCACATTTTATGCATATATGAATAACACACCCTTGCAGGTGAGTGTGTGTGTGTGTGTGTGTTTGTATATTGGCTTGTTGGCGTGCATGTGTGTGTGTGTGTGTGTGCGTGTGTGTGTTTGTGTGTATGTATATGTGTGTGTGTGTGTGTGTTGGTGCATGTGTGTGTGGCCAGTAGTGACTCCAGAATAACTCTTCCCTAATGGTTGTCCTCTCTCCTGCCTGGCTCCCTCTTGCTCCTGAGCCACCCCATTCATTAGGCTCTAATTTGACATGTTTACAGCCCAGCCTCCCCATATCAGACACCCAGTGTGATTGATTAAGCTCCATTCCAGCACCTTTGGCAGGGGCTTCAGTCTGCCAAAGACACAGAGATGGAAAGAAGGTTAGCATCAGAGACGGAGTGAGAGAGAGAGAGTGTGTGAGAGAGAGTGTGTGAGTGATTGAGTGAGAGTGTGAGAGAGAGAGAGAGAGAGGGAGGAAAGGATCTTGGAGAATCTTGGAGAGGTGCTTACTCTCAAGGACCTGGAAGAGGTAAGTTAAGTTATGCGTACACAGAAACTTTGGCCATGAGGAATCAATGCCCATGTGTGTGCTAGTGTGTATGTTTGTGTGCTACTGTGTGTGTATATGTGCTAGTGTGTGTGTGTCCTATTGCATGTATCAGTCAATGTGTAAATGAGACTCTTGAGACTTTCACTGCTGTGGTGCTGACTTACAGTATCCTGTGCCACACACAGATAGCCAATGAGTGCCTCCCATATCCTCGTGAGCATCTTGTAAATACCTTCCATGCAGCACACATGACAGACTGGCATCACAGGGTCAGAGCTGGCATAACATTCTCATTCTGCCTTATAAATGAACCAGTAGACAGGACGCATCCCAGGCATTCACAATAGAAATATGATCCATGTCACTCTCTAATAGGCTGATGGTGTCAATTTATGATAGGTACTGTAGTGTTATTGGGTGAGAGACATAAATCCAGTTTTAATAAATGATATTTCAGTTGATATTTCACTGGGAACTATATCAATAGGCTAGAAAAATGCTTATTTATTTCATATGCCATAACTTATATTTTTGCCTCAATTCTAGTTAGAAGCTTTCTGATTAATAATTTTATGAACTGTGCTTACACAATTACATTTATTCTTCTTCTGAAATCTTTAAATGACTCTCATTGTCACTTTGAGTTTTCTGGATGAATTTTAATAAGGAAAGGGGAAGATGGCAAGAACATTGAAGCACAGATATCATGCTGTGATCCCTACCTTCAGTTTTCAAGAACCACACAGTTCTTCAAGCAAAGCCTTACTTCAGTTACTTACTTACTTACTTACTTTAGACCTGTGAGAATGCATGACTCTCTTGAATGACATCAGTGAGACCTGGAAATAGTTATCTTAATAGCAATGCATTTCTAAAAGAATAATAAAGACATGACAGTGGAAAAGTAAAACTTGAACTGAAGTAATGTAAGAAGAACTGACTTCACCTGGCCAAGTGTCTGTTCTGCTTGCTTGGTGGAGACTTCTTGATTACATTGGAAGGGACAAGAACCCAGCCCTTTGTTGCCAGTAAAACCTTATGCCAATTGTTCTCTCTTTATCTATCTTTCTCATTTGACATAACGCAACACACACATACACACACACGCACACACACACACACACACTGAGTAATCATTAGCCTGTAGTGAACTATTTACTTCTCTTCCAGGATAATTCCAGGAGCTTCTCATGGCAGCTTTAAGACTTGACAGAGGTGTTATGAATCACCACGCTCTCCTCCCTCAGACAGATCAGAAACACACACACACACACACACACAGTCTTCCTGACATTCATGAGATCGGAGCCTTGAGGAGACTGTGTGAATGAACAGCGGCATGGAGAATAACTCACCAAGTACAGAGTTCTCTCCAATGTGATTGTTGAAAAAAAAACAAAAAAACATCCAAATCTTCCATCTGGAGTTTATTACTTTCTCTCTTTCTCCCTCACCCCCTCTGTGTGTTTGTATGTGTTTGTGTGACTCATCATTTCACAAATGTGAAAGCTTGTGAGTGCTTGAGTCATGTTTAAGAATTATAGTCCGTAAACATCTGGTACTCTCATCTTTCCCACATCTCTCTCTCTCTCTCTCTCTCTCTCTCTCTCACACACACACACACACACACACACACACACACACACACAAACTCTCTTACTCCTCTATCTTTCTCCATCCATCTACATCAGGAAAAAAGTAAAAAAAATAACATGTTTTTGTGTTCCTATCTCTTCATTAAATCCGACGACTGCGGGAGATACCCTAGTTTGGGGGAAAGATGGGTGGTTTGGGTGGGTGGGTGAGAGATTGACAGGCTGGTGAAACAACTCTAAACCTCTCGCTTCTGAGCAAACTTGACACGGGAAACCTAATGAGCTCAGTGTGGGGCTTCACACCACAGTCTCTGCCTTGAACTCATCCTGTGCTGATCAAATCAATCAGTGAGTAATCCCTCTCGGATAAACACCAACAGCCTGCTTTTTTAGAAGTTTGCTCTGCCAGTTTGAAGTTTAGGGTGAAGAAACAAGCCCAACGTTTCAGGGGAAGCAAGGGTCCCATGCCTCCATGCTTCAAAAACTATTCAGGCTCATCTGGAAAACACGGTTTTCAATCTATGAAAAGGACGCCTTGAAGAGCCTCATTTAGTGATCTTCAGTGAAACTGATATTTATGTTTCCAGCACAATAGTTTTTCTTTTTCATTTTCATACAATTCAAGTCCAAATATCATGTCCACCAATTCAAAGCTCTTTCACCACATTGGTAGACTCACTTTTGCATTACTTATTGCACTTACAAATATATATTCAAACACCACTTCATCTAAAGTCAAGAATACCTCTCTTGGTCTGTGTTCACCACCAAAACGATTATACAGACTATGTCAACAATGACTTTGCATACATTAAGAACTCTGTTAAAAGTACTACATTTTCCTTTTAAAAAATCCACTAGATGACCATAGACTGAAATACCGTAATTGCCTGATTATTAGACACACCATGAATAAACTGCAAACCGTTACTCAATATGTAACTTGCATGTGCTTCAAATTGTTTATGTTTTTGCCTGGTTTCACGACCGCCTCAATCTGAGATTGAGTTTGCTTCCCTCTCCACTTCCCTGGGGCAGAATTTATGGGCATAGATGAAAATACCACTGTCCGCTTTTGAACACAACCAATCAGACCAATGATTCCAATGATGTTTGTAGAGATGAGACAGAGCAAAAAAAAACAAAGCAAAAAAAAAAAACAAAAAGATTCCAAACACCTGCATCATGTAAGGTGTAAAAGCCTATTTTTGATTGGATGGCTGTCTTAGTGGAAATAGGCTGCCTGGCCATACAGCAGAGTGAAATGAAGTGGAGCTCACAGACTGGTAGTATATTGCACTCTTAATGAGTGACAGCATGTGCTATAGTTATGACAGTATGAGTGCTTTTTGGTGAGGCATGAAGGCTTTTGGTGGCTGCAGATATTGCACCAAAGGTTAACTGAGGTGCTTAAAAGTGTCTAAAGTGACTAGTTGGCTAATTTTTACAAAGAGAATGAGGGTCTGGAGGTGAAGAGCTTGAAGATGTCATGTGTGAAATCTATCATCACTTTTTTTTTTCCATCAGGAACGGTGCAATTATGGAGTTACTCTTGTAACCATGCAGAATGTGTAAAATAACAGCAGTCTATTTTTCTAGGGGTCATATAACATGGTCTCAGTGGTCTGATATGCTATTCCAGCTTGAGAGAGAGAAACAGAGAGAAAGAGAGAGAGTGTTTGTATGAGTGTAGACTGGAGATGCTTAAAATATACTTTCATTAGATGGACATGCTTTCCATCCAGATTTCACTTGTCAAAATATAGCGTTCCGTTCTCCATGAAAATGCTACAAATATCAAGAAGTATCTGTGGGTCGGTATGTGCCTGTGTATTAAACTCTCTCTGTCTCTCTCTCCTCCCCTATGGTCAAAAACGTATATAGAGGGGTGGGCAAGAAAGGAAAGGAAAGCTTGCTACACCTCCAGCCAAAATGCGCTCTGTTATTCTTGGCCGGGCCACCTCCTTCTCTCCACATAATTTAACAGATTTGAAACACTAAACACTGAAACCGTGGTGATTTGTTGCTTTCTGCTGTGCGGCCCTGCAATTACCGCGCATGTCAAAACAACGCAACGGTTTGACAGAAAACTTGGAGTGTGTGCATGCATGGGTGTGTATGAATGTATGTGTGTGTGTGTGTGTGTGTGTGTGAGGTGGGGGGGTTGGGGGAGTGATGTAAAAGAGTCAAGTCTTCCCCATCAAGCCTTATCAGAAACACATGATCTGGAAACAAGAGCTTGGTGCTCTCTCTTCCTAGCCCTGTTGGATGTTACCTCAACACCACAACTTCGCTTGCTCTTCACTTCAGCACTGAGACATCTGGGGGATCACAGAAGGGGGAAAAAAATTATATATTATTAGGGTGCCTGTATCCATGCACTTTGGGTGACCTTACATGACAAAACAAAGTATTTAACTGTATCCTTTTCTCATTATTGGCCCATACTGGGGACTCAGCAATTTTACGGCACTTTGGCGAAGGCCTCCGGAACATTCTGTTGAAGGTCATGCTGTCCAAAGAAACGATGAGCAAATGTGGGAGAGAGGGGAGAGAGTAACAAAACAGGCTGAGGCACAAGCTGAGTTCAAAGCCCCACAATGCCAAGTTGTGTTTGCTGGCCCTGGGTCCTCCATTGCTCTACCATCTACACGCTCCTTCACATGCAGGACACAAAATAAACAAAGGGGCTTTTTTGTGTGTTTGTGCCACATCTAGGCTGCTCTTTCTCTCTCTCTCTCTCTCACACACACACACACACACACACACAAATAGGCAGCAGAGTCAGTAGCAGAGATGAAATGTCCCATCGTGGAGCTGGAAATCAGTTCAAGGCTGGGTCGGCACTTCTTTCATTCATTTTTTTCTTTTCTTTTCTTTCTTTGTGAGTGAGGAGGGCTTTAAAACAGAGAAGAGATCCTGTGGTCCCATGGGAGGCCGCAGGCCTGAGGAGAAGAGAGAGTGGGAGACTGAACAGGGAACAAATAAAAATGGGGTAGAAAAGAGACATGAATGAGTTGGTGACAGACACAGGAGTGAGGGAGAGAGAGAGAGAGAGAGAAGCGGGGGTGGGGTGAAAGACAGGCAAGGGACATGGAGTGAGACACAGATGGGAAAGAAATAGAGTGAGAGAGAGAAAGAGAAAGAGAGAGGGTGAATATGATTATTATTTGGAATTTTATTTGATTATTTTCTGTTCCGTCTTTAAATTTATTCACACATTTGTCCTTTTGTTTGGCAAAAGTGTTTCTATGACATTCATGCCAATAAAGCTTTGCTGAATTGAACTGAATTGCACTGAACTGAATTGACTTGAATTGAACTAAACTGAATTGAGAGAAGGAGAGAGAGAGGGGGGGGGAGAGTCACAGACAGAAAGAGAGAGAAGAGAGGTGGAAGGAGAGGGAGTGAGGGAGAGAGAGCACTTCAGAAGGGCATTAGTGTGAGTCAGATGAATGGGAGATGAATCACAGGGAGTGGGCCCTGGCTGCATCATGTTCAGCCTGGATCACGGGTGAGGGGAGATGGTGATGGCAGAGAGGCACTGTGGAAGTGATGAGTGAGAGAGAGAGAGATGAGAGAATGGGGAGAATCATCACAGAGCTAGGCTTCAACTGCAATCCTTCTCCCCACTCTCCCATTCCACATGGCCCCACAAGATATGACGTCACATTTTGACAGAGATGGAGATACACAGCTCAGCACACCCTCGCCAGTGAGAGAAGGATTGTGCAAGAGCATGCATATGTGAGAGAACTGTGTGTGTGTGTGCGTGTGTGTACGTAAGGAGAGTGATGGCGGGATGGATAAGGACCTAGGGTGTGGAATCCTCTGGGTCATTGGGGCGTGGGTCCTCATCACACCCTGAACAGTGTAATTAAATAATCATACCCGGGTCATGGGTGGAGGCGACTAGGGCTGGAGGAGCCAGGGTGGAGGTGGGGGTGGGGGTGGGTGTGGTGGTGGACGGTGGGAATTTGGTTAAAGAGCTATGGGATAGTCATGGATGCCAGATCACATTCCACAGAGTTTCAATATAAATCACTCCAGTTATCTAAATTGCAAAAGGTTTTAGTAAGAATTTTGTGGAAACAAGACGAAAAGCACCTGTGCATGGATAGAGAGTTTTAGCTTGAGAAAAATGATCAAATCAGATTTTATACTGTATGCTACACTGTAAAAAAAGAAAAAGTAAAGCTTATTTGAAAAATTGGTGGAAACTCATGTGAGGCAATGAGTTTCAACAAATTTTTCAAGTAAGCTTTACTTACTCTTTTTTGACAGTGTAGTTCAGGTGAAAGCTGGTCTAACTGCTCTGGCAGTCTCTCCGCAGGCGGAGTTGTGAGCTCAGCTTCCTGTTGCGTCAGTGCAGAGCAGTGTATAGGAGTATGCAGCACTTTGTCTTGGAACAACAAGCATAACAGCAACACCAGGGGACAGCTCCAAAGCACAGTCCATTTTTCACTAGCTTCTCCCAATGACTGGATTAGCACTGCGTTCAGGTCCATCCCCCACCCCCCCACCCCGTCACCGATACGTTCTCAGCATGTTTTTTTCCTGTGCGCACGTAAGGAGGCACGTAACCCGATCTGTAAAAACTTTCTGTGAAACACTGACCTCACTTGCTTTCCCTGTGCTCCTCACTTTCACATAATGAGGTTTTGTTTTGTGTGATTCTGCCTTTTCTTTCTTTCTTTCTTTCTCTTTTTTTTACCCCCCTTTCTAACTGAGGGTTTCCAGTGTCACCTAATTGTGTTGTAGCTTTTGCAGTGATCCCTGTGCCTGCGCCTGAGACTCTTGACAGACGAGCGCTGTTTGTGCTGGCTCCAAAAGGACCGTTTGTCTTGTGATGTGGCCAAAGGCGAGCTCTCTGGCCTTCTTTTCCTCCCAGCTCACTCCCCCTGTCTGTTTTGGCAGCGCTCACGCATCTTTGACAGCTATTTCACATGTGGACATTTCACGAGCCAGCGCAATGACATTTCTCTTTCCACACCTCTATTGTATTACATTAGTACTCCTGTTAATAGGACACTAGAATACCAACACATTACAAAGAGAAATTACTAGGCAACAACCTATGTAATAAAAATTGTAATTACACACTGTTACATGGTTATTACAAACTTATAAGGCCACTGTGTCTGGGAATGAGTAATAGCAATTGCAACATTCT
>JAIFZK010000009.1:20342500-20345000 GCA_027481765.1 Tenualosa thibaudeaui
TTTTTTAAGAACTATATTAGGTGCAAATACCCTTCCCTTAGTTAAAAATCCTGAAAAACTAAAGTCAGTACATTGTTGTCACCAGCAATAATATCCAGTGTAAGCCATGCAGTACTTTAAAGTGATGTTTCCCTGTCCTTATCTATCCAGTGGATCTTGTGGCAGTGGTGATGTACTCTGACTGCTGGAGCCCTGTGCCCCTGGGCGTCTGCATCAGCCCCCTCACCGCTGGGCCTCTCAGACAGGCCTCATTCCCAGCGCTGCCCTGGATGATCGATTCTCCTGGAGTCTGCATCCTGCATCCCTCATTTATTTTTACCGGTTGGAGTGAGGAGAGAAGAGAGAGAGAGAGAGAGAGAGAGAGAGAGAAATCAAATGAGAGAGAGAGAAAGAGAGAGAGATGGGGAAGCCTCAAGCCTCTAAAATTATACACGACGTGAGAGCCCCATCATCTGAAACCCTTAGTAGTGCCAAGCTTTCAGTAACAACAATAACAACAATGGGGGAGGAAAAATACATAAACCAACAAATAAATAACTACACAAATAAATAAATAAGAGGTAGGGATAGAGAGGTACACAACATTAGCCTGTGAATGACAGGGCCAAACACCTCCCTTAATTGCTTATCTCTGGGAGTGTCTCAATTCATTTCACATACACACACACACACTCACACATACACACACACCTATAATATATACACATAGTTACTCATGCAAAGACACATAGAAATACACACCTTCTCTTTCAGTCTCTCTCTCTCTCACACACACACACACACATACACACAGACACACACACACACATGTACAGGCACCCGGTGGAGGTGAAGTTTTATGATGGATGATGCGAAGAGGATGCAGCAGCGCTGGTAAACTGCGCGGGGCCTTTGATTAACGACGCTGCCCGTGGGTCCCGGAGGAGCCGGCAGGAGAATGATACCGTTAGCAAGAAACAGCTGCTGCTGCCGCCAGAGAGGGGGCCCCTGAGGGGCCAGCTGGCCCCCACACACTCACCCTTTACATGCACACACACACACACACACACACACACATACATACACACACACACGCACACACATACTCATACTCATACACACTGACACACACACAAACACATACTCATACACACTGACACACACACACACACACACACACACACATTATATTCTCTCTCTCTCTCTCTCTGAACATACACTACCACTAACTAACACACACACACACACACACACACACATACACACACACACACAATTCTCTAAATTTGACAAAACAGTAACAGTAGCATTATTCTACTATATTACATAATATCTGACCATGTAAGTCTGTGTTTGTGTGCAAGTGCTTTTCCATCCATAAATAAGCTCTGAAACTTCCCTAAACTCCAAAGTGTCATAATCAATCTAAGCCCTGATTGATTGAATGAGCGATAAAATATCTCTCTGTCTGGTGTGATTCATTGCAAGGCTGCCCACGCTGTGGAGAAAAGGTGACTTTGGCCAGAGCTCCCACTCCCCTCAGCTGCTCAGCCGCTCGGCCCGTCTCGTTCAACCTTCAGAGCCGCACAAACATCTGCCAGGCTGACCACTGTAAGTGTATTCATTTGTCAACCACAGGACTGCGTAGGACCTCCACAGGCACATGCCCATATACACACACATACACACACACACACACACACACACACATACATATGAAAGATGCCTGCCTCTGGGCCTTATGCCAGGACCTGCCGAAACAGGCCGATGTATCACCATGACCCCACTCACCCCTGCGACAAAAAGGCCATGCCACCACCCGGCACCCCGTCCACTTGCCACCCTGGCATAATTGCCGGCCATTCATACTCATTTGGGGACATCAAACACCCCCGACCCCCCCCTGAGCATGACTGACTCCCCCTTTCCCCTTCTCATGCTGATTTATCTATCACATCAACACAGCAAACAGTCCATGGCACACACACCCCTGCCAGTGGCAGTCTTGCTTAGACACAGCCACAAGTAGCGTGTGTTTGTGTGTGAATGTGAAGGGATGTTAGCGAATGTAAATGAATATTAAAGAATAGATTGAATGCAATGTAATGTGCAATGTACGTGTGTGTGAGGGAATGTGATTGCATGTGTTTTGATTCTGGCTTGGGACCACACCTGTGTTAGTATGAATGACACCCAGGACCCTAGCGGACAGTTGCACCCCTTCCCATCCCTTCTCCTTCCATCCAATGGGTTTTTATTGACTTATTTCTTAAGGCTGATGCATGGTGGTGCAGCACAGATTTAGTTTATTATTAATTTTTTTTCATATATATATTTTTTTTTTTTACCCATGGCCCATAGCTAAGAGCCAATGAGATTGACATATTTAATCTCCCACCAGATCCTGTGGTTTGGTGTCCACATTGTGCACTGAAATTTCTTTCTTTCCTTCTTTCTTTCGTTCTTTCTCACTTTCTTTCTTTCTTTCTTTCTTTCTTTCTTAGTGTTCTCTCCTTTCTCC